>OZ034972.1:24201382-24513882 GCA_964030785.1 Siderastrea siderea
CAGTTATTTCTTTTTGCATAATAATATTTAGCTTTGTCAGATCATGATTAAGTCTATAGGGATTACTTGATTTTACCACTATGTGGGGTAACTACTCATTATTTACAATAGTTTGCTTTATTTTCGCTGCTTCAGTTGCGGTCGGCAGCTACAACAGAGAGAAAATGTTTCCCTTTACTCGTGTAGCACTAGGTTTAAACGTAACGTCTCATGCCTTTTTTCTGAAGACTCTTTCTTCTATCGCTTTGCTTGGTTTTATGCATAATTCCAAGAGAGCAGAGTCTTCTTTTGCCCTCAGTCAGGGACCGCTTTTATTGTGTAAGTGTTTGTATGTGTTTCCTTTGTTTTTTTTTTTGTTTTTTTGTTCTCTCCCGGGGGGAATATCTTTATGTAAAAATTTTTTTGTTGAGTAGATTAGTCATATCTTATCTTTTCATAGCAATTTCCCCCCCCCCCCTTTTTCTTTTTTTTTCGCATGTAAGCTTTACGTGTCGCTCAAATATTTAACTAATTAATTGCTTTATCTTACAAGTGTTATGCAATTTAAGGAAACAGTGTATAATAAGTGGCATATTACAAATGTAAAATGTATATAATAAGCCAAACACCACATGTAACTGAGTAGTATGTAGTAAGTGACTGTCATTAGTGTATTAGTAATGTATTATGTAAGCAGTGTACTAGCATTGTAAGTAGTGTACTTGTTATTGTAAGCAGTTTGCTTTGCTTTCATTTAAAAAAAAAAAAAAAAAAAAACCAATAAAACTCCTGGAAACGATGGGCTCACTATAGAATTTTACAAGTTCTTCTGGTCAGAAATCGGGACGCTTCTAGTGGACTCATTAAATTATGCGTATTTTCATGGAGAATTATCAAATTCGCAAAAGCAAGCCGTAATAACCTTAATTGAGAAAAAAGACAAGGATAGAAGATGGATAAAAAACTGGAGACCCATCTCTCGTAAATGTTGATGTTAAAATCGGCTCAAAAGCTATTGCCAAAAGGCTTGAGAACGTCTTACCACATATTATTCATTATGATCAGAATGCCTTTGTGAAAGGACGAACCATTTTTGATGCAACTCGTACGATAAATGACGTTATGGAATTTACAAAAATGCGAGACTACCAAAGTATAATGACTGCAATTGATTTTGAGAAAGCCTTCGATTCTTTAAATTGGAACTTCCTTCACAAATCACTAGAATTCTTTGGCTTCGGAGAATCCTTCTTGGGGTGGATAAAAACGTTTTATAAGAATATATGAAGTTGTGTTACCAATAATGGTTTTTCCACTCCCTCTTTTAATCTCAAACGGGGTGTTCGCCAGGGTGACCCACTCTCACCTTCTCTTTTCATAATAGTACTTGAATTATTGGCATTATCCATACGTAACAACGATCAAATTAAGGGCATTGCAGTGGATGGTTCTGAAATCAAATTAGTTATATTCGCTGATGATATGACATCATTTGTTAGGGACAAACTCTCGCACCGCACTCTTTTTGATACTATCGATCTGCTTAGTACATACTCTGGATTGAAGCTTAATCGCGACAAAACGGAAAGTCTTCTACTAGGAAATATGGAAGTAAGCAGCTCAGAACTAGGTGTAAATGAAATAAGTAAGGTCATAAAAATTTTAGGGGTTAACTTTACCTTTAATCACTCACTGTTTTATAAGCTAAACTTTGAATCAATCGAGAAATCTTTGACAGGATTGTTGAAGAGCTGGAGCTGGAGAGGACTTACACTACTTGGAAAAATCCAAGTGATCAAATCTTTCGCCATACCAAAGATCTTATACAGGGTTGTTCTCATTTCAAACAAAAAAGAGTTTTTCAAAAAAATAAATACTTTATTATATTCTTTTGTTTGGAAGGGAAAAGATAAAGTAAAGCGAAAAGCATTTATTAACCCTATTGATAAAGGAGGCTTGAAAATGCCCAACATTGAGTCACTGATTTCTGCCCAAAGAATAATTTGTATCAAAAGATATCTTTCCACTGATCCCGCTAGCTGGAAGTTTTTTCTGGATTTTTATCTTAAAAAAGTAGGGGGGCAATTCTTGTTTCATTGCAATTTTAATTACACTAAACTACCGACAACTCTTCCAGAATTTTACAAAGAATGCACTGCGACATGGGCCCTTTTAAAAGAGGACAACCCCTCCTCATCCTCAGAAATAGCAAATCAAGTCATATGGAACAACCAGTTTATTTGCATTGAATCCAAGTCAGTTTATAACAGTAGGCTAATTGATCTTGGAATCTTAAGAATTGGAGACCTCCACGACATACGGGGAGAGTTCAAGTCGAACAAGGAACCATTATATTCAACTCTCTCACCAGTTGAGCATTTTCTACTTTTCAGTCTTTTCAATGCTTTTCCAGAAGAATGGCGCAAAATATTGAAAAAAATAAAAACTCTATCTCCTCAGAAACTTATGATCTAATCCAAACTGATTTCAATTTACGTATTCATGGGAAAAAAGTCAATTTGCAAAATCTTAAATCGAAGTCATTATATGACAGTTTTGTTTCCAAGATATCCAGTATACCAACAGCGCAAAAGAAATATAACGAAGCTTTCAGCACGCACGCATCCCAGTTAGACTGGGAAAAGATATATCTACTGCCCTTCAAAACAACATTGGATACTAAATTAAGAGAATTCCAATATAAAATATTAAACAGGATCTTATACACAAACAAGATGCTGTTTAAGTTTAAAAAAGTAGATTCTCCCTCATGCGTTTTTTGTGAAAAGGAGTTGGAGACCATAGAACATCTTTTTTTTCCATTGTCCGAAAGTGTGTATGTTTTGGGATGATTTAAAGGTATTACTTAATTCTGTAAATATAACTGTTAGGTTTGATATTAAGGATGTTCTTTTTGGGATTTTAGATAAAGATAATATAAGCATTCTAGTCAACTACATCCTTCTTGAAAGTAAATATTTCATTTATCGTTGCAAGTTAAATAAGAGCTCCTTATGTATAAGATTGCTAGTTGATAAATTTAAAAAGACGTTTCAAACCGAACGTTTTATCGCGAAAAAAAACAACAAAATCCATTTCCATGACAAAAAATGGAAACCTTTACTCCCATTAATACAACAGTAGCTGTTATCTCATCCTCGTTTTTCTAGGATTCCCGAAATCACTCTTTAATTTTAAGTTTAAGTTGAATATGTAATCCTTGTATAGTGTAGTGCAGTGTAGTTCTTTTTCTTTCTTTGTGGTTTGTAAGTAAGGTGATTGTTGTAAATTTTGTAATTTTTTTTTCTGCATGTTTCTTGATCTATACCTGTAAAAGAAAAAAAGAAATAAAATACAAAAAAAAAATTCTAGTGTATTTTACGGAAAAGTGGAAATCGTGACTATTCTAGACTGAGACTGCGTTATTTTTTTCAATGTAGGCCGTTTTTCTTCGGCAACGAATATTGGGTTGCTTTGACTAATAGTCCAGAAGATAAGTGTAAAATTGTTCAAATTGGTGATACAAGTGCCAAATTTCGTATACCTAATCCCTTTCGGGTAGGTAATGATACAAGATAAGGATCCATTCAGGAACCAGACTTGTTCAGCAGTTATTGGCCGTTGAAAAGTTCCCATATGTTTTATATAAGAAGCCACAGGACACCCAATTCGGAAAAAAACAATGAAAATATTTAAAAGAGTCGTTTAAGCTATATTTTCCTGTGGCTTTCTTGAGATAACATTTTTATAACATTGTAATTGAACGTCTTGAGCTTAAAAATTGTAAGCAATTCGTAAGAAAAATGAAAATAATTAAAAGGGCCATTTAAGCAATAATGTCCTGTGGCATTTTGGAGGAAACATTTTTATACCATAATTTCACGAAAAGCTTTTATAATTAAACGTTTTTAGCTAACAAAATGCTACCAATTGAAAAAAGAAAAGAAATAATTAAAATTAATTTAATTCGTAAGAAAAATGAAAATAATTAAAAGGGCCATTTAAGCAATAATGTCCTGTGGCCTTTTGGAGGTAACATTTTTACACTATAATCTCATGAAAACGAAACGCTCTACGTAATGAAATGTTTTTATCTGAAAGGTTCTTTCATTCTTGATAGCAGTTGCCATTGCAGGTGCACAGCGCAGTGCAGGGCAGGTTTGCCTTGTTGCACTTGCAGAGTCCCCGGCATGCACGCTTGCAACCACATTTGATGAGCTCATTGCACGCTTTTGAGGCTTCGGGTAGGGATGTCCAGGTCGGTATCCATCCATCTGAAGAAAGATACCATCCCCACTCTGCTGCACTTGGACGTTCCTGGATAGGATCTAATGTGCACCCCCACACATGGCCTGCTTGAAATGCTGCCCTCTTGATATGCTGTTCCAGGGCAGCTTGGGTTGGTGGAATACCCTCTATGCCTCTAGTGCCTTGGGAAAACATGGATGCCCGTGCTATGTTGACTTCCTGGTGGAGCTCGTTTGGCTATACATTAAAACCACGAACCGCTCCAGCACCTTGAATTGCTACTTGGAGAGCATTGCCTGAGGCGAAGATAAAGCACGGAAAACTTCGGTCGCCTCAGGATAGCACTTCCATATTTGAAATGCGGTCTTCTTACCTTTTCCGGAGAATATGATACTGTATCGCATCCGGTGAGTGTATGAAAGAACGGTAGCCCTTCACATTGTTGTGGGGTAAGAGAGCTGGCTATCTTGTGGATCGGCAGGTAGCGCAAGTGCTTCCCAGTGCCAAAGGCAACCCACAGCTCTTCTACTTCTAACTTCCGTGCAAATGCGATATGCCAGGACGACCACGTCTGTATCAACAGTTCGTATGAGGATCGTCTTCATACCACTCACAGATCTGCTTCCTCATGGTTACAAGGTGCCAGGCCCACCTTGTCTATCGTGGTGGAACTGATTACGTCCACAGCGGCCGTGATTATTACCTCTACATCAGGTAGTCTGAGAGATTCAACACTTGCTGCAAGAAACTGGAGTAGCTCCTTCTTGTTGTCATCCAGCCTCAGAAACGACTTCCAGTTTAACGGAATGGCTGCATTGTTGCACACACGTCGGCGAGTGCCTGTGCCTCTGGCCTCACGAGTACCTTGCTTGAGGCTGTTCTCCAGCTAACGGTTCCACACCAAATCGATTCTCTTTACATTCTGTGGGCGACAGTTGATGACGTACGGGAGAAAGACAGTTTCTGCATACTCCTTAAAGGTTTTGCACTTACCAGGCGAAAGCATGTTCACAATAGCTGTGCCATCTAGAACAACTGCATCAACCAAAGGACGCTCCAACGTTGTGTTGACCTGGACGCATTTGATAAGCTCCGATTTCTGTCCTGAACGCATCTTGCCGTTACACGAAAGTGCAGGTGGACTTGTACTGTTTTCGTTCTTGAAAAATACATGGAGATTTCCTTCTCTTGCTTGGCAAGCAATATACAGTCTGGAAAAGAGTCGGCAGTCACTCTTGAGATCGGCAACTTGGTTACTTGTCTTACTTGCTTGCCATTTCTCAGGCGTGCCAAACAAAGGTAGGTTGCATCGTTGTATAGTATCTGTGATGGTTTTGGACCGCTTATTAAGTCGCTCCTCCACATATTCGTCATACATTGACTGTCCCTTCTCTTTAGCTCCTGAAACATCTTCCACGACACATTTAGGCGCGATTTCCTTAGTGTCCAATACAAAAAGGTCGGCACTGTCTTCACAGAATGGGTTTCCCATTTCTTCAATTACACCGATCAGGTTCTGAACGTCTTTAGCAAGGGCTTTCTGAACAGATGGGACTTGCTCGTGGTGACGGGTGTCACCAGGTTTCCGTATGTCATATGCATCCTCGAATTCTCTTACTGCTCTCGCTATTTCGGGTCCTGCGACTATCCAGCGTCGAAGCGCTGTGGGACTTTCTGTTAGTCCTACTGCTCCACGGTCCCCTTTAATCATCTCGTTCTCCTGTTCGTGGTTCTGGTCTAGGGAAATCTTCGAAAACAGGTGCTGAGATTTCTACACAACGAACTTTCCTTGTTCGAACTCGGCGTATACTGATGGGTGCTTCTCCTTCAGGTTGACAAGATTTCTGATGTGGATGGGAAGCCATCTTGAATAGTTAACTAAATCGAGAGCAAACATCCAAGGAACAAGCTTGCCAAGAATCTGTAAATACAGGGAAAAGTTGCCTTCTCGAATGGACCTCACAAATTCTAGAACTAATAGTTCCAGTTCAAGTGCAGTTGGTCAGAAAAGAAACTGGGGATGTGCTTCACACTGCTTCTGCACCCAAGTAGTAAAATCTTCAGGTTCCCCATTGTCATCGATTCTAGCCTTTTAAGCCCGTCGTTGTAAAATATACAGTGCGCATGTACTCACTTGATGTGCATAGCGAGACCTAGTGATGTGGGCCGCCTTCAGTATAGCATCTGCTCTTCCACGGGTTGTGATATCTGCCTGGACTAATGTGCTATCCCATCCGCGGTTGTTTAACCAATGTTCGACCATCTTCAGCGAGGCCATCTCAATGTGCAGCCTACCTATCATCACAACATAGCTACTCTCCCCATACGTATCTGCTCTTTCCCACTGGATCTGTTTTGCGAGGGCGAAGAGGGGCTGGTCCATTCCAATTATTGTTGTCTGTCCAGGATTGATGTAAGCGATCGCCTCTTTTACCAATTTCATAGAATGTTGGATCATTGCTTTACTGTGTGCATTTTCTTCAAAGAGGGGTAAAAGCGACGTTATGGCAGTAGGTGAGAGAGCTGCGGTTTGCAAGGAGGCAAAGTGAGCTGACCACGACAGATATTCTTTCTCCTCTAGCTTTTCCTTCTCTAATAGTTCATCAACTTTATTGAGCCGCTGGTACTCACATTTCATGTTTTCAGTGACCAAATCTGACTTCGGTTTGTTGGCATTACATGTTCCTGGGACATAATAATCTTTCTTCGTTTTCTGTTCCATATAAGGCTGAATACCAGTGTAGGCGTCAGGTAGGTTAGACATGGTTTTCCTCTTTGGTAGGTCAGCATTTATAAGTACCCGATTTCTGTCAGTGCCTTCAAAGTCATTAGTAGGGTGCTCGGTGAGAGAGATTGCTGTTCCGTGAAATGAGTCTTTAGCTGTACGTGAGCTTGAGTTGTGGTCAATGTTGTCCACACTACCAGTAGTAAACAGTGACTTTCTTAACTTGAGGGACACACTATGCCGTCTTGTTCAAATTGTGCACAGACACTGTTCCCTAGATCTGCTGAAATTTGCATCACTCGGTCGTAAGAAATGGATAGTCCTAATCTGTGGAGCTTATCTACTAAAGTTTTCTTCCTGGTTTCAGCGTGGACTAGTAGTCCCAGATAGACTGGTAATGGGGGCTCTCTATTCGGGTCGTGTCTGGTTGCTGTGGCATCAGACTGCAGGTCCCTGTGACGTTTTACGGCATTAAAGATCAACAGCTGGGAAAGCACCACGCCTGCATTGATGCCCATTCAGAGTCCTCACTGACCTCTGCATGCTTCCTTTTCTGAGCTCTGGTCAGCTTGGCACTGCTGCATTTATTAAAACATGATTTGTGCCACGATGCTTGGTGAAATCTGAGTGTTTCCTCAATTCCGCTTCCTTCGTCTAGCTAGGACAAGGGCACTTGAATCGGCAATTGCCCAACCTCTTCGAACTTTGGTAGATTTTCAGCTAAACTTTTATAGCCTGATCCGCGATCTTTTCTTTTATCATTAATCGGAGAAACAAGCTTTTCATTTGTAATCTCCAGTTGGCATAAAGCACACAAATCCCAGTTAATACAATTAAGTGTACGATCCATTTCCTGATACTTATTCCAACTCAAAACAGCCTGTTTGTACGCGGGCAAAATCATTCAGGCGTTCCTTACTCACAGGAACCAATCAGTCAGGCGTTCCTTGCTCACACCACCCCATAGATTTTTCAAATAAAACACTAAAACTGGGCTAATAAAGACTATTTGAGGTTTACAAAACAAAAAATGATTCTTACGATTATATTAGGGCATTTTGGGCGTAATTTTATCAAGTTTATTGCATAAACACGGCTAGCTATGAGCCTGCAGTACCAAACCGCTGACCGTCTGTATAAAACGTCTTAAAACATATGCTTATGATTAGGATCCAGATGGGAACTCAATGGCATGTGAATCTATAAGCTAAAAGGCACTTATTCTGAAGATTTCACACTTGTATCACTAATTTGAACAATTCCGCTATTTTTTGTTGCTAATCTTCTGGACTATAATTCGTAATTTAGTATTCAACACCTGAAGAGTCGCTCTGACGTCATTTTTAAGTTTATAGTCTTATGTAAAGCTCCTTATGTTTTCTGTTCAGTTGTGGAATATTTTATCTTCCTTATATTGTTATATTTTTTGGTTTCTTCATTTGAAGTGAGTGACATTTCTGTCCCAATTTAGCCGGCGACTAAACTTAGAATCGCCGTTTCAGTGAGTGAGCTCAGAGTGGCATGTTTTCATGTTCGGTTTGTTTTTAACCGCTAAGCCATTTCAGTGTGTCTTTAGTTACAGATCGAAATGAAATCTTTATTTAAGTAACTATAAGCAAAGCATTTCTCGGTTTAACTCTTTTTTGTCTAAAATAAGACTCTAAAAGCTTCCTAAAATTAGTTCAGGGTGTGTTCTTGAAAGCTCCCGATTAATACTTCGCGGTTGAAAAACTTGTGCCATTTTCTCTTGATAATTTTACGTGTGCTTGAAAGTTTCCGAAAACATTTTTTGGGTAATTTTTGTCGGTAAACGGTTTGACGCCGGAAAAATATTATTTATTTTAGCAAGATAGATTTCGAGAAATGTTTCATGGTTAACAAAACTAAACAGCCAGAGGGATGCATTGGAATCAGTGAGAAATGTGTATTTGCATGGAGAAGTCTGTCGAGTCGCTACCGGGAGCAACTTAAGTGAGTTTTTTTGGCAATTGTAGTTTTACAAGTACTCTTCTTGAACTTAATAAGCTAGCTTTCGAAAGAATGCTACGAGAAGAGCTGTCGGTGAAAGTCGTGCTGAAGTCTTCTCTTTGAAGAAAAATAAGCCAACTCACAGTTTCTTCAGAGGTCCACGTGTTTTTCCTTGCTGTTTTTCACCTCTTGGGGAATAACTGCAAACTAAAATTTACTGTATTTTACAGGCCAATAAGCATGAAAGAGAGATGTGCTTTTAGGCTTGGCTAAATCTATATATTATAATGTAATTAATTTCACTTTTTTTTCCAAGCACTCACTGGCACATTTAACCCTCAGACGTATAAGGTGGGGTGGATGTAACTCCCCCGTAAGGGTTTTCTTTATTTTTTCAAGACGATTTTTTTATCAGCACCTGCCCTTTTCAGTTGCTATACTCATATTCCGTAGACCTATTTTGCCAACGTTTGCTGAGAATCAGTTGCTATGGTTACGGGATAGCCGGGTCGTCATAAGTACTATGTGTCCAAGCCATTTCTCAATAACAACGCGTGTTCTTCACCTTTTGTCAAAAAATCTTCAGGAGCTAGCCTTTTTAAAAACTTTTCGGCTCGGAGAGAATGATATCAGGGTCAGATATTATCGAGTCATTTATGTTCAACTTCCACACGTGTTTTTAAATACGATTGCTTTCCTCAACATTCATAAAATATTTTGTGCTTTTTTCGCCATGTGTGATCATGAGCCACCGTTGCCAATGTTTGAAACTTTGATATCAAGAAAAGCGACTGAAGTTTCAGAAATATCAGTGCCGTGTGAAAAGAATTGATAATGAAATAACAATGAATTAACAATGAAGTTTCAGAAATTTCAGTGCCGTGTGAAAAGAATTGACAATGAAATATTTTCCCTCGTCTAGTCTTTGTTTTCGTTCTAACAACATCAAATCCTCGGAAAAAATAAAAATGGCTACAAAACATTAAGATAACTAGACCCACCCTATGTAAATCAGTCCAGTTAGATGCCCCTATGTAAATCGTGTTCAGGAAATGACCTTATGTAATTCTCAATGTATTAGGCTCCTTGGACGCCCAAATTTTAAGGGAACGCCGCTTTCTAAAACGTTCCTTAAAAGCCCACTTTTAAGTTGGAACTTTCAAATACTTTAAGTTTACTTAAATGCAGCGCCTTTTCTACTCCTTAAATTCTTCACATTTTAGACTACTTTAATGCGCCGCTATCAAGACTTCTCAAATGCAGCGGTCTTAAGGTTCCTTAAATGCGCCGCTTTTAAAACTCCTTAATTGCAGCTTTTTTAAGACTCTTTAAATGCAGCACTTTAGGGCTCCTTAAATGCAGTGTTTTAAAGCTCCTTAAAAAGCACTGCTTTTAACGAGTCTTAAAAGCGGTCAATAAGGAGTTCTAAACATCGCTACATTTAAGAACATTTAACATAAAAGGAAGTGCATTTAAGGAGTTTTGAAAACGCTACTTTTAAAGACTCTTAAATTAAAAACGTTGTATTTAAGAAAACTTCCAGTAAAGTATTTGAAGGGTCCAACTTAAGAGTGGCGCCTCTTAGGAACGTTACAAGCGTCGCCCCATAAATACGTTAAGTTTTCTTAAATGCAGTGTTTTAAGTGTCCTTAAAGGCACCCTTTTTAAGACTCCTTAAATGCATGAGACCATTTCTTGAACACGATTTACATAGAGTCACTTATTTGGACTGATTTAGATAGGTGCTTCTCCGTTATCTTAGTTATATTTATAGACATCATTAATGAAATATTGCTCTGTGCCCACCCGATAATGATCCCACAACTGAACAACATGGAACATAGTAATTCCCATAAAAAAATATAGAAAGAATACAAATAAACTGTTCTTCATCATACATCAGAGGCGTTCGAACATCGCAATATTCCATCAGGGAAATTGGTGTTTACATAATCGCACCGTAATGTTGTAGATCTTTTTTCTCGTCGGCCCTGTAAACCTGAACGTTAATAATGATTTTATCTACTTCAAAGTTAGCCCACTGACCATTTTGTCTCGCATTCTTCAAAATTGGATACAGTCTTTCTTCGATCTCTTCCGGAAAATCAGCGTTAGAGATTCCTGTTTTGGTACCTTTACGGTTTTTCACGTAAGAACAGACAAATTCCTCATCTTGGAAAACTAAATTTAGCAATTATTGCCCTTGGTTTGCTCCTATCCTCTTTTCATTTTTTTTTTCAGGCAGTCAGTGGACGCTTGCGAAACGAATAGCATCTACATCCTTCTTTTGAAATGTTTATTTTCTCATACAACATACGAACAACTGGACTCACGTACAATTTCTTTGACATGAAAGACCTCAGGTATATTAAGGACTGGGTCTGCAAGTAACTGATCCAGAAAGTAAGGGGGTGGTCTATCTTCGAAGGAAAACATGTGATATGTAAGAGACTTGGCCATGGCCTTTATCCTGTTGATATAGTATTTTTGACATTGACGTTTCCACGACAACACATTGCGTGACCAATTAAGGTTTTAGTTCCGGTTTTGTTCTTTGGGGCTTATGCACACTAGGAAAAAATACGTTTACCTGGCATTTCCAGTGATTGCGTTTCTACCTCTTTGAGGTGCTTTCCAAATTTAACTGGAAAGGTGGTCTTCCCACCCTGGATGAGGGTCTTATGGCTATTGCGTGACAGCAAAATCATGACATTCCAATGACCACGTGACTTGGACACGCCTTCCAGTTAATTGTGTGTGGACTTTAATGCAAGAAAAGCTGTTAAGACGTCACTTTGTAATTTAGGTTTGCATAAGTTCTCCTGCATCTCGCCTAAAGAACAATGTCGAAATTCAATACCTTAATCAGTCACGTGATCGCTATTGTAACATTTGATTATCAGAACGAGCCTTTGTAAAAAGTTTCATCTCTTTGCTTAGTTTCGTATCAATAGGTTGCATACTTACTGAGATAGACCACCCCCCTTCATTTTTTAATTTACCTCAAATGACCCAGTCCTTAATATACCTGAGACTTCAGCATTCTCTTCTCTATGAGGCTTCAAGCTTTTCCGAAGTTTCAACTGCAGGACGTCTTCCTTAGTCTAGATATAGAATGCTCTTATTCACGTTGGTCCACGTGGACGTTAAACCAGATTCGAAATTGCCAATACCTCTACCGTCTTTACTTGTTTTCAGTATAACAGCACATTTCAACGTCAAAATTTTCTTTTCAATAAAGCAACCAATCTCTTGCCCGTCATGCTAATTTACCGAAAAATAACGTTGGCTGTGTTTCTCAGCCTTTTTTTCAATTATATCAACACTTTCCTCCAGAGTTCAGGGGCTGTTTTGCCATCACAACCACTGGTGACATGATTAAGAAGAGAAGGAACACTATTCTCTTAACAGCCATCTTGATTCTGTCGCTAAAAAGCAAATTACTCCAAATGTTACTTACTGAACTGAAGGAAATTTCTGGTGGTCAATATCTATTATGACGCTCCTTTCGAATGTAAACGAAGAAACTACAATCCGACTTTTTCGTTATTGCCGGAAACACAACTTATTTAACTTAACTTGACACGACATCGTAGGGACAAAATTATTCGAAAGTAACGTTGACGCCTTGCGAACGTGAAAAGGGAAAAAAAAGAAGAAAGAAAAAAAGAAAGAAACATGCTAAAACGACGGAAAAAATTATCACATCTCATTTCACTACATACCTCAAAGTTTGCAAACGTTCTGGTCGACCTTGGTTTGTCTTACATTGAGCTCGAAAGTAGGGTGGAGCTTACCAGGCATCTGGGTTAATAATGAAGCTATCATGGTAGCAGCACTTTTTACTCTCACCTGTAGAAGGAGAAACCGTTTGAATTATTAATCAGTAATCGCGTATTAGTTTTTAAAAAAGGCAGCAAATTTCGTGTTTTGTATAGCGAGCATTTGTCTATTTTCTTAGCGGGAACCCCTACTTAAAAAAATTAAACAAACACCAGCGCAGCAGTTATATAAGCAAGACGTTTGATTGGTTTTTATTTTTTGAAAATGTCACTTTCGCGAGCCTCAGATCGCCAAGGTAAACACAGAAAAGGAACAGGAAACAAAATGACAGTAAATCTCAGAGTTTTGTTTCATTTTCATAAGGCTTTAAAAGCTCTATATTTCGCCTTTAGTCTTGCTGTTTTTTTCACACTGAGCACAAATGATTCAAGAAATTCAGTAAACAAAACTTGTTTACTTTCACCGGCACCAGGCGGAAAAGCAGCTTACACTGCTAAATCCCAACCTGCAGTTAAGACTAATATCTTACTTTTTAAGAAAAACTAGATCCACTGTACGAGAAACATTGGAGCTAAGGAATCTTTTATGCTGAAAAAATATATAAATAAATAAACGCAAAAATTGATATGCCACTGTATTTCAATAGATTTGCACCTTTTTTAGGTCAAATTCTACCAATTTGCTTAAAGTTATACGTGTTTGCTTTTTTAAAAATGGCAGGTGACTTGCGACGTCAATAAACGTCTAGCATTTGGTGCTCAAATAGTCCAAATAGGCTGTAAATTACTCTGACCAGATTATTACACTTTATTTTCTTCTCACATAGCTTATCCTACAAATATGAAGACAAGATAAAGACGTTCTTAACAAAATCTCAGCCTGGGTATGTTCTTAGCATGTTCTTAAAATTTTCGCTTATTTTAGCGCCAACGTTCTTGGAAAAGCTTTGAATATTTGAACCATAGTCGTCAGTCAAGACGGACTGAGGCAATTAATAAAAACCATTTATCTTATCAAAAGGACATAAACGCTTCCTGAAATTTAGCCACATTTTTTAAATTTGTGTTTAATTTTATTCGCGGTAGTTTCTTTAGGTGATAATTTTCAATACTCTATTAAATTGGAGGTTTCAATTCCCCGACGTTAATTTTAAATTCTGGATCGTGTGACTGTCCTTCGACGTTGGCAGTCGGTTTCCTTAAGTTGGAAATTTAACCTTCTCTAATAGTTCATCAACTTTATTGAGCCGCTGGTACTCGCATTTCATGTTTTCAGTGACCAAATCTGACTTCGGTTTGTTGGCATTACATGTTCCTGGGACATAATAATCTTTCTTCGTTTTCTGTTCCATATAAGGCTGAATACCAGTGTAGGCGTCAGGTAGGTTAGACACGGTTTTCCTCTTTGGTAGGTCAGCATTTATAAGTACCCGATTTCTGTCAGTGCCTTCAAAGTCATTAGTAGGGTGCTCGGTGAGAGAGATTGCTGTTCCGTGAAATGAGTCTTTAGCTGTACGTGAGCTTGAGTTGTGGTCAATGTTGTCCACACTACCAGTAGTAAACAGTGACTTTCTTAACTTGAGGGACACACTATGCCGTCTTGTTCAAATTGTGCACAGACACTGTTCCCTAGATCTGCTGAAATTTGCATCACTCGGTCGTAAGAAATGGATAGTCCTAATCTGTGGAGCTTATCTACTAAAGTTTTCTTCCTGGTTTCAGCGTGGACTAGTAGTCCCAGATAGACTGGTAATGGGGGCTCTCTATTCGGGTCGTGTCTGGTTGCTGTGGCATCAGACTGCAGGTCCCTGTGACGTTTTACGGCATTAAAGATCAACAGCTGGGAAAGCACCACGCCTGCATTGATGCCCATTCAGAGTCCTCACTGACCTCTGCATGCTTCCTTTTCTGAGCTCTGGTCAGCTTGGCACTGCTGCATTTATTAAAACATGATTTGTGCCACGATGCTTGGTGAAATCTGAGTGTTTCCTCAATTCCGCTTCCTTCGTCTAGCTAGGACAAGGGCACTTGAATCGGCAATTGCCCAACCTCTTCGAACTTTGGTAGATTTTCAGCTAAACTTTTATAGCCTGATCCGCGATCTTTTCTTTTATCATTAATCGGAGAAACAAGCTTTTCATTTGTAATCTCCAGTTGGCATAAAGCACACAAATCCCAGTTAATACAATTAAGTGTAAGAGCCATTTCCTGATACTTATTCCAACTTAAAACAGCCTGTTTGTACGCGGGCAAAATCATTCAGGCGTTCCTTACTCACAGGAACCAATCAGTCAGGCGTTCCTTGCTCACACCACCCCATAGATTTTTCAAATAAAACACTAAAACTGGGCTAATAAAGACTATTTGAGGTTTACAAAACAAAAAATGATTCTTACGATTATATTAGGGCATTTTGGGCGTAATTTTATCAAGTTTATTGCATAAACACGGCTAGCTATGAGCCTGCAGTACCAAACCGTTGACCGTCTGTATAAAACGTCTTAAAACATATGCTTATGATTAGGATCCAGATGGGAACTCAATGGCATGTGAATCTATAAGCTAAAAGGCACTTATTCTGAAGATTTCACACTTGTATCACTAATTTGAACAATTCCGCTATTTTTTGTTGCTAATCTTCTGGACTATAATTCGTAATTTAGTATTCAACACCTGAAGAGTCGTTCTGACGTCATTTTTAAGTTTATAGTCTTATGTAAAGCTCCTTATGTTTTCTGTTCAGTTCTGGAATATTTTATCTTCCTTATATTGTTATATTTTTTGGTTTCTTCGTTTGAAGTGAGTGACATTTCTGTCCCAATTTAGCCGGCGACTAAACTTAGAATCGCCGTTTCAGTGAGTGAGCTCAGAGTGGCATGTTTTCATGTTCGTTTTGTTTTTAACCGCTAAGCCATTTCAGTATGTCTTTAGTTACAGATCGAAATGAAATCTTTATTTAAGTAACTATAAGCAAAGCGTTTCTCGGTTTAACTCTT
Organism: Siderastrea siderea; assembly: GCA_964030785.1. Lineage (NCBI taxonomy): Eukaryota > Metazoa > Cnidaria > Anthozoa > Scleractinia > Rhizangiidae > Siderastrea > Siderastrea siderea. The sequence goes on from OZ034972.1 coordinate 24,217,081, forward strand.
TTTTGTCTAAAATAAGACTCTAAAAGCTTCCTAAAATTAGTTCAGGGTGTGTTCTTGAAAGCTCCCGATTAATACTTCGCGGTTGAAAAACTTGTGCCATTTTCTCTTGATAATTTTACGTGTGCTTGAAAGTTTCCGAAAACATTTTTTGGGTAATTTTTGTCGGTAAACGGTTTGACGCCGGAAAAATATTATTTATTTTAGCAAGATAGATTTCGAGAAATGTTTCATGGTTAACAAAACTAAACAGCCAGAGGGATGCATTGGAATCAGTGAGAAATGTGTATTTGCATGGAGAAGTCTGTCGAGTCGCTACCGGGAGCAACTTAAGTGAGTTTTTTTAGCAATTGTAGTTTTACAAGTACTCTTCTTGAACTTAATAAGCTAGCTTTCGAAAGAATGCTACGAGAAGAGCTGTCGGTGAAAGTCGTGCTGAAGTCTTCTCTTTGAAGACAAATAAGCCAACTCACAGTTTCTTCAGAGGTCCACGTGTTTTTCCTTGCTGTTTTTCACCTCTTGGGGAATAACTGCAAACTAAAATTTACTGTATTTTACAGGCCAATAAGCATGAAAGAGAGATGTGCTTTTAGGCTTGGCTAAATCTATATATTATAATGTAATTAATTATACTTTTTTTTCCAAGCACTCACTGGCACATTTAACCCTCAGACGTATAAGGTGGGGTGGATGTAACTCCCCCGTAAGGGTTTTCTTTATTTTTTCAAGACGATTTTTTTATCAGCACCTGCCCTTTTCAGTTGCTATACTCATATTCCGTAGACCTATTTTGCCAACGTTTGCTGAGAATCAGTTGCTATGGTTACGGGATAGCCGGGTCGTCATAAGTACTATGTGTCCAAGCCATTTCTCAATAACAACGCGTATTCTTCACCTTTTGTCAAAAAATCTTCAGGAGCTAGCCTTTTTAAAAAACTTTTCGGCTCGGAGAGAATGATATCAGGGTCAGATATTATCGAGTCATTTATGTTCAACTTCCACATGTGTTTTTAAATACGATTTCTTTCCTCAACATTCATAAAATATTTTGTGCTTTTTTCGCCATGTGTGATCATGAGCCACCGTTGCCAATGTTTGAAACTTTGATATCAAGGAAAGCGACTGAAGTTTCAGAAATTTCAGTGCCGTGTGAAAAGAATTGATAATGAAATAACAATGAATTAACAATGAAGTTTCAGAAATTTCAGTGCCGTGTGAAAAGAATTGACAATGTAATATTTTCCCTCGTCTAGTCTTTGTTTTCGTTCTAACAACATCAAATCCTCGGAAAAAATAAAAATGGCTACAAAACATTAAGATAACAAGACCCACCCTATGTAAATCAGTCCAGTTAGATGCCCCTATGTAAATCGTGTTCAGGAAATGACCTTATGTAATTCTCAATGTATTAGGCTCCTTGGACGCCCAAATTTTAAGGGAACGCCGCTTTCTAAAACGTTCCTTAAAAGCCCACTTTTAAGTTGGAACTTTCAAATACTTTAAGTTTACTTAAATGCAGCGCCCTTTCTACTCCTTAAATTCTTCACATTTTAGACTCCTTTAATGCGCCGCTATAAAGACTTCTCAAATGCAGCGGTCTTAAGGTTCCTTAAATGCGCCGCTTTTAAAACTCCTTAATTGCAGCTTTTTTAAGACCCTTTAAATGCAGCACTTTAGGACTCCTAAAATGCAGTGTTTTAAAGCTCCTTAAAAAGGATTGCTTTTAACGAGTCTTAAAAGTGATCAATAAGGAGTTCTAAACATCGCTACATTTAAGAACATTTAACATAAAAGGAAGTGCATTTAAGGAGTTTTGAAAACGCTACTTTTAAAGACTCTTAAAAACGCTGTATTTAAGAAAACTTCCAGTAAAGTATTTGAAGGGTCCAACTTAAGAGTGGCGCCTCTTAGGAACGTTACAAGCGTCGCCCCATAAATACGTTAAGTTTTCTTAAATGCAGTGTTTTAAGTGTCCTTAAAAGCACCCCTTTTAAGACTCCTTAAATGCACGAGACCATCTCTTGAACACGATTTACATAGAGTCACTTATTTGGACTGATTTAGATAGGTGCTTCTCCGTTATCTTAGTTATATTTATAGACATCATTAATGAAATATTGCTCTGTGCCCACCCGATAATGATCCCACAACTGAACAACATGGAACATAGTAATTCTCATAAAAAAAAATATAGAAAGAATACAAATAAACTGTTCTTCATCATACGACAGAGGCGTTCGAACATCGCAATATTCCATCAGGGAAATTGGTGTTTACATAATCGCACCGTAATGTTGTAGATCTTTTTTCTCGTCGGCCCTGTAAACCTGAACGTTAATAATGATTTTATCTACTTCAAAGTTAGCCCACTGACCATTTTGTCTCGCATTCTTCAAAATTGGATACAGTCTTTCTTCGATCTCTTCCGGAAAATCAGCGTTAGAGATTCCTGTTTTGGTACCTTTACGGTTTTTCACGTAAGAACAGACAAATTCCTCATCTTGGAAAACTAAATTTAGCAATTATTGCCCTTGGTTTGCTCCTATCCTCTTTTCATTTTTTTTTTCAGGCAGTCAGTGGACGCTTGCGAAACGAATAGCATCTACATCCTTCTTTTGAAATGTTCATTTTCTCATACAACATACGAACAACTGGACTCACGTACAATTTCTTTGACATGAAAGACCTCAGGTATATTAAGGACTGGGTCTGCAAGTAACTGATCCAGAAAGTAAGGGGGTGGTCTATCTTCGAAGGAAAACATGTGATATGTAAGAGACTTGGCCATGGCCTTTATCCTGTTGATATAGTATTTTTGACATTGACGTTTCCACGACAACACATTGCGTGACCAATTAAGGTTTTAGTTCCGGTTTTGTTCTTTGGGGCTTATGCACACTAGGAAAAAATACGTTTACCTGGCATTTCCAGTGATTGCGTTTCTACCTCTTTGAGGTGCTTTCCAAATTTAACTGGAAAGGTGGTCTTCCCACCCTGGATGAGGGTCTTATGGCTATTGCGTGACAGCAAAATCATGACATTCCAATGACCACGTGACTTGGACACGCCTTCCAGTTAATTGTGTGTGGACTTTAATGCAAGAAAAGCTGTTAAGACGTCACTTTGTAATTTAGGTTTGCATACGTTCTCCTGCATCTCGCCTAAAGAACAATGTCGAAATTCAATACCTTAATCAGTCACGTGATCGCTATTGTAACATTTGATTATCAGAACGAGCCTTTGTAAAAAGTTTCATCTCTTTGCTTAGTTTCGTATCAATAGGTTGCATACTTACTGAGATAGACCACCCCCCTTCATTTTTTAATTTACCTCAAATGACCCAGTCCTTAATATACCTGAGACTTCAGCATTCTCTTCTCTATGAGGCTTCAAGCTTTTCCGAAGTTTCAACTGCAGGACGTCTTCCTTAGTCTAGATATAGAATGCTCTTATTCACGTTGGTCCACGTGGACGTTAAACCAGATTCGAAATTGCCAATACCTCTACCGTCTTTACTTGTTTTCAGTATAACAGCACATTTCAACGTCAAAATTTTCTTTTCAATAAAGCAACCAATCTCTTGCCCGTCATGCTAATTTACCGAAAAATAACGTTGGCTGTGTTTCTCAGCCTTTTTTTCAATTATATCAACACTTTCCTCCAGAGTTCAGGGGCTGTTTTGCCATCACAACCACTGGTGACATGATTAAGAAGAGAAGGAACACTATTCTCTTAACAGCCATCTTGATTCTGTCGCTAAAAAGCAAATTACTCCAAATGTTACTTATTGAACTGAAGGAAATTTCTGGTGGTCAATATCTATTATGACACTCCTTTCGAATGTAAACGAAGAAACTACAATCCGACTTTTTCGTTATTGCCGGAAACACAACTTATTTAACTTAACTTGACACGACATCGTAGGGACAAAATTATTCGAAAGTAACGTTGACGCCTTGCGAACGTGAAAAGGGAAAAAAAGAACAAAGAAAAAAAGAAAGAAACATGCTAAAACGACGGAAAAAATTATTACATCTCATTTCACTACATACCTCAAAGTTTGCAAACGTTCTGGTCGACCTTGGTTTGTCTTACATTGAGCTCGAAAGTAGGGTGGAGCTTACCAGGCATCTGGGTTAATAATGAAGCTATGGTAGCAGCACTTTTTACTCTCACCTGTAGAAGGAGAAACCGTTTGAATTATTAATCAGTAATCGCGTATTAGTTTTTAAAAAAGGCAGCAAATTTCGTGTTTTGTATAGCGAGCATTTGTCTATTTTCTTAGCGGGAACCCCTACTTAAAAAAATTAAACAAACACCAGCGCAGCAGTTATATAAGCAAGACGTTTGATTGGTTTTTATTTTTTGAAAATGTCACTTTCGCGAGCCTCAGATCGCCAAGGTAAACACAGAAAAGGAACAGGAAACAAAATGACAGTAAATCTCAGAGTTTTGTTTCATTTTCATAAGGCTTTAAAAGCTCTATATTTCGCCTTTAGTCTTGCTGTTTTTTTCACACTGAGCACAAATGATTCAAGAAATTCAGTAAACAAAACTTGTTTACTTTCACCGGCACCAGACGGAAAAGCAGCTTACACTGCTAAATCCCAACCCGCAGTTAAGACTAATATCTTACTTTTTAAGAAAAACTAGATCCACTGTACGAGAAACATTGGAGCTAAGGAATCTTTTATGCTGAAAAAATATATAAATAAATAAACGCAAAAATTGATATGCCACTGTATTTCAATAGATTTGCACCTTTTTTAGGTCATTTTCAGTTTGCCTTTTTCGTACACTCTTTTTTTTTTTCTAAGCACGTCAAATTTTTTAGCTGACGCTGAAACGGAACTGAATGTTCTTATTTTTTGGCGATTTGAGCCTGAAACGTTCTTAACAATGTTCTTAAGATTAATAGTATAGTGTTTCAGCAAGTCATAGCTCTGAATGAAAGAAAGAATAAACAGGTCAAATTCTACCAATTTGCTAAAAGTTATACGTGTTTGCTTTTTTAAAAATGGCAGGTGACTTGCGACGTCAATAAACTTCTAGCATTTGGTGCTCAAATAGTCCAAATAGGCTGTATATTACTCTGACCAGATTATTACACTTTATTTTCTTCTCACATAGCTTATCCTACAAATATGAAGACAAGATAAAGACGTTCTTAACAAAATCTCAGCCTGGGTATGTTCTTAGCATGTTCTTAAAATTTTCACTTATTTTAGCGCCAACGTTCTTGGAAAAGCTTTGAATATTTGAACCATAGTCGTCAGTCAAGACGGACTGAGGCAATTAATAAAAACCATTTATCTTATCAAAAGGACATAAACGCTTCCTGAAATTTAGCCACATTTTTTAAATTTGTGTTTAATTTTATTCGCGGTAGTTTCTTTAGGTGATAATTTTCAATACTCTATTAAAATGGAGGTTTCAATTCCCCGACGTTAATTTTAAATTCTGGATCGTGTGACTGTCCTTCGACGTTGGCAGTCGGTTTCCTTAAGTTGGAAATTTAACCTTCTCTTTCGCGTTAATTTTTTTTGTAAACTGAAATATTGTCTTGAATTTAAGTCGCATTAATTTCAAAATACCTTTATTAACACAAGCCTTACCTTCTATCTACAAGAAAGTACCCGATAAACGGCATAACGTAAATAGGAGCCTACGGGTTCTCTGATTTACGGGCAAATTAAACCGCTATTGGAAGCGGTGACTGGATTTTACTTTAATAGTGATTGAAGCAGCTCGACAGGATCCAAGTTACTGTGTTGACAGTCCTTCATAAATTGGTCAAATTTCTAGCCAGCCAAAACTTTCTGTGGTCTTTATAGTGTTTCAAAGATAAATTTTCTCCTGATTTGAAACCGTTTTGAGTCGACTGAGTTGCCTTTGTGACAGAATTGCTCAGAGTTACGCGCCGGCTAATTGTATTTAAACCTAACATTTTACGAGAGAAAAATAAAAGTACAGATATAAAAGCCTCACCTGGTTTGCAAGAGGCCGTGAAGGCAATGATGAAGCCTTTGTGAATTGTTTCTAACTTCAATCGAGTGTTAAAGTATGAACTATGTATATCTTCTTGTATTGTCGTAATTTAATAGTGACTTGTACCTGTTCCAAATGTGGAGAGGGAAGGGTCGAATCCATTAAGACCATTAGCTTATAAATATTTTGCTTGCTTTGTAAAAGCATAGATAAATCACTTACGCTCTCATTTTTGCAGGTTGCACAATTCATGTCAGTCTATGAGCGTGAGTCTCACAGACCTTCTAAGCGAGACCATTATACTTCATGCACGCATGCGCAGTTAACCAGAAAATTATGACTGCATGTCTTAGGAGAAATGCATTGATTTCCAAGAAACCGGTGATCAGAATTTCATGAAATTTGGCAGAATACTGGTTCAGAACATGCTTGACTCCCCTACCAAGAACAATCTGAAAGTTGCCGTAGGACTTTTTCACAAAACGTTACCAAATTGCGGGAGATCTCGCTGAGACCACTGTTAGCACGTCAGTATTTTCGTAAGTTTTCTAGAGACAAAGGGTAGGAAAAAACTAACGACTGGATGCTCTGAAAGTAACTTCAAACCCATTATTTAATACTGGTTATTGTTACGTCTTGGAGACGAGATACGAGTGGTCTGAAATAACGATGAATACTAAACGCATACGTGTAAGAAGACTGTCTACGTCTACCTTAAGTGCTTGAAGTCTTTCTTTATTAGGAATGACAACAAACAATATTAAACGAATTTGTTTTCGTCGGGAAAACTGAAATCGTGAAACATTTTCAGTGCGTCTACCATGGTAACTGCATTTAACGATGGGCACCATAGAGGCTTGTCTAAATAGCTAAAAATAAATTCAGTAGGGCAACTACAAGCGAAAACAGTCAGTCGGCCACGGTTGTTTGGTTTGTGAAATTTGCGTTTCAGGTGAGTAGACGAGGTTCTTGGCGTAGTGACAATCAGATTTTGAGCAGTGAAGTGACCGGCAGTTCGTGTTTGGCAATGAGACCCTGGGTAGGTTTAGCAACTTTGGCAAAGAACATCTTACATTTAAGACACCAATCACCTCTTGAGAAATTAAATTTAACCCTCTTCCGTACAGGCGGGGGGGGGGGGGGAGGAATAAGGTTTTTGGCCAATATTTTTTAAAAGGAGTTTGTGTTAGCACATGCCGTTTTCACTAGCTGTACGCTTATCTCTAAGACACATTTTGGCATAGTTTGGTGAGAGCCGATTGGCGTAAAACGATCCCGTGCGTGTTTATTTAAAATGCCGTTGGCTTTTGTTAACTAACAAAGAAAAAAGTATTTCTTTACCTGCGCAAGATGAAAGTACGCTAGCTGGATTAATGTGCCTGAGGAAACCTTTTTTTCCTGAAAACAATTAACCCTATTCTGCCGGGGGGGGGGGGGGGGGGGCACATTGTGCCCGCGCTGACTTTAACGAATTATAACTTTTAAACGGCTAGACGAATAATCACCAAATCTCGTGACTTTTCCTCAAATTTAACAGAGAAAATTTTCCTGTGTCAATGACGTGTCGATGATGATTGACGTGTCCATAGCAACCGTCTACGCAGAAGTGTATTTTGACTATTTTCTGTCTTTTTTCAGTCTTTTTTCAGGTTTTCCTCTTTCGTTTGTAAGAAGAAGATAATTTTTTACTGTTGTTGCTTGTTTTTACTAAGTATGTTTCTGAGAACAAAAGCATATATTTTTGGTGACGTCATTGTCAGCTGTATGACTGCAGGTTTGGGATTCAAGATGGCGGCCTCAAATTCAAAATGGCGGGTTTGTGACGTCATTGTGACGTCACGAAACGTCATAATTGACACGTCATAAGCCCAATCTGTTAAGGTAATGGCGTGCTACAAACGTGCCAAGTTTCATCGCAACAGCTTTCATACTTTTTGAGATCTATAGGGGGGGCACTTTGTGCCCCCATCCAGGCTCAGAAACTCAAAAAGTGCCCAGGCAGAATAGGGTTAAAAGGCGAATATTTCGTTCAAATAGTTGGTCTGGTTGGCACGTCTCAAAATTAAATGATATCGGTTATTAGATTCTCAATCTCGATTGATTATTGAATTTATTTCAGGAAATAACCCTACATCATTTCTTATTTCAGAATTAGATGCTCAAAATTGTTCACCCTGAAGCAAACTTTTCTTCCAAAAATATGACAAAAACAATTCAGCAACGATTGCTGAAGTTAGTTTTTTTAACAAGAATTATTCCACACTCGCTTGTTGAGTTTGGTGTGATTTGATATTTTCTTTATGTGGTGCATGCGGTCTATGTTTCCCCACTAGGGCAAAGCTCCGGCCGTAGAGAATTTATGGTGTCTCTTAAGCACTTAAACTAACCCTAGAGTTGATTCCCTGAATTCTCTATTGAGTGAACAAATTGATCTTGAAATCAAGCGGGTGATAAGGGTGGTTGCAGCGGCTTCAAAACCAGTCTCAGTTTCAGAGGAAAAGCAAGAGTGTCTCATGTCGTCGCTACCTTAAAGAAGCCAAGTGGATCACCAGACCAGATAGTCGAAAGAACTGTTCCAGTTAAACTTTGCTTATATTTAGTCTTTCATCAACGGTCAGTTTACATCTCGCGGGGAAGTGATGTAATACGTAAATCACTGAACAGACCGCATGAAATTTAACCGAGCTTTCAGAGAGTCGATATAAAAAGGCGATTTCTTCTGTGAAGTAATTAAATGATACCTATAATTTAAATTAGCAACGAAAAGGAGTTCAATATTGAAAACTTTTCAAAACAGATCACGACCATGAAAGCTGGATTTATATTTTACAGCAAACTATGATTCCGGTAAATTCCACAAAGTTCAATTCAATAGTTTAATTCAATTCAATTAATGGCTCTGTAATTTTAACTTCTTATTTTGTTTTCGTTCAATGGTACCCCATCTTCCATTTTACTGTTCCTACTTGGTATTCTGCTCTTTGAACACAAATTTTAAGGTTAACTAAGAAAAAACCAGCGCGCAGGTCAACTGAAGTAAACGCAAACTTACTGTTAACATACCAAAACTGTTACCTGTTTTAACAAATGTACCGTGAAACGATGGATAAAATTTATCGAAAGCTTTGCCAACTTCATTTGAGGGGTTATATTTTTGGAGGAATTTTTAATATATGTTTTGCTTAAGTGTCGTAATTTGGCATGTTCCAAAAATAGCTGAGAGGAGCAGATGTTCCAATCCATTATTTATAAGACCATTAGTAAAAATTTAGCTTGAGATTTAAAGTTTTGGGAAACGGAAAAGGGCCAGAACGAACACCATACTAGCTATCGCTCTACAGGTTGCACATTCATTAAATTCGACAAGCATTAATTTTAAAGTTTGCACCTTGTTTCAATGGAGGCCATTACGTCTCATGCAATATTCATGATATAAGACACCAGCGTTTTATTCGGTTAAAGCTTGCTGGGAAGAAAATCATTGTGAGTGATGTAATTTTTGTTCTTCAATCATTCGAGTAAATGACAAAAAACGAGGAACTAAAGAAGTACACTGAAGGCAGAGACATTTGACAAGATTTGATTTCACACTGAGCACAAATGATTCAAGAAATTCAGTAAAGAAAAGTTGTTGACTTTTCACCAGGCGGAAAAGCCGCTTACGCTCAGTCTGCTAAATCCCAACCCGCAGTTAAGACTAATAACTTAAATAAAAAAAAAACTAGATCCACTGTGCGAGAAACATTGGAGCTAAGGAATCTTTTTTGCTGAAAAAATAAATAAATAAACGCAAAATGAGATGCCACTGTATTTTAATGGCTTTGCACCTTTTTTAGGTCATTTTCAGTTTGCCTTTGTCGTAACTCTTTTTTTTTTTAGAACGTCAAATTTTTTTGCTGAGGCTGAAACGGACCTGAATGTTCTTATTTTTGGCGATTAATATTTGAGCCTCAAAATGTTCTTAACAATGTTCTTAAGATTAATAGTATAGTGTTTCAGTGAATCATAGCTCTGAATGAAAGAAAGAGTAAATAGGTCAAATTCTACCAATTTCCTAAAAGTTATACGTGTTTGCTTTTTTAAAAATGGCAGGTGAATTGCGACGTCACAAAACTTCTAGCGTTTGGTGCTCAAATAGTCCAGATAGGCTGTAAATTACTCTGACCAGATTATTGCACTTTATTTTCTTCTCACATAGCTTATTCTACAAATATGAAGACAACATAAAGATGTTCTTAACAAAATCTCAGCCTGGGTATGTTCTTAGCATGTTCCTAAAATTTTCGCCAATTTCAGCGCCAACGTTCTTGGAAAAGCTTTGAATATTTGAACTATAGTCGTCAGTCAAGTCGGACTTGCGGATCATAGGGAGAAAGCAAATTGACAGTCATATTCAAAAGTCTGGGCTCGATTCTAAAGGTCTATCCGCGATCGAATCTAACTCAAATTTGGCCAAAACTTTGTTCGAAGACTATTCTTTCGAGGGCTAAGATTTTTTGTGTAAGCGAACCGGGCAAATACGACTTTTTTGGCGAAATGTTCGACTGGGTAGAGGAAATTGCGGGTCGCCTAGTTGCATGCCTTGTTCTCTTTCCTTACTTTTGAGCGAGTCCGACCGTTATTTTGAAAACATCACTTTCACGAGCCTTAATCACCAAAATAAACACAGAAACACAAATCAAAACACATGGCAGCAATTTTATGAGTTTTTATTTCATATTCCTCAGTTGAGGAATAGTTTTTAGTTTTGCATATTTGATAAACCGACACAGCCATTATAAATGCACAGCCCACCACAGAAACAGAGGATGGTAAGCCTGTGGATACTTGTTTGATTCTGCTGGCTATACAGTGTGCACTTCTCGCCCGTCGTTATATTTTCATTTCTCAAAAATTCTTCCAGCAATTTTCACATCTCGCTTCGTCTTCTCTTTTGTGTTCTTGCTTTCGAGACTTTCCACATAATCCTCAACCGAAGTATCGTGGGCAACAAATCTCTTCTCGCTCATGTTTTTAAGCTTGAAAATTAACTTCAACACTTGTGAGAGACTTGAAAAGCGAAAGCCTGAATGAAAATCGCCTTGTTACGGCTCACACGTCAAAAAACATCATACGCAGCACCTGATTGGACGTATCGCTTTCTTCACATGTGAAAAAAGTGATACCCGACATTTGATTGGCTTTCAGCTACTTAGACCAGCTTCTGAACGAAATTTATTTCGCGCCTTTTCAGTGGGTAAATCTCAGTATGTATATAATAAATAGGAGCAAACGAGTTCTCTAATTTACGGACAAATTAAACCGCTATTGGAAGCGGTGACTGGATTTTACTTTAATAGTGATTGAAGCAGCTCGACAGGATCCAAGTTACTGTGTTGACAGTCCTTCATAATTTCGTCAAGTGTTTAGCCAGCTGAACCTTTCTGTGGTCTTTGTAGTGTTTCAAAGATAAATTTCCTCCTGATTTGAAACCGTTCTGAGTCGACTGAGTTGCCTTTGTGACAGAATTGCTCAGAGTTACGCGCCGGCTAATTGTATTTAAACCTAACATTTTACGAGAGAAAAATAGAAATAACGATATAAAAGCCTTACCTGGTTTGCAAGAGGCCGTGAAAGCAATGATAAAGTGTTTGTGAATTGTTTCTAACTTCATTCGAGTGTTACAGCATGAACTATATATATCTTCTTGTATTGTCGTAATTTAATAGTGACTCATACCTGTTCCAAATGTGGAGAGGGGAGGGTCGAATCCATTAAGACCATTAGCCTGTAAATATTTTGCATACTTTGTAAAAGCATAGATAAAGCACTTACGCTCTCAGTTTTGCAGGTTGCACAATTCATGTCAGTCTATGAGCGTGAGTCTCACAGACCTTCTAAGCGAGACCATTATACTTCATGCACTCATGCGCAGTTAGCCAGAAAATTATGACTGCATGTCTTAGGAGAAATGCGTTGATTTCCGAGAAACCGGTGATCAGAACTTCATGAAATTTGGCAGAATACTGGTTCAGAACATGTTTAACTCCCCTACCAAGAACAATCCGAATGTTGCCGTAGGACTTTTTCACAAAACGCTACCAAATTGCGGGAGATCTCGCTGAGACCACTGTTAACACGTCAGTATTTTCGTAAGTTTTCTAGGGACAAAGGACAGGAAACATCTAAAGACTGGATGCTCTGAAAGTAAATTCAAACCCATTATTTAATTCTGCTTGTTGTTACGTCTTGGAGACGAAATATGAGTGGTCTGAAATAACGATAAATACTGAACGCATACGTGTAAAAAGATTGTCTTCGTTTACCTTGAGTGCTTGAAGTCTTTCTTTATTAGGAATGACAACAAACAATATTAAACGAATTTGTTTTCGTCGGGAAAACTGAAATCGTGAAACATTTCAGTGCGTCTACCATGGTAACTGCATTTAACGATGGGCACCATAGAGGCTTGTCTATATAGCTAAAAATAAGTTCAGGAGGGCAACTACAAGCGAAAACAGTTTGGTTTGTGAATTTTGCGTTTCAGGTGAGTAGGCAGGTAATTCTCTATTGAGTGAACAAATTGATCTTGAAATCAAGCCGGTGATAAGGGTGGTTGCAGCGGCTTCAAAACCAGTCTCAGTTTCAGAGGAAAAGCAAGAGTGTCTCATGTCGTCGCTACCTTAAAAAAAGCCAAGTGGATCACCAGACCAGATAGTCGAAAGAACTGTTCCAGTTAAACTTTGCTTATATTTAGTCTTTCATCAACGGTCAGTTTACATCTCGCGGGGAAGTGATGTAATACGTAAATCACTGAACGGACCGCATGAAATTTAACCGAGCTTTCAGAGAGTCGATATAAAAAGGCGATTTCTTCTGTAAAGCAATTAAATGATACCTATAATTTAAATTAGCGACGAAAAGGAGTTCAATATTAAAAACTTTTCAAAACAGATCACGACCATGAAAGCTGGATTTATATTTTACGGCAAACTATGATTCCGGTAAATTCCACCGCTGAAAGTTCAATTCAATAGTTTAATTCAATTCAATTAATGGTTCTGTAATTTTAACTTCTTATTTTGTTTTCGTTCAATGGTACCCCATCTTCCATTTTAGTGTTCCTACTTGGTATTCTGCTGTTTGAACACAAATTTTGAGGCTAACTAAGAAAAAACCAGCGCACAGGTCAACTGAAATAAACGCAAACTTAATTAACATACCAAAACTGTTACCTATTTTAACAAAAGTGCCGTGAAACGATTGATAAAATTTATTGAAAGCTTTGCCAACTTCAATTGAGTGGTTATATTTATGGGGGAATTAGATATATATTTTGCTTAAGTGTCGTGATATGTCATGTTCCAAAAATGGCTGAGAGGAGCGGGTGATCCAATCAATTATTCATAAGACCATTAGTAACAATTTAGCTTAAGATTTGAAGTTTTGGCAAACGGAAACGAGCCAGAAAAGAACACCATACTAGCTATCGCTCTACAGGTTGCACATTCATTAAATTTGACACACATTAATTTTAAAGTTTGCACCTTGTTTCAATGGAGGCCATTACGTCTCATGCAATATTCATGATATAAGACACGAACGTTTTATTCGGTTAGAGCTTGCTGGAAGGAAAATCATTGTGTGTGATGCCACTGTATTTCAATGGATTTGCACTTTTTTTAGGTCATTTTCAGTTTGTCTTTTCGTACACTCCTTTTTTTTCTAAGAACGTCAATTTTTTTAGCTGGGGCTGAAACGGAACTGAATGTTCTTAGCCTGAGACGTTCTTAACAATGTCCTTAAGATTAATAGTATAGTGTTTCAGTAAATCATAGTTATGAATGAAAGAAAGAATAAATAGGTCAAATTCTACCAATTTCCTAAAAGTTATACGTGTTTGTTTTTTAAAAATGGAAGGTGACTTGCAACGTCACAAAAATCTAGTATTTGGTACTCAAATAGTCCAAATAGGCTGTAAATTACTCTGACCAGATTATTACACTTTATTTTTTTCTCACATAGCTTATTCTACAAATATGAAGACAAGTTAAAGACGTTCTTAACAAAATCTCAGCCTGGGTATGTTCTTCGCATGTTCTTTAAAAATTTTCGCCAATTTCAGCGCCAAGTTGTTGGAAAAGCTTTGAATATTTGAACCATAGTCGTCAATCAAGTCGGACTGAGACAATTAATAAAAACGATTTATCTTATCAAAAGGACATTATGGATTCCTAAAATTTACCACATTTTTAAAATTTGTGTTTAATTTTATTTGCAGTAATTTCTTTAGGTGTTAATTTTCAATACTCTTATAAAATGGAGGGTTAATTTCCGCGACGTTAGTTTTTAATTCTGGATCATGTGACTATCCTTCGACGTTGGCCGTTGGTTTCCTTTAGTTGGAAATTTTACCTTCTCTATCGAGTGAACTTTTTTTGCAAACTGAAATATTGTCTTGAATTCACGTTAATTTAAGTCGCACTAATTTCAAAATACCTTAATTAACACAAGCCTTATAACTTCTATCTATAAGAAACTGAACCCGATAAATGGCTTAACGTATATAGGAGCAAACGAGTTCTCTAATTTACGGACAAATTAAACCGCTATTGGAAGCGGTGACTGGATTTTACTTTAACAGTGCTTTTAGCAGCTCGACAGGATCCAAGTTACTGTGTTGATAGTCCTTCATAATCTCGTCAAATTTTTAGCCAGCCAAACCTTACTCTGGTCCTTGTAGTGTTTCAAAGATTAATTTTCTCCTGATTTGAAACCGTTCTGAGTCCACTGAGTTGCCAATGTGACAGAATTGCTCAGAATTGGGCGCCGGTTAATTGTATTTAAACCTAACATTTTACAGGAGAAAAATAAAATAAAGATATAAAAGCCTCACCTGGTTGGCAAGAGACCGTGAAAGCAATGATGAAGCGCTTGTGAATTGTTTCTAACTTCAACTGTTAGAGCATGAATTATGTATATCTTCTTGCGTTGTCGTAATTTAATAGTGACTCATACCTGTTCCAAATGTGGAGAGGGGAGGGTCGAATCCATTAAGACCATTAGCTTGTAAATATTTTGCTTGCTTTGTAAAAGCATAGATAAATCACTTACGCTCTCATTTTTGCAGGTTGCACAATTCATGTCAGTCTATGAGCGTGAGTCTTACAGATCTTCATGCACGCATGCACAGTTAACGAGAAAACTTGACTGCTTTCCGAGAAACCGGTGATCAGAATTTCATGAAATTTGGCAGAATACTGGTTCAGAACATGCTTAACTCCGCTACCAAGAAAAATCCGACAGTTGGTGTAGGACGTTTTCACAAAACGTTACCAAATTGCGGAAGATTTCGCTGAGACCACTGTTAACACGTCAGTATTTTCGTACGTTTTCTAGAGACAAAGGATAGGAAAAATCTAATGACTGGATTCTCTGAAAATAACTTTAAACCCATTCTTTAAAACTGGTTATTCTTACGTCTTGGAGACGAGATGTGAGTGGTCTGAAATAACGATGAATACTGAACGGATAGGTGTAGAAGACTGTCTTCGTCTACCTTAAGTGCTTGAAGCCTTTCTTTATTAGGAATGACAACAAACAATATTAAACGAATTTGTTTTCGTCGGAAAACATTTTCAGTGCGTCTACCATGGTAACTGCATTTAACGATGGGCACCATAGAGGCTTGTCTAAATAGCTACAAATAAGTTGAGTAGGGCAGCTACAAGCGAAAACAATTGGTCGGCCACGGCTGTTTGGTTTGTGAATTTTACGTTTTAAGTGAGTGCGCGAGGTTCTTGGGGGTAGTGACGATCAGATTTTGAGCAGTAACGTAACGGGGAATTCTTGTTTGGCAATGAGATCCTAGGTAGGTTTAGCAACTTTGGCAAAGAACATCTTACATTTAAGACACCAATCGCCTCTTGAGAAATTAAATTTAACCCTCTTGCGCTCAGAGCGGGGGGGAGGGGAATAGTAATAAGGTTTTTCGCAATTTTTTTTTAAAAAGAGTTTGTGTTGGCACATGCCGTTTTCACAAGGTGTACACTTACCCCTAAGACACATTTTGGCATAGTTTGGTGAGAGCCGATTAGCGTAAAACGATCCAGCGCTTTTATTTAAAATGCCGTTGGCTTTTCATAAGTAACAAAAAAAAAGGTATATCATTTACCTGCGCAAGTTGAAAGTACGCTAGCTGGATTAATGGGACCGAGGAAACCTTTTTTCCTGAAAACAATTAAAAGGCGAATATTTCGTTAAAATAGTTGGTCTGGTTGGCACGTCTCGAAATAAATGACATCGGTTATTAGATTCTCAATGTCGATCGATTATTGAATTTATTTCAGTGAATAACCCTACATCGTTCCTTATGTGAGAATTAGATGCAATGTAAAGTGCAGCTCAAAACTGTTCGCCCTGAAGGAAACTTTTCTTCCAAAAATATGACAAAAACAATTCAGCAACGATTGCCGAAGTTAGTTTTTATACCAAGAGTTATTCCACACGCGCTTGTTCAATTTGATGTCAGTTGATACTTTCTTTATGTGGTGCATGCGGTCTACGTTTCCTCACTACGGCAAAGCTCCGGCCGTAGAAAATTTATGGTGTCACTTAAGCACTTAAACTAACCCTAGAGTTTATTCCTTAAATTCGCTTTTGACTGAATAAATTGATCTTAAAATCAAGCCGGTGATAAAGGTAGTTGCAGCAGTTTCAAAACCAGTCTCAGTTTCAGAGGAAAAGCAAAAGTGTCTCATGTCGTCGTTAAAGAAGCCAAGTGGATCACCAGACCAGATAGTCGAAAGAACTGTTCCAGTTAAACTTTGCTTATATTTAGTCTTTCATCAACGGTCAGTTTACATCTCGCGGGGAAGTGATGTAATACGTAAATAGAACGGACCGCATGAAATTTAACCGAGCTTTCAGAGAGTCGATGTAAAAAGGCGATTTCTTCTGTAAAACAATTAAACGATCCCTATAACAGGACCATGAAAGCTGGATTTATATTTTACACTGAGTAAACTATGATTCCGGTAAATTCCACAAAGTTCAATTCAATAGTTTAATTCAATTCAATTAATGGTTCTGTAATTTTAACTTCTTATTTTGTTTTCGTTCAATGGTACCCCTTCTTCCATTTTAGTGTTCCTACTTGGTATATTGCTGTTTGAACACAAATTTTAAGGTTAAGTAAGTAAAGTTAGCGTGTAGGTCAACTGAAATAAACGCAAACTTATATTATTAATTAACATACCAAAACTCTTACCTGTTTTAACAAAAGTGCCGTGAAACGATTGATAAAATTTATCGAAAGCTTTGCCAACTTCAGTTGAGTGGTTATATTTATGGGGGAATTATTTAGATTTTGCCTAAGTGTCGTAATTTGGCATGTTCCAAAAATGGCTGAGAGGAGCGGGTGGACCAATCCATTATTTATAAGACCATTAGTAACAATTTAGCGTGAGATTTAAGGTTTTGGCAAACGGTAAAGAGCCAGAAAAGAACACCATACTAGCTATCGCTCTACAGGTTGCACATTCATTAAATTTGACACGCATTAATTTTAAAGTTTGTACCTTGTTTCAATGGAGGCCATTACGTCTCATGCAATATTCATGATATAAGACACGAGCGTTTTATTCGGTTAAAGCTTGCTGGGAGGAAAATCATTGTGTGTGATGTAAATTTTGTTCCTCGAGGAATTAAAGAAGTACACTGAAGGTAGAGACATTTGACAAGATTTGATAATATATAGATTTAGCCATGCCTAAAAGCGGAGCCTCCAAGGAATAAACTGGTGCTCGTTTCTCAAAAATAGTCCTGAAACTTTTCGCTCTGAAATATATTTCGGGGCTTTCTTTGGTTCGTTCCCTTTCGGAAAGTGTTTCTCAAAAAGCCCGAAAGTGTTCCGAATTGTCCTCCAAGATTTTGAGGATCTGTTCTGTAAAACGAAGCTCGAAAGGTTTTTTTAGAGGCTGAGCACAGCCTCCCCTATTCTGGTCAAAATTTATACCATCAAGATTGAAAACGAGCAAACACCAAACACGCTTTAAATTATGGCATAAGTTTTGCGGATGCGAAGTAAGCCCATTTAAAGTTAGGCGCTTTGAGGAACGCAAAAAAACTTGTTTTTCGGAAGCTTTTCGGATAAAATAGTCTTAAACCGACAACTGCCTCGCTTACTATTGAAAAGTTCTAGGACAAGAAAATCGACAATTACACAAACCGATCCGACAGTCAAAATTGAAAGCAATTATTCGCCGTAAGTGATGCTTGTGCAGTTTCCTTGCGACTGGGCTTTGACCTACTGTTATGAATAAACAAACACAAAATAATAAACAGAGAAATCATTTTTGAAAATGTTTATTCGAAAACCCGTACGTTTATGCTTAAATGCAATTCGCATTACACTTCCAGCATGGCAAAATATTCTAAGACTACATCTGTCACAAATCTGAGCTCGTTTTCTAATAATTTTTTGAAGTCAAAAGTAAGCTTAAATGACACATTTCTAATGACATAAATTCAATTTCAAAATGAAATTTCTTTGACCGTAATAAATACTCAAAATCATGCACCTTAAACCCTTTAAAAACTTCACTTACTCGGTTGTGTTTCAGAACAAGGCAAGCTCTCCGCCGTGAAGAAAACAAAGCGATCAGGTCCTTTGAAGGCAGCTTTCGTAACTTCAAGTTTTCGCCTACTACCAGTATTCTTTTGAACGTTTTCTTTCCATTTATAGGTATTAAATGTTTTTTTCTCAAGTTTAAAACTACAGTACCGTCGAACAATCGTTTTGCTAAATTTAAGCTTTTTATTAAAGAAACCTCTTTTTCAAAACCGACGATGGTCATGCGATTTCCCGCCAAGAAAAACGTCGGTTGCCCAAAAGCACCGCGCGATTTCCCGCCAAGAAAATATGGCATTCTCCACTCCCGGTCGGGTTGCCTTGGGACTTCCCTCCCCCTCCCCCAGAGTCTGTACTGACGGACGGATGGACGGACGTACGCTGACGTCACAACCAAAATTTTTAGCATCGATACATTACCAAATTTCCTTAGCAATGGAGCTCCGCTGGCGGGCTTTGCCCGCAGGCTCCGCTATTACACTTACACTGCTAACTTCCAACCCACAGTTAAGACTAATATCTTAATTTTTTAAGAAAAACTAGTTCCACTGTGCGAAAAAAATTGGAGCTTAAAGCATTCTCTTTTGCTTAAAAAAGAAAGAAAGAAAGAAAGAAAATGATACGCCACTGTATTTCAATGGATTTGCACTTTTTTAGGTCATTTTCAGTTTGTCTTTTTCGTACACTCTTTTTTTGTCTAAGAACGTCAAATTTTTTAGTTGGGGCTGAAACGGAACTGAATGTTCTGAGCCTGAAACGTTCTTACAGTGCGGCTACTCCAACCGGGCCAGTTGGAAGAAAACTGACCAATCGCGACGCTAATTGAAAACAAAAGATAGCAAAGTTTTTTGTAAACAACCAATAACGTTGAAGCAGGCGGACAATGCACGTTTGAAAAAATTTGACACCGTGACCTCTGATCCTTTCGATCCTAAATGTGCTAAATTTTGAGCAGAACATCGAGATGTCGAATGTGCAATTGATAATAAAATTTTCGCCTATAAACAAACCTTAAACAATACTTTTGCTTCGGCTGAGTACAGCTAATGCATGAGTTTGTTTGTAGAACAAAGCTTTTCCGAAATGAAATTCGGTAACGCAACAAGCTTGCTTGACTCTGATAAGCGTTCGCTCAGCGCAGCGAGTATAAACAAACACAGATCTAAAGATAAATTTCGACATTTGCGCCCTTTGATCGTTCAATTACAAACGGAGGTTCCCGAATCTCCTTATTCACTAAGTGCTTTTTGAATCATCGTTGATGTATTGATTCTGGCTTCTGCAGTCTTTTCGAAGCCGCGGTCTCAATACTGCAAGAAAATCCAAATCCTTTATGTGAGCGTGGTGCAAGTCTGAAACGTAATCTCATAATAGCTGGGAATTCTCGATGGGAATGTCGGCGACTGTTGCCGTATATACCGCGCTCTCGATTCAGTCTTACTTGTTTTTTCTGGACAAAAGCCATTTTGGAAACATTTACATTTACAATAAGCTTATAGCTTATGTGAAGCGTAAAAACAATCCGCCAGATTTCAGTCACATCGAGTCAACACCGCACCATCATTGAAGTTGACCAATGAAAAAATCGACCATTTCCCGAGAGGTCCGCAGAATGAGACAGTTTCAAATTTAGTTGGAGATGTATTGTCTAGATCCTTAAACGTTATTGGTCAGTTAATGAAAAAATGTTGCCTTCTTTTGTTCTCAATTAGCGTTGCGATTGGTCAATTTTCTTCCAAGTGGCCGGGTTCGAGTAGCTGCACTGTAACAATGTCCTTAAAGGCCCACCTTCACCCAAACGGCCTTGCGACCGTTTGTTATTGTTTTCAAATGGTTCTATTGTTCTTCTCGCGATCTGATTGGTTCCCAGGATATTCCTGCGAGCGAGGAAATTGTCACGTATATTCAAAACAAGTCGGAGCAGCCATATCCCATCGATTTACTTTGCGAAGTTGGCCCAATCTACAGCTTCAGTTTAGAAATCTTTAGGCTTTCATGAAAGGCATTTACTCCCCCAAAACGTTGGAACTATCTGATGTTCGCCATGTGAAAGTTTCAATGACATAGAAAGCGAGAAGACAGTTTGTCATGTTTGCACGCAAGCAAGCGATCTCGGCAGAAGACTCAGTTACTTCGACATTCGATTGTTTTAGTCTGCAGATTGCAATCGTATTGTCTTAAAAGGTAACAGTGATATAAAGGTCCCTCCTAGTCATTACGGAGGTTGGTCTGAAGGGAAATAAACAGCGTATACCACTCGATAGCAACTCGTTGATCATCGCTCGCAAAATAACACTTGTCCGGTGACTCCCGCATTACAATTTTAACCTTTGAAACCCAGCCGTACGTTTGTACTAATCGATCAAATTTCCCTGAACCTATGGTTAACTAAGAAACTTATTCTTTAAAGTGTATATGACAGATTTTTTTTTATTTGCTTGATAGAATCTACACAGTGTCCTGATAACAACAGCGAAAAAAATTTTTCGATATCGATTTTTCTTCCCCGCGTTTTAAACGTTTAAAAACGTGAAATTTCACTTCCGGTGGGGTACAAAACCGCGCAAGAGACTGGGAATGAGTGTGACGTCAAAACAGGACCTCTTGTTTCGCGGCAAGCAAGTTTCTTTAGTTGTTTTCTTATGATTGTGGCAGTGTGACGGGATATTTTGAGTTTCTTTGACATATTTAGAGTAAAAAAACTGCACAAGTCAAAGGGGAAATTTGCGAAAGCTTGAAGATAAACGTCTGTGAACGATAATCATGAGTTCTGGAAGCGATACGGAACATTCAGACGCGGAATCGATCGAGTGTCGTTCGCATATCTTCGAGACAGAACTCGACGAAGACAAGATAGACATTTACTTCTCAGATCCAGAAGGTCCCTACATGGATGAACCTCTTGCTGACGACGACTGGTTAGCTGAATATAACAGAGAAGTAGAAGAGAATGAAAGGAGAAACCAGGAGCTGCAAAACCGCTTCGACAGGATCGTTGGAACCGAGACTTGGTGAGTGTCCCGAAAGCGTCGATATCTCACTTCTAAATTATCAATCAGAAATTTGCCGACCATTGTAATCGAGATAAAAGTTGCCGATTAAAGGTGTATTTTTTAAAGTCAAAAATTCTGTGTTCCTTGTTTATTTCACAGGTGTTCATGTGGTTATTGTGCTCTAGATCGGCTTCAAAATCCCGGAGAATGCTTATGCTGCAAGGAAATAGAAAAGTGCGTGGAATCTCTTAGTAGTAGAGCTGTTCTGAATGAGGTGGAAGTAAGCCCCGAATGCATTACATTGCATCCAGGTTTTGGAGTCGTTTGCCTTAGCAGATGGTCTCTTCGATCAGCTGCGAGTAAATACAAAAGGATAGATGGAGGAAAGTATCGTCAGACTAATACGGAAGAAAAGTGAGTGAAGTTTTTGTTCGGTAGTGCCTATTTCTTGTTCGCTACTTGAGAATGCGTAACCGGTAGTTCCTCATTTGCGATATACATATTACTGTTTTGTTGTTATTTGGCTGGTTAGATGTTAGAAGCAGTTGGGAGAATCAGGTATGCCTGAAGCATTTGGTTTCTTGTTGCCTAAAACTAAAAAGAGAGTTTTTTATTTGACTCAGCCCATGACAGACAGGGGTAAATATTTCAGTAGACATCCACCGGGGCCTACAGTAAATAATATGAAAGACATAATGATGGAAGAAAAAGTCATAATCATAGTATGAATTGTTCTGTTTTCTTTCTTTTTTTATAGATTTCTCCGTGGAGTAGCATACAGAGAGTTCACACAACTTGTGCATGGTTTTCTTGGAGGAAAGCGGATCCCATTGCCTGCATGTGCATACCACGCAATAAGGACTGGACTTTCGGGAGAGGATGAAGAATTTGTTGGTTATGAAGATAATGAATAACAGTAATTTTTAGTGTCATTCATGTTCCTCACATTCATGATTTCTTTAAGCTGCATAATTAGAGAAACACTGTCAATGTCAATTTTACATTTTTTTCTACTTTTGACTTAAATTGTCTTGCAGAAAACAGTCAATTGTACACCACTTACATGTGTCATATTTAACAAAAATTGGTGATGAAAGTTATAAGTTTGACTTCAAGTGAATAACCTAACTTATTTACTTCCCTCGCATATTGCACTGTTCAATGTACTCAAAAGAATAAAAAATAATAAAAATTCAGAAGTCTTTGAAAGTACCTAAGTATAAGAGCAGTAATAATGTTCAGTCTAAAAGACAATGTCACACATTATTTTATTTTGGTTCCGCTCCCATAGCTGGGTACATACAACTAGTAAAGCTTGCACATCACGGTTCTCAGGAATACAATAGCAATTTTCTACTATGATGTGTATTCTTCTGCATGTATACTACAAAGTAAATGCACTTCTTGGAAACCAAATAATTCAAAGATTAGTCTCAAAATATTATGTTTGGCAGTGAATAGTTACACTGGCCACTTAGTTCACACTAGGGTTTGTAGTACACCTGATTAAACTAGACTGTACCAAAAACACTGTTTTTGAAACACAGAAAAATACAAATTTATGTGGAAAAAATTGCACGCAGACTCCACATAAGGCATGAAATCATTATGCCACAGGTCCATTGTCATTACTGCTTTGTTTTTCCTGGTTCCTTGGACAATCAAGCAGAAGGTTGTGACCTCTCATGGGTCTTTTGCAAACAGTGCAATTTCTTGTTCTTCCTCTACTTGATGATTGTGATGCAGCTGCCTCTTGTGCAAGAACAACAGATACTGTGGCCAAAAAAGGGAAATAAATTAGTAAAACTTTCAAGCTGATAAAATAATAATGTACGTTTTGCTCTTTATTATAGCGTTTCTTAAGAGATTTTCAGTTTGGTTCACATTTGTGATGATTTTTAGATATAATCCATAACTGCTACACCAAATTATACAACACAGGGTTTATTTATCTATTTATTTCTTCGATTAGTTTTAGTGATAGCAATGTATATAGAGATATTTAATATGTAGAGCTTTTTCATAAATAACAAAGAATAAAGGATACAAGGCTTTAGGTTACAAGTTGATAATAAATATCAAGGGAAAGAAAGGACTGTACTCTCAGAAGAATTGTAGGGAATCAAAACCTCTAAACCGAATACACCGCAGGTGCCCAGCATATAAGATTTATGTGTAAGTAAGATGTCATTGTCACACAAGGGCAAAGGTGAGTTGCTATGGGCACCGGGCACTGCTAGTGCACAGCCCTGGATAGAGCTACATGCATGTGTACATGCTTAGAATAAATACATTATCCAGTTATTTCTATACAAATTATACAAGAACAGAGAAGTTCGCTTACATGGAGTAGTTGGTGGAACATTGACTGCTGTCATTTTCTGCCTGGCCTGCCTTCGTTCCACTGCAACCTGTCTTTCTTCTTTTTTCCAGCATGCTGTTCATAGGCAGTGGCGATTGTTCCTGAAGCTCATTTGCAGCAGTACCAAGCTGTTTTAAATTTTCAGCCTCCAAATAGGTCTGGTAAAACTCCTCAACATAATCTTAACAATATAAACAAACATTGGCTTTATTAAATTAATAAAATAAATATATAAATACAATTTTTTTGCATGAATTTATAACAAATTGAGACTATAATCACTTAAGTTCAGAGATGAAAATAAGATGTTATCTTAGAGAACATAGATATGTACTGTATGTGACACAGAAGGCACTAGACAGGGAAAAGGGGGAGGTTCATGAAACTGGATAAGTCAGTGATCAACAAAAAAAGAAATTCAAGGAACACTCAGAAATCAATCCCTTTGGGTACATTTAGCATGTAGTCAACACTTTGTAATCCTGTGATTACTGATAATAAAAGTTACAGTTTCTTACCAAAGTTTTGTTCAATTGTGATGTCTCTGATTGAAGCTTCCCCATTCTTGAACTTGGGGTAGATGACTCGGATTTGTTCAGAACCATTGGCATTCTTCTTGGTATCCCGCATCAAATTAAAATTAAAATGTATTGCTGCAAGGACATGCCTATTGTAAAGATTAATAAAAAGGTATATGAACACCAAGAAAAAATAACGTACATGTGCATGTGGTTGTTCAAGAAAAACTCCCAGACCCACCGCTGAAAAAGCACATCACCCTCACAATAACAAAAATATCCATAATCCCCCTCCATGGTTACCACAGACATGAGTTTTCAAAATTCCCTGACTTTTCCCAGACTTTTTCCTGATAAAAATATAATTTCCCTGACCAAAATTAATAAATACAAAATGTCAGATATAGTAGCGGCCTCCCCTTACAGCCGTCCTTTCCACCCATTTATTTAAGACTGACAAGTTTTCAACAAATCGCAACAATTAGGGCATTTCCACGATGGTTTTAACAAAACAAAGAGACCAGAAAAAGGAGAGATCACAGTGACCTGAAATATTTCTTTCAGTCATCAATGGTGTATGAAATTGTAATTCAATTTTCCCTGACTTTTCTTCAAAATGTCAGTTTTCCCTGACCTTGAAGAATTTTGTTTTTCCCTGACCATTTCCTGACCTGTGGCAACCCTGCCCTCCCCCATAGACAGTTTTCCAGTTTGACACCTCCCCCCCACTGGAAATGCTTGGAATGAAAATTATAGTCACAACTGCATGTTCAGCAAAAGAAGTGTTGTGAAACAGTACTGCATTGCATGTAATCAATTATACTCACCTGCAAAACATTCCAGCAAAACTGTATGCAATCATTTTGGGGCAGAAATGGTTTAAAACAGAGTGGAAACCCTCTAGGCAGCTAGTTTGGGAGAGTGGAGATGCTTGCTTGATTCCACTTATTAACCTGGAGTTGGTTAGAGCAGCATATACCTTTTCATACACCGGTGAGTCTGCAATAAACCAAGCCAAAGGTGTAAGGTTTGGGTAGGTCACTGACTGTACATGTACATGCTGGGGGGCGGGGAGTTAGTTATGTGCCACCAAGGTTCTTAAATCCTGACCCTATTTAAGGCAAATGACATTGAAAATTGATTTCCTTTTTGAGGCCCAGAAGCAGCACATACCTATATAGCTTAAAAAAAATATATGGGAGTACCCCCCTTCCAAGTGATGTACATGTACTTGTCCTGTATTTCTTTAAAGTGACATAGTACAATCAGAGTACTCAATTTACAATGGTGTAACTAATGTATATCTTAAGTGTGCTTGCTTTGAGTCCTGACTAAAGTGAATTACATTGTACTTGTAAGGGAGGAGAACTAAAACTGTCAGTGGAAAAAAGTGACAAATACATGCATAGTAAAAGCTAATAAGTCACCTTTCAAAAGCCACCTTCGATGATGAATGGCTCCATGAGCACATTTATTGAATAGAGGATCATCTAGTCCTGTGTGCTTGTTAGTAATATGGCTAAGGAAGGACTTAAACTTAGCCCAAATGATCCTTCCACTTCCACAGGCAGTTGATGTTGCACTCCAGTGCAAGTGGTTTACACAGGGCCTGATCCATTCCGCGACAGCCTCGCATCCACTTTCCTTTGCAATTGTTGAGAGCACCTTTTGCACTTCTAAAATTTTGTAGACAACAGCAACAATTTTACATCACCATCATATTAAATAACTGAATTCCAAGAAATGTGCAACTCAAATAAACATACTTTTCTTCAAGTGCCAGAGATCAAAGTAATGTACTATGCCACTCAGCTTCTCCTTCATGTGTTTCGGGCAATTGAAGTATGCCTATCTGAAATGAATGTGGAAATTTTTATTCCACATTCAGACAGGTAGGTCATACACCGTTGGAATCCCATATACTCCATGCCAAAACTACTCCCTGCTTCATTGCGCTACAAAATAAACAGTGGAGGAACTAATTAAAACAAAAACATTGCCAGTGTTATGAATGTATATCCCTATAATAAGGCAAAAGAAATAAATAATTTCTTACCTGAACCAAAGAAAAGTGAACAATCTTGGACAATGTACAGCAGAATATGGTATAGGCACCATATTTGGCACTGTGCCCCATACTGTCATGCCTCCCATCACCAGCCATCACAAGAGCTTCTCCCACTTCCTTTAACCTCTGCATCATGTTTTCTTGATATTTCTTCCAGCGAAGATAGATCATTGGGAATAACCTTTCCTGCAAAATATAAAATATACATACAACCTGTAAACAATATTGATGCACATTACATGGGAACTCGTAAAACATCACACATCATACAGCATTAACCCTTTAAGCCCTGATATAAAAATGCCTATATTCCCCTTAATGTTCTCCATACATTATTTTGTTATGGAGCTAGTAAGTAGAGTATGTCTAAATATCAAGACATGTTATCCTTGGTGATCACTTTCTTTATTCTCATCACTTGATTGTTTCAACAAGAAGTGATAATGTAAAGAGAAATTTCATCTTTGTTGCTGTTAGGGCTTAAAGGGTTAAGTACTATGTTCTTAACACTTTGACAGGTGTATGAAATGTATTGTACAGGAGAGTATTGTTAGGGGCTAACTTTTGATGGTTGGCTATTGCAATCTTTCAAAGACTCCATGTGCAGCAGAGCCAACATAAATTATGGCAAGAATTCCATGACAGCCCCATAAATTATTGCATTATGCACACGTTTTGACTTTATTCATATTAACTGGATATTGTGTGAAAAAGTATGAGATTGCTGCATGAATAATAAATATATGGGGCTGTGTGCACAGAAAACAGTTTTTAAATAAAATTACTTACTCTCTGGTATCGGAAGAATGAACGCAAGGATACACATCCCAATCCCATGTGCTGGAAGATATGGATAACTTTACTGGCTGACCCACCAGCCATCAAAATGGCAAAGCACAGTAGAAAATTGCCAGCAGCAATTTGTGTTCCAGGCATATTTGGTTGACTCCTCCAAGTAAAAATTCTTCTTGTACACTTTGGGTTGCGACAGGTGGTGGTTACAACAGCCATTGTGCCCTCTTGACGAGTACTGACTTGTGGGCCATCAGCCTTACAAATATGACAAAACTGAAAAAGCATCAACAGCTGGGTCAGGAACACTACATGTTTTGGCTGAGTTCGAAGGTTGTCATCTGTAACATGGACACTAAAATGAAGAAGAAAAAAATACATGAGCTCAAATTGTGATGGCCGTGATGTAAACTGTACAGGTGTATTTGAATGTTTTTTAGCAGATGCTTCTAAATACACATGTATATGGGGTGTGCATCGGTGTACTTAATTAAAGATTGTTGCTAACAAAATCTTTTGCTAACAAACAACATATCATGTACGACGATAGATACAGAGGAAGAAAAAGAAAACAGTCCTGCAAAACCATTCATTTATTACTCACCCGCGAGCCGCTCTGTTTACATCGCGCGAATAAAATCAAATCAAACGAATCAAACTTACTTGCCAAGGTCCCACATCCGAATACAATCAGGAATTCAAACAACATCACTAAAAGAGTTTCATCAAATATCCTTTCTTTGCTTCATAACACAAGTTCCTCTGACACGAATACTGGCAATATTTTCCTTCGGCATAACCGTGCAGTGTCTTCAACTGCGAGGTATCATTTGGCAGGAAACATATTGGACGAAGTAAGATCGAAAAAAACACATTTGGCCGGCTCTGTCACAAATTAATTCCAGGAAACAACAGCCTGATAATTGAAGAATACGTTCCTGCATGCTTTCGACATGATTGCTCCGGAGAAAACGGATTTTGAAAGAAAACTCGCTCAGAAACAATTTCGTGTTACACGAAATTCATAGAACAGCAAGCTTGGCGCGCAACGCCTTTTGGGTGAAGGTGGGCCTTTAAGATTAATAGGATAGTGTTTCAGTAAATCATAGTTCTGAATGAAAGAAAGAATAAATAGGTCAAATTCTACCAATTTCCTAAAAGTAATACGTGTTTGCTTTTTTAAAAATGGAAGGTGACTTGCGACGTCACAAAAATGCTAGCATTTGGTGCTCAAAGTCCAACTAGGCTGTAAATTACTCTGACCAGATTATTACACTTTATTTTCTTCTCACATAGCTTATTCTACAAATACGAAGACAAGATAAAGACGTTCTTAGCAAAATCTCAGCCTGGGTATGTTCTTAGCATGTTCTTATAATTTTCGCCAATTTCAGCGCCAACGTTGTTGGAAAAGCTTTGAATATTTGAACCATAGTCGTCAATCAAGTCGGACTGAGACAATTAATAAAAACGATGTATCTTATTAAAAGGGCATTAACGCTTCCTGAAATTTTCCCACATTTTAAAATTTGTGTTTTATTTTATTCGCCGTAGTTTCTTTAAGTGCTAATTTTCAATACGCTAATAAAATGGAGGGGTAATTTTCGCGACTTTAATTTTTAATTCTCGATCGTGTGACTAGATCCTTCGACGTTGGCAGTCGGTTTCCTTGAGTTGCAAAATTTTACCTTCCCTTTCGCGTTATTATTATTATTTTTTTTTTGTAAACTGAAATATTCTCTTCAATTCACGTTAATTTAAGTCGCATTAATTTCAAAATACCTTTATTAACACAAACCTTAACTTATATCTACAAGAAAGTACCCGATAAACGGCATAACGTATATAGGAGCAAACGTGTTCTCTAATTTACGTACAAATTAAACCGCTATTGGAAGCGGTGACTGCATCCAAGTTACTGTGTTGACAGTACTTCATAATCTCGTCAAATTTTTAGCCAGCCAAATCTTTCTGTGGTCTTTGTAGGGTTTCAAAGATAAATTTTCTCCTGATTTGAAACCGTTCTGAGTCCACTGAGTTGCCAATGTGACAGAATTGTTCAGAATTACGCTCCAGCTAATTGTATTTAAGCCTAACATTTTACGATATAAAAATAAAAATAGAGAATGAAGAATAAAAAATAAAATAAAAATAAAGTTTGCAAGAGACCGTGAAAGGAATGATGAAGCGTTTGTAAATTGTTTCTAACTTCAATCGAGTGTTAGAGCATGAATTGTGTATATCTTCTTGCATTGTCTTAATTTAATAGTGACTCATACCTGTTCCAAATATGGAGAGGGGAGGGTCGAATCCATTAAGACCATTAGCTTGTAAATATTTTGCTTGCTTTGTAAAAGCATAGATAAAGCGCTTACGCTCTCAGCTTTGCAGGTTGCACAATTCATGTCAATCTTTGAGCGTGAGTCTCACAGACCTTCTAAGTGGAGACAATATAACTTCATGCACTCATGCGCAGTTAACCAGAAAATTATGACTGCATGTCTTAGGAGAAATGCGTTGATTTCCGAGAAACCGGTGATCAGAATTTCATGAAATTTGGCAGAATACTGGTTCAGAACATGCTTAACTCGCCTACCAACATAAAACCGAAATTTGACGAAGGACGTGTTCACAAAACGTTACCAACTGAAAGATCTCGCTGCGACCAGTGTTAACATGAGATAATTTTTGTACGTTTTCTAAAGAAAAAGGAAAGGAAAAATCTAAAACCCATTATTTAATGCTGCTTATCGTTACATCTTGGAGACCAGATGCGAGTGGTCTGAAATAACGACCGGATATACTGAACGGATAGGTGTAGAAGACTGTCTTCGTCTACCTTAAGTGCTTGAAGCCTTTCTTTATAAGGAATGACAAGATACAATATCAAACGAATTTGTTTTCGTCGGAAAACATTTTCAGTGCGTCTACCATGGTAAACATTTAACGATGGGCACCATAGAGGCTTGTCTAAATAGCTATAAATAAGTTCGGTAGGGCAGCTACAAGCGGAAACAAATGGTCGGCCACGGTTGTTTGGTATGTGAATTTTGCGTAATTAATTTCAAGTGAGTGCGCGAGATTGTTGGGGTAGTGACGATCAGATTTTGAGCAGTGATGTAATCGGCAATTCTTGTTTGGCAATGAGTTCCTGGGTAGGTTTATCAACTTTGGCAAAGATTGACATCTTACATTTAAGAAGTGTGAATGAATGTTTTGACAAAGGCAAAATGTCGTGTTCTCAAAAGCAAGCAGTGATCTTCCTCGTAGAAAGAAAGGGAAGTATCGTTCTTTTTTGGAAAATTGACACCCAATTTCTCTTGTAAACGTTGCCACGGATTTTCCTTGAAATCTTTCAACTTTGGGCGTGATTTTATTCATTGGGTGAAAATATTTTATAATAATTTTGAGAGCTGCTTGAAAAATAATGGGCTTTGATCCAAATGCTTTAATCTCGAGCTTGGGGTGAGACAGGGTGACCCTCTCACCCAGCCTAGTACTCAGACGTTCTCCCCCCACTCAAAGAGTCGACTCGACTTGGTGCAAAATGTCGTGACGTCACCAAATGAGGTATTCGGTGACGTCACGAAATTTCGCGCCAAGTCGTTTGAGCGAGAAGAGAACGCCTGGGTACTAGGCTGCCTCTCACCTTAGAGGCGTTAGCAATTGCCGTCCGTCAAAATTCAGACATCAAAGGAATTTCTGTTGGCTAAGAAGAAACGAAACTTCTTCAATATGCAGATGACACCACCCCAATACTTGCTGACACCAACCTCGTTCTCAGGACTTTTTCCCTTTTTTAACTTAAAAAAGGGGAAAAGTCATGGGAACGAGGTTGTGCTGACACAAATTCTGCCGACGCACTTTTTAGATTATTAGGGTCGTTTTGTATAATGATTATCTGGCTTGAAAATTAATTATTCGCAAACGTAGGCTATGTTGATATGATCGTCAAGGAATAAAAAACAAACAACAAACCTTTTGGCATTAAATGGCCCACTGAGCCAATTAAAGCTCTACTGGGTATATTACACTTATGACCAAAAACTGCTCCATGAATAGAACTTCACAGAGCCGACTGGACACAATTAAAAAGTTAAACAAGATCTGGTCCTCCGCGAGACTATTTTTTTTATATAGTACAACGCTAAATTTTGGCGCGCTCCCATTGGTCGAAATCGATCACATGACGTGATAGTGTATCTCCTCGGCGGGCGCCTATCAGCGCATAGTGATAGCTTTGGCAATTTTCGCTCAAAATTTAGTGTTCTAAATAAAAGCAATAGAGTCCTTCTGTATCAGGCCCTATGTGTGATAGGTTCCCTCGGAAATTTGAAGTTCAAACTTCATATAAACCCTCGAACTGCGTTCTTGGGCTAATATTTGTTGTGAATATCCAAAAAAAGAAGACAAACTCTATTGTTTAAATGGGAAAGTAACCCTTATTAAATCGGTTCTAATATCGAAATTTATTTACGTATCTCCAGCGATGATTACACATAGAGAATTCATAAAAGAGTTGAATAAACTATTATGAATGAATGAACGAATAAATGAATGAATTAATGAATGAATGAATTATTATTTATTATTAATTAGTATTTAATTTCATATGGAAAGGACCTGACAAAGTCACGCGAGCCTCAGTTCTGAGAGATGTTTGCCTAAATTTGCTGTAACGTGAGGGTCATAGACATAATAAAGTCTTGCAAACGTTTTTGTAGTATGTCGTTCTATTAATATATCTATCAGGGTATAGGCAGGTAGCTAAGTAGGGTAAACTTCATTTATACACGGTAAATCTCTCAGAACTATTATGGTGTATTTAAGCAATGACCTTAAGATAGAAATGGAAAGGATTTTTAGAAAACTTAACTGGCGTTTGGCAAAGCATTCCAACTTGAAAAAGTCGGGGTGAGGCATGGGGGACCTTTTTTCAAGTTCTTTCCTTCTGTCTTAGATAAAATCGGTAAAAAACTGATTGTAACTCGTTCTTCCTTGAAAATTCACTGGCGTCGTCCCCTAGCCTGTTTCAGGCTCTCAGATAGTAGGGACGGCACGAAAGTTATAAAGGAAACGCGAAAATAAGACGCTAGGGATCTCTCCCCAGCCCCTTCGCTTTTTTTCGCGCTCTTTTTCTCAATTCACGCTTTCCCCAATACCTCGGAGCCTGGAACGGGATAGTCGTCCCCATGCATGATAATCTATAGGCAATTCATGTTTGAGTAAGGTATTTAGATATAAATTTAACCTTTTTTCTGTCAAACACAGGAAAATGTCCATGACATTACCCTTTTATGCTTGGGTTTTTTCTTGCGTCGCTAGTGAAAACCTCTGCAGGCCTTGCTGTCACCCCTTATGAGTTTCGGTTGCTAAAAAAAGTTGTTGCTATGGAAATATCTGATCTTTGTGATCTTGAACAATTAATTTTGTCACTGAATTCGTTGTAATTTCAATGGCAAGGCCCATTTGCTCGCTTTTATTTTACGTCAATTTGTACAGCATACTTTGGTGTTGTTTCTTCTAAGATTTTTCTTTTCATTCGCAACTGCGTAAGTGTGAACTTTGTATTTAAATGAGGTCAAACCATGCGCTCTTAGATGATTGCACGTTACAACAGAATTGGATCATGGTGATATGATGTTCTGTTATTTATTGTTAGTTAATGTCACAATCAGTAAGAGAAATTTAAAAAAAAAGAGAGAAATCGATTCTTCCGGATCTCCTTTTTGACTGCTCCCAGACTCAAGCTCCTCGTTCAAACAAGTGAGCCTGTCTTATGAAGTGATGTTGAAAAGCGACTGAAGTTTTAGACTTTTCAGTGCCGTGTGAAAAGAACTGACAATGAAACATTTTCCCTTGCCTAGTCTTCGTTTTCGTTCTAACAACATGAAAACCTCGGGAAAAAAATAAAATGGCTTCAAAACATTAAGATAACAAGAACCACCCTAAGTAAATCAGTCCAGTTAAATGCTCCTATGTAAATCGTGTTAAGGAAGTGACTTTATTGATTCTCAATGTATTAGGCACCTTCGACGCAACGCCGCCTTCTGAGTTGAGTTGGTTGTTTTTGAGTTGGAACATTCACAAATACTTTAAGTTTGCTTAAATGCAGCGCCTTTTCTACTCCTTAAATCCTTCACATTTTGCGACTCATTTAACGCACCGCTATCAAGACTATTCAAATGCATAGGAAGCCCAAGCATAATATTTGAATATCATTAAAAATGGCGTTTCAAAATATAAGACTTTGTATGGGATTTCGAAGCGAACATTTCGAGCAATACATAACAACGAACTAACTGAATAAAGTTCATGAAACATTACATGGTGTTGTTTGCTATCCTTACAAAGCATTTTGAGCAATTTTAGGTCCACTTACTTAACTGTGTTAATACGTGTATAATACATTGACAAGACTACGTTGGAGCGACAATTTGTGTCCGGTCCGCATCGGGTCATAGTTACTACAATTGTAACACGACCAAAACGAGCGTGCCCTTCCCGATAAGGGCATAATTTGACTGGTGTCCAGTGCCGACCGCGGTCAAATGGGACCATCGGGATCCTCACGGATCCATGGCGGCCTATTTTGAGATGCTATTATGATTTTGTGCAGTGGATAATTCTTTTGGGACACGAGGTATGCGCAATTGGTTTTGAGAAAATCAATTGTATGTCTTCCTTTTGTCAAGTCGCTAAGTCAGAATGGGAGCCTGAACTATATTTGTGGGTAAATTCGAGCGAATTCCGAAACGTGTCGAGCGGTGATCATGATAGTGGCTAAATCGGGCCAAATGACTCCTTCCTTGTCAATGTATTATATACGTACTAACACAGTTAAGTAAGTGGACCTAAAATTGCTCAAAATGCTTTGTAAGGATAGCAAACAACACCATGCTCCTACTCTCTGTTTATCTTTTCTATTCGGGCAGTTGGTGGACGCTTGCGAAACGAATAGCGTCTTCATCCTTCTTTTGAAATGTTCATTTTCTCATACAGCATACCACGGACAACTGGACTCGCGTACAATTTCTTTGACATTAAAGATTTTAGTATTCTTTTCTTTCATGAGGCCTTAAGCTTTTTTCGACGTTTCAACTGCAGGACGTCTTCCCGAGTCTAGATCTAGAATGCTCTTATTCACGGTGGCATACGTGGACGTTAACTCAGATTCCAAATTGGCAATACCACCGTTACCGTCTTTAGTTGTTACAACGTCTATATTTTCTTTTCAATAAAGTCAACCAATCTCTTGCCCGTTATGTTAAATTCACTGAAAAATGAACGTTGGTTGTGTTTCTCAGCCTATTTTCAATTATATCAATACTTACCTTCAGAGTTTACGGGCTGTTTATTTGTCATCACAACCACTGGCGACATGATAAAGAGGAGAAGGAACACTGTTCTCTTAACAGCCATCTTGATTCTGTCGCTGAAAAAGTGAATTACTCCAAATGTCACTGATTGATCTGAAGTAAATTTCTGGTGGACAATATCTATGATGACGCTCCTTTCGAATGTAAACGAAGAAACTACAATCCGACTTGTTCTTTATTGCCGGGAATACAACGTACTTAACTTAACTTCTTAACACGACATTGCAGGGACAAAATTATTCGAAAGTAACGTTGACGCCTTGCGAACGTGAAAAAGGAAAAAAGAAGAAAGAAAAAAAGAAAGAAACATTCTAAAACGACAGAAACAATTATCTTATCTCATTTCATTACATACCTCAATGTTTGCAAACGTTCTGGCCCTTGATATCTCTTACTTTGAGCTCGAACGCAGGGTGGAGCTTACCATCTGGCTTAATAAATACGCTATGTTAGCAGCACTTTTTACTCTCACCTGTCGAAGTAGAAACCGTTTGAATTATTACTCAGTAGTTGCGCACTAGCTTTTAAAAAAGGCAGCAAATTTCGTGTTTTGTATAGCCTAAATTTGAATTTTTCGTAGCGGGAACCTCTACTTGATTTAGGAAAATAAAAAAATTAAACATACACCAGTGCAGCAGTTATATAAGCAACATTTCTGATTGTTATTTTGAAAATATCGCTTTCGCGAGCCGCAAATCGCCAAGGTAAACACAGAAAAGTCACAGGAAACAAAATGACAGTAAATTTCAGAGTTTTTGTTTCATTTTCATAAGGTTTTAATAGCTTTATATTTTGCCTTAAGTCTTGCTGTTTTGATAAACCGATACGGCCATTATCAATGCACAGCACATTACACAAACAGAGGATGGTAAGCCTGTGGCTGCATTGCAGTGGAAAAACCAGGACAAAACCCAGATCGAAACCTACTTGAAACAACGTAAGCAGGTGTGACGGTTGCGTTCTGTTTTTTATTAACCCTTTATTAAGACCCAATATTAGCATCCATATTCTCCACACTATTCTCTTTATATTTCTTATGTTACTAGTCGGGAGAATTTGATTAAAATCAAGACATTTGATCATTGATGATCATTTCCTTGATTCTCATGACCTGTACGTTTGATAAAGTACTAATACTGTAAGGAGAAATTAGATGCTTGTCGCTATTGGGGCTTAAAGGGTCAAGCAAGGCTTACTATACGGTCTGTGCAAAACGAATGGACCCGCGGTTGCAAATGACGGAGAAGGAGAAGCTTACCACGTGGCAAATATTCAGAAGGTGAATTAAAAAGAGCTTTCTGGCAAATTTCGGATAAACAAAATTGCAGAGAATCAGGACGAAATTTAGTTTTTAGCTGTCGATCCCTTATGAACATAGTCAAGATGTTAGCAGGTAGTCAGGCGCTAGGATATTGCCCAAGAGCGTAAGAATAATGTTTAAATGAATAAATAAAAACTTACCGACAACCGTTCAGTATTCACCTTCTTGTCGATAAAGCTCTCTACCCAACTTCACCTAACTACGGGAGAAACTAGATGTTAACAGACCCACTGTGAAATGACCTCTAAAATAACTCAAAAACAGCAAGGGCGATAGCAGGCAGCCTTGTCTTACCCCAGTCCTCATGCTCAACGGTTCGGTCTTCTGTCCATTATGTACCACCCGCGCTGAAAAACCCTCATAGAGAGCTCTGATGATGGTGACGATCTTGATAGGCATCCCATAGTGCCACAACAACCTCCACAACACCTCTCTGCTGATGCTGTCAAAGGCCTTTTCGTAATATGTAATATTGATTCACAGGTCGACACAAGGAGGACTGCCACTCAGTACTCTGTTTCACAACGATCTTCAATGTCGCTATTTGGTCCGTACAATTCCGACCACCTCGAAACCCCGCCTGCTCCTCTTTCAGTGTCTCGTCCAGTGCCGTATTGATGCGCTCCAAAATCACTCTGCAGAACATCTTACTGCTTGTCATGTTCAGCAACATGATGCCACGCCAGTTTTCACAGTGGCTCAGATAGCTTTTCTTCATCAGCTTGATTGGCTGACCTAATTCTTCCATTCCTCCGGCACCTGCTGTTCACTCCATATCTGGTTGAAGAGGTCCAAAAAACCTTCTCTGACACCTCGTCTCTACCCTTGATTGCCTCCGGTGGTATATTGTCGCAACCTGCTGCCTTCCCACTCTTTAACTTCTTTATAGCGTTCTTGATCTCGACACGTGTTATGCGACCTGTCCTGATGTTCAGCTCGTCACCTGGCTCCACCCTCGGCGGGTTGGGTGGCTCCTCATAGCTAAGCACTCTTTCAAAGTGCTATACCTCCAGCTGTACATCTCCTCTCCGCGCTGTCCTGAGCAACACGCCTGCCACATTTCTTACCGGATTACAAGTACTCTGGAATCTCCCACTCAGCCCTCCTGGTTAGCTCGTACAAAGTCGTTACATCACACCTCCTTCCAGCCTCCTCAGCTCTCTCCGCCTCTGACTCAACAGACACCCTCTTGACACCCTCTTGTCTCTCCCACAGCTTCTCTTCACCTCCCCATTCAGCTCCTGGTGCCTCGTACTCGTATCTCTCCTCTGATTTCTCGTCCTGGCCAATTGTCTCTCGTCCTGTTCAATTGTCTTTCAGGTCTCTTTACTGCTCCACTCCTTCTTGTTTGATTTTGCCTGGCCCAGCACCTTCTCACAGGTCTCCAGGCTTTGCTCGATCTGTCTCTGCTCATCATCCACCGACAGTTCTTCCTCCTCCATCTGCTGGAGACCCTCGAATCTGTTGTGCAGCGCCAGCTTGAATGCGTTCCTCGTCTCTGGGTCTCTCAGCTTGCTGACCTCTAAACGCAGTCTTTCCCTTCTTCATTTTGGCAATCTTTAGGCTGACATTTGCCATCAACAGGTGGTGATCTGACCAATGTCCGCCCCACGTCCTACAGCAAGCTCCCCCATTTCTTGCTGAATGCATGCCAGGTGGTCCATCTGATTCTCGTTACCATGCACCATTGGTAGACAGCCATATGTTATGCATGTCCGTTTGTGACATTCCTTGTGGGGAACAGCGTTCCGCCGATCACCAGCTCATTTTCCTGACAGACGTCAGCCCACCTCTCACCTCTTGCTCCATTTCTACCCATCACGTCCTCTCTCTGCCCGTGTTCTCCTTCCCAACCTTAGCGTTCATGTCTCCCCTGACAATCTTCACAGCTCTGCGCGGAACCTGCTCCATCAACGCCTGCAACTGCTCATAGAAGTCATCCGTTGCCTCTCCGTTACCTCATTTGTCGGGGCATAACATTGTATGACGGTGCCCTTCTGCCACCTCGAGTTAATCCTGGCCCTGATGATTCTCTCAGACACGGTTTCTATTCTAACTGTGCAGCGTCTTTGGCACAGTTTCTCCAGTGGCCGAAATCATCTTCCCACAGGAGTTCCATCTAATTTCACCCACCCCCAGAATGCTGATACCATACCCGCCCACCAATCGCCATCGCAAAATTAGAGACTTCTCCAACCGGGCGTTGACATCTTGTACCTTTGCTTCCCCACAGAAGGGCGCAGTGGCAACACTAGTTTCGGGTTTGTAATGAGCTGGTTTTACAGAAGCGGGTTATTAGCCGATCGCCCAATCCCCAACCTGGGGGGCCAGGGGATCACTGTTTGTCTGGTCTCTACCCTTCGACCTGTTCGGCTTGGGTGGCCCTACCAGGAGTATAATACTCCAGCCGACATACCGTGCTCTAGGGTCATAGAAACACACAAATGGGATGGTGTGGGGAGAGAGGAAGTACTAAATTCACGACCGCTACCTTACGTGGATGATGAACTGGGAGATCCACTAACGCCGTCGCAACTGGTTATTGGTCGTCGATTGTTGAGTACAGAGGAGAGCATTAGTCTCGAATTAGTCAACCCCGCGGAAGGTTCACCAACTGTACATGAAATGTCAAGGCGTGAAAAATATTTAACGACTGTTTTTCACAGTTTTGGAGACATTGACAGAAGGGATACTTCGGAATTAACTGTAACTTGAAGGACAGGCAGCCATCAATAAATGTTAGAGACGTTGTTTGTATACACAAGGATAAGGCGCCGAGAAAACTGTGTCAATAAACATCGTCGGATTTTTAAGTCTCGAGCGTACGCGACAAAACCGAAAGGTTTAGTACGGGTAGGTGTAAGTCTTTTGTGATTCGGCTGTAATTTCACGGTTGTCATTGCCACAAGATGGGTGAAAGTAGCACACACACTTGCCTATGTCATTTATTTTTGATATGATGAGGGATGAGCCATAGCTAAGTTAGGTAAATGTATTAATAAATTACTGTACCCATATCACGTTGCCGGTCTTATCGGTAGGCTTTCCGACAAGTTGCGTGTTTATGTATCATAACCCTCATGCATGCTTAGATTTGTCGGATTTCAGTGAAATTTGATGACAACTTTCTTTGGATGATATAACAATCGAAAAAAAAAAAACGTTTTGGAAGATATTTCATATGTACGACGCTTCCCCGTTGCGACCTTTAACGGAATTCCCTCTCGAACTTCATTGGTGTTGTATCATAATAAACACACGATTTATTCTCCATTGTTGTTCTTTCTAAAATCTTTCTCCACAACCTTCGGTTTATAAAGATCCTGACACTCGGATTAACAATGTTATTTCCTTGAAAAAGGTCAGTACGCAACAATATTTCATCACAAGTTTGACAATCCAGTACTCTAAACTCCACGACCTTCAAAAGTTTAGTTCTTCTCGGTGTTCCTTTTTTTAGCCTAGGTCATGTTTGTTTTTCCCGCCACGTGTTATTTATGCCTATAATTTATTTCTTACACGTTCCCTTCTTTGATTGACACACGTCAATCAACTAAAGTATCGACTTATTCATTCAGTGTTAGCAAATGTAAAAGTTCAGTGTCTCTATAGTCTTAATCTGTTCATCGACACGCTCTGGTTCAGAATTCTCCGCAAAAGTTATAGTGTTGCTGTTAAGTCGTTCACGCACATGTGATTGGATTTCGATGGGGTAGAGCTTCCTTACGGGCCTCGTAACCTCATGACTCGATCTCTACTCCGCAGTCTCACGACAGCTCCGCTGTAATATCCATCTCGTCCCGCAATGAGAGATTTGACGACTCCCATACTCCAAATAGCTGTATACTCTGTTGAACAACAGTCGGTCGCTATGCACAGATGCAGGTAAATTATAATAGGTAAGCATTTTGTAAAATTAAGCAGCTAAGAAAAAAATTTACATATGATGCCTTTTCTTTTTCGAAAACGTTTTCGAAAAATCCCTCACTTTTCGCTTGCTTGTCCTTATTCATTAAGTCCGATTAGACACCAGTCCCTCACGATATAAAGCCTAACAACGTTTAAATATAATTAATTATTTCATTTAATTTAAGTCGTCTCCGTGGCGCAATCGGTTAGCGCGTTCGGCTGTTAACAGGCCCTTGGTAACCTGGCCTGCTGAGACCGAAAGGTTGGTGGTTCAAGCCCACCCGGGGACGTAATTTTTTTTTTCCTCATTAACTTTTTTTTTTTTAATTCTGTCACTGCCAGAAACAATGTCTTTCACATTTAAGCCTTTGAAAAGAGTCGTAGGTTTTTTTCGCGACAATTCAATTTTTCTCATATCGTGCTGAATTTGAAACACCTTTTTAAATTTACCCCGCATTTTTGTTTTGTTTTTTAAATTTCTTTTTAAACGAAACTGAGCCGCAAACTAGCGATATCGCGCCCCTTCGTGATTGGAAAGTTCTTCATGGCCAAGAGCATTAGGGCATCTGCAATTTCCAGTACCAAGGTAAATTACTGCAGTACACAAGTCTCATTCAATTCTCGCCTCATTAGTTCTGTTTTTAATTGAATAGTTTTTCATACTGTGAAATATTTCGCACATAAAAAGACATTTTTTCCCCTGAGTTGGCAAAAACAGCTTTAACCAGAGCCTCTTTTCTATTTAACCCACAATGCCTCTAGCGCATTCTTGCCTCGTTTTTGTGGTCAGTGTTGTGATTGCGCGGGCCGTTCAAAGTTTCGTTGAATGGCGGAAAACGACATTTCTTGCAAAGTTTGTTTTAAAACAAGTGTGAATTGCGTCCATTGTCGATATGGATTCTCAACTTAAAGCGAGAGAAAATCATGACTGGTGTCAGAGCTATCTTTGGGTAATACTTTTATTGGAATCGTCACAGCGGTAGGGAGACACGTCTCCATCGAAAATGACATCGCGTTTTATGGGCGACTCGATTGAGGTAAGATTAGAATGGCTTCTTGGTTTCAAATTTCAAGAGACGACCTGTTCTGCTTGAAAGGGGAAACTGTTCGTCAATTTTGAATCGAATAACTGAAGGTGAAGCTGAAAGCGACCATGCTGGGTTAAGCTTGGACACTTTCAACTGAACACGCATAACTTTGTGCGAAAGAGCGTGACGACCTCATTCTATCGCATTCTTCATGTTTAATTAGAAATTTCAGGAAGGTCGCTTGCAGTTGTGTTGTTTCTTGTTTGAAGATCAATTAATTTTGTTAAGCTGTTCATGTCAATGGTTTTATGTGCAACAATCATTGATTAACGCGTTCTGCTCTTTGTAAACTCACTACAAGCTTACAATGTACCTCTATTTCACAAACGTCACGACTTTGCGCTTTCTGGACGTTGCAAATAAACCTTTCTTTGCTAACTAGCTGGTCATCTTCAATCTTTGAGAGAATAAGTGGGCTGGAGGAAGATGATGATGACCGCTAGTGCTAGCTACCAGGATACATACTGTAATGAAAGAGGTTCAACTTAAGAAAGATTTTTGGAAGTGAAAGCAGGTCAATCAAAGCATGTGTTCATATCTCTACTGTTTGTACTACAGTGTAAGCTACATAGGATCAAACTCCCAATAGTAATATTGCCAACCAAACCAGAGTCTTCTACTAATGAAAACCACTAGAGTGTTAAAGTGGTCATTCAAGATTTGAACTGGTAGCGATCTCATTCTTATCAGTTGACCATTTTGTTGATCATGTGATTAGTGAAGTTGAACTTGCGTTGGATCAATTTCAACTCAGTCACTTCCGGTCAAGTGTAAATGTACCAGATTTCATGAGATTGTCTCAAGGTAGTGTCTTTTTTCGACAAAGCTCATCTAAGGCAAGTTACAGGATATGAAAAGGCATACGTTATATTTGGCTGGAAGTGACTGTGAGTGAAACTTAAGGGGACAATGTCATTGATTTGTGGGATTATTGTGTAAGCAGAAAGATGCATCAGTATCAATGGAAGCCTGCAATTAATGGTCCAGTGTTGTTGAAATCAC
Organism: Siderastrea siderea; assembly: GCA_964030785.1. NCBI lineage: Eukaryota > Metazoa > Cnidaria > Anthozoa > Scleractinia > Rhizangiidae > Siderastrea > Siderastrea siderea. Next base: position 24,259,108 of record OZ034972.1, read on the forward strand.
TACTAATAGTCAAATGACTGCCTCTGTTTACAAATGACCAGGATGGAGATAGACCCAATTTGAAAACTTCCCTTGGGTCTTGGATAAAATTGGTAGAAATGGATTTTGGCTTGTTTTTCCTTTGAAAATCCACAGCATATCATCCCCTTGGTGGTCTCAAAGCATTTCATGGGTAAGCAAGGTACTTCAATACCAATTTAGCAAATTTGTGGCAAAAATGTAGGGCAATCACCATTACTGTCCCTTTAATTTGTCACAAGTTCCAAGTTACTGAGTGAAGAAAATGGTGACCATATGATTGGTGGTGCGGTGTTGTAGTGGATCACGTGTTGGATTTCAGGTGGTTTAAGGCCCAGTTCCTGCCATTGTGTTGTTACATTAGAGTGTTGTTTTCTTAGACAAGAAACCTTACCCCACATTGTCTCTCTCCACCCAGGTGTATAAAATGGGTCCACTGGTGGCATATGACTGGGATAACCCTGCAATGGACTAGCATCCCATCCAGGGGGGGTAGCAGTTGCTTCATGCTACAGAAACTGGGTCAAGCTCTGGCCGTGTGAGCCTCCTTGGCTTGTGTGCGACTTTACCATGATTATGTTGCTTGCAGTTCAAAACCTAAATGACTGTTTTATCACTCAAGTGGGTTTGATTGTATCAACTCACAACCAATAAGGATCGTTAGATCAATGGATAGCTTATTGCACTTAAAACCATGCAGCCAACTGGCTGAATTTGCTAAAGTTGACAACCAATTAAGAATGAAAAGAATAAATGCCAGTTACTTAGAGGAACTATTAAGCAAAAAAAAAGAGAGAAGTACAAAGTTTCCCTATTTCTTTGAAAAGGTGGGCTTAACAAGTCAGAAAGAAGTTTGTTTATTTTAAAATGCATAATCCTCTGACCAATTTCTATGAAGCATTCACTTTATTGTGGTAAAGAAGAAGAACCAGTGATGCGCACGTTGTAACTGTGGCACTGGCTAAAGCAATCTAAGTTAATAAGTTTACACATAATTTTTATTATATACTTATTATCGTGATCCAGTGGTCTCTTTTGATTGCCTTTGAGACGACGTTATTTTTTGATAATGTTGTCTCTAAATGCTGGCTTGTGATTGGTTCAAAAACTGTCATGACAACGCGGCCAAGGTCAAAACTTTTCTTCACAAAACAGCCGGCAAAAGTTTAGTTTTTGCTCAGTAATATAGTTGGAAAAACCTTTTTTACAATGTGGTTCATCCCTACAAGCAGCTTAACTTGACAGATTGCCCAAAATGTACATGCTAAAACTTTAAAACTGTGTAATTTTTTTTTAAACAGTTTGTTTTTCGGTTTTTATTTTGCGATGCGCGCACTGTCTTGTGTTATTATTTGTGGTCTACTTTCAGCCTAGAAAAGAAGTTGATTTTCACGTTATTCTATTATTTTGTCGATCCCTATCGTTTGAAAAAATTTATGTTCATGCACCGAAAGAGTTTTTTGTTTCATTAAGCAATTTTTGGTTGAAAAAGTGGTGAACTCAAACATTTTGCTGCAAAACCAAAATTGTTTTCATGAGCAAGTATCATGCGTTCAAATCTTCACGACGAGTAAGAATTTCTCTTTTGATTGACAGAAATTATTGCCCTGGCTTTTTGTTTTTTTGCGAAAAAGAGACATGGATTGCGATAAAAAACTAAATTCGATTTTGAGACAACATAACGGCTTTATAATGACGGCAGTGGGAGAAAATATATTCTGTATTGGGCGGAGTTGCTTCAACTTAGCCTGTGATCAGGCTCTATTTTTGTTTCGCTTGGTGAAACATTTAGGCGGGAAGGGCGAAACGAAAAATAGAGCTTGATACAACTCTTTTACGGGACGTCTACCGCCCACTTTTTTGATTGATTGACATTCAACAAAACAGCCAATAAAAATTTCTTCTGCTTGCATGATCCTCGGTTTGCAAATTTCCCATAACAGCAATTCGCAAAAAGTCACGCAAATGTTGGCAAAAATAAGAAAATCATAGGCTTATACGATATATCTTCTAGACACTAGTACTCAAATTTACACGATTGCGAACTTGAAGGTTCTGGTATTGTACATGGTTGCTCTGTCTGAGCTGAAACTGAATGTAAATTCAAAACATGATGAGGTTGTCCTGTACCAAAAATTATTATGCTGCATGCTTGAATCCTTTCCCATTTCAGGTGGTACCTGGAAATATTCTCTACACATTTGTCACCGATTTTCTGCGTAAAAAACCTTGGGTTAACCCTTTCACTCCCAGAGTCAGTTATGGAGAAATTTTAGGTGATTCTAACTTCTGAGTCTGTGGATGAAATCCTATGGTGTGACCATTTAAATGACTCCTCTTCAGCAGTACTTTCACATGGTACTATTTATATTTCAGTATTTTATAAAATGAACTTTGGGATTGTTCTTGAAGTTTGAATTTAGGCGCTCTTGGGAGTGAAAGGGTTAAGAGAAATATCTTCAGTTTCATTCTTTAGAATAAAGATATAAATAAAACAGTTTATAAACAAACGAGTATTTGTAATTTAATTTGGTTCCAGAAGTGATAAATATTTTAGCTGAGCAGCGAATTTTATCTCTAAACAGCAGCAAATTTTAAAACGAAGAACATTTATTATAAAACTAATCAGATCCTTTGATATCAATGTCAGAGATCAATAAACAACATTAGCATTAAACACTGAATGAATAAACTACATGTAAAAATCTTTATTACTTAGGTAAAAGTAAATACAGCAGCTCGGCATCTTGCCGATTGCGGTTCTCGCTAAACATCAGTTTACCATTAAGTTTACCGAATTATCGGTTGACTTGTTGATCATTCTTGGTGAAAGATACTAGTCTCTCTGCTGTTCGTTTTGTTTCGTAAAACGTGGAAACAACCACTACTCTGTTTATATTTTCAATACTAGCTGAAAGCCTTCAAATGAAAATTTTGAGACACGATGCGTAAAACGGGATACACACTTCACTGTTGCTGTACTTCTCTGCTCCAAGTGAGAGAGCTTGCGTCAAACCGAACGCAATTCTCAGGAGTGAAAGAAATGATGACAATTCTGCTAGAACGACAAGAATTTCTTGGAGTGACACATTTACCTCGGCAGACTTGTTCCTTGACAATGGCGGTCGGAAATTGTGAGCGAGTCTCGTAGGCAATTTACTTCCGTTGACAGCTCTATTGTTAAAGGGCCAATCAGATTGTGAGATGCCCACGGCCAAAAATTGGCCGCCGGCACAAGGTCCTGTGAGAGATTGTATTAGGCCCAGTTTTAGCAAGCATCCAACATAAGAGAATAGGAGAGCGATCTGCTAAAATTCGGCCTGATCGCAGGTTACTCCCAACTAGCCGTCATTATAAAGCCGTAATGTCCTCTCAAAATCGAATTTAGTTTATATTGTTATTAAAGAAAAAGTGAGTTCCTTTTTTCTGTTATCATGCATAAAATTGGATGACAGATGTCAACTTGGGCAAGGTATAGCACCTGGTACCCATTGCCCAGTGTTGTACCATGTGATGTGTTTCATTTAATGAGGGCACGCAAAAATTAATTCATGGATTATAATGCATCATTTACCTGGAGTAGGGAAAAATCCTGTTGCCAATTGGTCTCTGCATTATGTAGGCAAGAAACTGTACCCCTTGTTGTCTCTTTCCACCCTGGATTATAAATGGGTACCAGCCAACCATTTGAGAAATGTTGCATCAAAGCTGGGGGGGGGGGGGTAATCCTAGGATGGACTACATGTAGTATCCCATCTAGGGTGAGTAGTGGTGCTTGTACAACTTGGCTCATTCAATCCACTGGATTGGACACAAGGCTTTCCTGTTTATACCCTTACTGCTTATTTTTGTAAATAATGAAGAGTTTTTATGTATTTCTGTTTCTATTATACTGATGTAATTTTTCTCTTTTTTGTGTGTGTGTTCTCTGTTTAGGACTTTCAAGTCCTGGAGTTAGTAGGCAAGGGTGGTTTTGCATGTGTGTACCGTGCCTCTTGCATCACCACAGGCCAGGAGGTAGCCATCAAGATGGTAAGCTAGAACATTGCTCATTCAGTGATCTGAAGTCATTATAGTTGCTTCTGTTGCTTGTTGCAAAACAACATTGAGTATGGCAGACAGTTCAGACAGAAATTTGTGTGCAAAATTTGTTTTGAAATCATAATGACAAATCTCAACCTACACAACGTCTTTTTATTTATACAGATTGACAAGAAGGTCATGAAAACATCAGGAATGGTGGCGAGAGTACGGAATGAAGTTGAAATTCACTGTCAGCTTAAACATCCCACCATCCTTGAGGTATACATGCACAGTAGTGTTATACCAAGAAGTGGAAAACATGCATTCACATTATGTTGATTGAGTTGGTAACTCAAAAATACATGTATTTGTTATCAAATTAAGCCACTGGTTCTGCTAATCTTTCATTCATTTTGTCTTAGAAAGCAAAACATGTAAAATGGCTGTAGCTAATCAGGGCATTTTGTTATTTTCACAGAAGAATAATTATGTACTTGTATTTAGTGTTATTATTTTTTTCATTTTGTTCAGCTCTATAACTATTTTGAAGATGCAAATTATGTTTACCTTATCCTGGAAATGTGCCACAATGGAGAGATCAACCGCTACCTCAAGAAAACAGGAAGGCCAGTCAGTGAAAATGAAGGTACAAATCACATCTCATCTGTGCAGCTTTAATCCACAATAATGATTTCTACAGAACATAGTATGTTTTGTTTGTTAAGAGTGTTAATGCACATCAAAACAAGTGCAATCCTTATGGTAACAACATATGCAATTTATAACAAATAGAAGTTGCAGGTAGGTGCTAAACTCCTGTAAACTGTATTGTAAGAATCTCAAAGTCAGGGAACTGTACTTGCAGAAAAGAGGTACATTTTGGATTTTCTTTTTAATTAACAGCTCGTCACATCATGACTCAAGTTGTCAAAGGCGTTTTGTATCTTCACTCACATGGCATTATTCATCGGGACCTCACGTTAGGAAACATTCTTTTGACCAGAGAAATGGATGCTGTAAGTCTAATAAATTTATAGAATTTAATAGTACTTTTTATCAGGCTACATTTAATGCTTTTGTAATGGTTTAGCCTTAAGAATCTGTCTTTTTTTTTCTTGTTAGAAAATTGGTGATTTTGGTCTTGCAGCAAGACTATCAATGCCCAACGAAAAGCACTACACCATGTGCGGAACACCTAACTACATTTCTCCGTAAGTGTTGTAACAACTTGGTTTAGAAGTGACTTTGCTTGGATTGTCATCTTAAGGCGCTGTTACACTAGGCAATTTTCTTGCAACTTGTCCTGCAACTTTGTTGCGCCTTTGCGTCAGACAAGTTGCACGCAACATTGTCTAGTGTAACACCTCTACGTAATGCTGGAAAACTTCGTAGCAGCATTACGAGGATCGTTGCGAAAAGTAGAACCAACTGCTACTGCTCACAATGATCGCAGCATCAAAAAAGTTGTGAGACATGTTCATTTCAGGGTATCTGACACTGGGCAATTTTTCCTGCAACTTGTATCACAACAGAATTGCAAAGAATGATTGCCTAGCTGTAACAGTACCTTTACTTCTCAGTTAACATCCTTTGAATTTTTTTTTTCTAAGTGAAATAGCCACAAGGGGTCCTCATGGTCTTGAGTCTGATGTCTGGTCTCTGGGTTGTATGCTTTACACACTGCTGGTTGGAAAACCTCCTTTCGATGTGAGTCTATCAGTTATTGCCTCTGTCAGTATCTGATAATGTGTTTTTGCTTGCAGTAAACCTAGAGTTGTGATCAGTTGACTGGTAAAGTTTCCTGCTGAATAGCAGTTTTATATTATATTTTTCAGACTGAGGCTGTTAAGAGCACACTGAACAGAGTGGTACTGGCTGATTATGATTTGCCAAGGTGAGTGTCACACTGTCATTGTAAGGTAATATAGAGGAAAAAAAAATGAAAATTTATATCTTGCAAAGGTTTGCTTTGTTCAGATTTTTAGTTCTGTGCAACAAACATTAATTTTTTTATCATCAGTTCAGTGTTCTCCTTATCAGGCGGTAACCGGTAAAATTTACCGCATGTAGCACCGCTTGTTACCGGTTAGCCGGAACCAGAGGAAGGCCTGGATAAGAAACATCCAACAGTTTGGGATGGTGAAAGATTTATCAGATTGTATTATGAAAAGATTTATGTCCGTCGTACTGCGTACCTAGCCTGCGCCGCAGACGGAATATGACCGTTAGATTACGTCTGCGACGCAGGCTACTGCGTACCACGTAAGTCTAGTTTTAGTGACTTTTCTCATTGTCCATGCGTTTGTACAATATTAGACGTAGTCTTATCATCTCGACATTTCTAAGTTCGTTAGATAATAGTCTCATCTTCTCTACGTTTCTCCGCATGTATGCCAGTACATTCCTAAGGTATTAGTCTTCTGGACATTTTCCATGCGATAGCATGTTGGTTAGTGGTGTAAGGCGTGGTCTTATCTTCTCGACTGTCGGCATTTCTCTGTACGTTAAAACATTCGAAAAATATTGTTATCTTCTCAACGTTTCTTCGTGCGCTAGTATATTCGTAATTTAGATGTTGTTAGTTGTATCTCCTTAACATTTCTCTGTATGTTAGCATTGTCGTGAGATACTAGTGTTATCTTCTTGACGTCTATATCCATATGTTAGTTTGTTCAGGTTTGTTTGTAATTTACTCTTAGTATTGTCTTCTCCTCGAAGTTCTTCGTTTGTGCCTTTGTAAGGAGTATGTCTCATCTTCTAGGCGTTTCTCAGTATGTGTTTTAGGTTGCTGGAAGCTTTTTCTTCTCGACGTTTGTCTGTATGTTAATACGTTACACATGACAGGAATTACAAACATCAACCGTTTTGAAGGGTTTTCGAGACGTGTGTTAGCCTAGTGTCATGCTGGCAACATTTCGGGTCTCATGACGACAATAATATTGCACACCAGGGTAGAAAAAGATTTTCAACAGAGCTGCTTTACCGGTCCCAAAAACTGACTTACCTGTTACCCTGAAAACTAGGGAGAACACTGTCAGTTTGGAGATGCAATGGCGTAGTGGTTAGCATGTTAGAATTACATCTGATTCAAGGTCGGCGGTTTAAGGTCAAGACTCTGCTGTCCTGTTGTGTCTTTTTGGTTCCGCATTGTCTTTTTCCACCCAGGTGTAGAAATGGGTACTGCTGACATACTGCTGGAGGTAACCCAGTGATGCCGACTAGCAACCGTGAACCCATCCAATGTGGGGCTGGGGGGATAGCTTCCTGTAGCTTCTGTATAACTTTACCTTACTTGCCTTTATGAGTGATAATTTAAAAAAAATATTAGTGGTTCCAATTTTCTGTTAAAATCCTGGGATACAATCATGTGCTGCCCCTCTCAAATCCTGGATGTTTTGCTATCTTCCATCCCTGCTTCAGGCAAAAGAAACCTGCCCTTGCTGTCTGCTTCTCCCGATTTACCACTTACTGATTTAACTAAATGAATAAGTATTACAAACTAAATTATTTTTCAATTATTGAGAGGATGGCATGTGGAACACTCAAATGAAAGATCTGAACCATTAAGCCACAAATGCGAGTTAGCAAGCACAATGTAATTATTTTATTTAAAGGCCAAACTTTTTTTCAGCAATCTGTCATCTGAAGCTCAGGATCTCATTACCCAGCTGTTGAAAAAGGTATTGCCATGAGGACCTCAGGCTAAAATTAATTTTTTTTCAATTTCAAACTGTTTTCTATAAATAATAGAGTTCTTCTGTCATAGACACTATCGTATGATCGTTTGCCCAAGAAAATCTGATGTTCACAACAAATATTATAAATTATATGAAGGTTGAATATCAAATTTCTGAGGGAACTTATCACACATAGGGCCTGAGACAGAAGGACTCTATTGTTTTTATTGCACAATGCTAAATTCTCAGCAAAATTGCCAAAAACGGGCACTATGGGCTTATAGGCGCCCACTGAGGAGAGACACTATCGCATCACATGATCGCTTTTCAGTGTTCAATCTAGAAATTAGTCAAAGTGGGTCATTAATGTCCCACATGTCATTTTAAATTGGGTCATTTTAAAAATGGTCTGGTCATGAACAGTTGTGGTAGTTGCTGAAGCAGTGTGCTTGTGATACAATGTAGTGATACAATGTACTTATCGAACTCTCATCCGATCTTTAATTTCACCATCCTTCTCTGGTCCTTCTTCGTTGTTCTAAAGAGGTTCAATGGCTGTTCTCTTTTCGATAAAAAATTTTAGCTTTTACTGTCGTTTTATGTTAATTTTACAAAGAAGAACAACCAAACCGTGAAAAACATCAATGGCCCAAGCAACGCTTGCAAAACGTTGAAATGGGGGCTCTAGTCTCTTTCGGAATTTATGGAACACCTGACACAAAAAATAATCGTAAGCGCGCATGTTTACTTTTATTTATTGCTGAATGCCCACTACTTTGTAAGTACTTCTATGTGAGGTAACTTGTTTTCTTTCTTTCTTTTTTTTTGCATCAGCATGACACCACGATAATTTCATTTTGCGTCAGGATATAATTTACCACGTCAATGACGCAAAGACGTAGTCTAGATTGAACACTAGATTTTAACCAATTGGAGCACACCAAAATTTAGCATTGTACTATAAGTTTAGGTAATGTTTAAGGAAAAAAAATTTTTATCTAGTCCATTCTTCTGACTTATTTTATTTTATTTATTTTTTTCAGAATCCAGGAGACAGAATTACACTTTCAGGTACAACTTAACTTCAATAATTTTTTCAATAAATCAACCAACCATGTTAAAAACAAACAAACCAATCAATGAATAATGTAAATAATGGTAATCAATCAATCAATCAATCAATCAATCAATCAATCAATCAATCAATCAATCAATCAATCAATCAATCAATCAATCAGTCAGTTAGTCAGTCAGTCAATCAGGGACAATGATTTGGTCAGTTAAAATAGTCAATCAATTCAGTGAATCGGTTCAAAGAGTCAGCCATTCAGCCAGTCGGTTGGTCAGTTGGTTGGTCAGTCGATTGGTCAGCCAACCAGCTAAGAGACAAAAATATCATTTGTCTTCAAAAGGTGTGTAGTAAAACTGCAGTGCTGATTTACTTTGAGTTGTACCATACTTACAGGGATTCTGGACCACCCATTTATGACTCAAGAAAGGCTGTTGAAGTATCCGTCAAGCAATCATCTGTATCCTCCACAGGTACACCACTTCTTAACGACAGGCTTACTACACTTAGAAATGAAATGATCCAATTGCCACTATGGAATAAGACTTGGAATGAATGACCTTAGGAAATTACAATTATTGTTTCATATGCTTGGATACTAATTTAATTTGCAAGTTGAGGGTTGTAATACATCCTAATTAATAAAAAATAATAATTTGCCTTTCGTTTTGGCCTTCATTTCTATGTGTATTACATTAAGGCAATTTTGTTTTTTAAGTGTTACGATCATAGGGATTATTGTTTTTGATAATAAAAACCAGGCTGCATGGTTTGTTGACAGAATGATGGATGATGTAATTTGTGTATTTTTGATAAATCCATAGCCTAGGCAGCAATGTTTCCCTTCAATTTTCTTCATCGCTGTTTTCCTTTCAGAATGTTGCTGAGCAGTCATTGGACAGTGGGACAGGTACCGTGGCGACAGTGTCTACAGGCTTTGGTCGATCCTCAAAGTCAGCTCGTAGCAGTAGTGAGCATACCAAATCAGTGGGCATACAGGAAAATGATGAAGTCTTCGTCAACAGATCAAGGGACCATCTGTCTGACGTGTGGCCTAGACATGGCCAACACCCACCTTCTCCACCTGTGAGACAAAGAGCAAGGTATGAATTAAATACAATTATTTTAAAGTAGCAATACTGTAATCAGTGTTGTTGTTAAGGGCCATACCTGTCAGTTAATAAGACTTGTTGGAATGGCTGAATGTGCTTAATGGCACCTTGATGTTATAAGTGGACATCTTGACTGGTGCGCTTGGTTTCAATTTTTATTTACATGTAGTAAAACAACAAGTTACAGGTCTGAAAACTATACCACATACATGTTGTGGACTACATGTAATTTTTATTTTCCTTTGTTTTTGTGTATGTTATAAGTGGACATCTTGACTGGTGCGCTTGGTTTCAATTTTTATTTACATGTAGTAAAACAACAAGTTACGGGTCTGAAAACTATACCACATACATGTTGTGGACTACATGTAATTTTTATTTTCCTTTGTTTTTGTGTATGGTAATGTATGACAGTGAGTTAAAAACAAAGGAAAACAAAAATTGAACCAAGGATAAAATTGAACCACAACATACACAATAGTCATCAACAAAAGACTCAATCTTTATTGATTTTAAAAGCTAAATTCTAAAATATGCACAATGCTACACAAACTGGAAATGTGTATTAAAAACATACCACCAATTGGTGGAAAAATAATAGTGATTTTAAAAATTTCCTTTTTGGGCCTGGAAGGTCTTCACCACTTCTAAGAAATGGGCCCACGTCCCCTATCATGCAAGGTGGATTGGCGTATCCTTGTGAAGCTGAGTTCAAAGTAAGCGGCAAATGATTGACTTAAGCCAGCAAAATTGTTGGCTGTAAGTGTTGACAAATTAAGTTTTGAGAGGGCTATAAAAGAACACAATGACCACTTGAAAGGGCAGCCCACAGGCCTTTACTCTGTAGCTGACAATACGTTTTTGTGGTTCCCATTTTTAATAGCCACACTAATAGTACGAGCACCTCTGATCAGAAGACCTCCTCTGCTGAAGACATGATCCGTGGAACAGAAGTGGCTCCCCCACCACCGTCAGGCTACAAACAAGCTGCAAACTCAGCATCATGGCTTTCTAATATCACGACCTCCACCTTCAGAAACAAACAGCCAAAAGGCATAGAAACATCCAAGGGTGGGAACAGCCTGATTACAAAGTTCAAGTAAGTAAAGAAATCTCAAACAAAATCAGACAAGCTTGCGTACTCTCTGCACAGTTGCCAGTGGTAGTTATTTACAATGTGTTGTTTTGGGGAGGTATTTACAAACTGAAACATCGCTAATTCTTAAAGCAATACAGGCAGACAGAAGTTGTTATGTCCTTACAATTAACAATAATTTTATAATAATAATAATAGTAATAAAAACAACAATAACAACCATGGAATTTTAATGTAAATAAGAAGGGGGCATTTAATCACAAATTTATACAATAATTTTTAGAAGTGGGATGATTTTGTTTTCTTGTAGGAGTTACAATGCCAGCAAATACAGCAGCTCATCCGGCAACACGCTTGGAGACTTCCTCAAGAATGCAACCAACACCAGTAGCAGCGGGTTCAGTAGCGCAGAGACAAACATACATCAGTATGAACAGCCACCAGCTGGCTCAGATCTCAACAGTCCCAGCTTTAGCCAGCAGACACCCACTGATGTCAACAAATCTGGATGCAAGGAGACTACAGAGTGGAGTGACTATCGGCAACATCGGCGACGTGGCAGCAACAGTGTTACAAAAGATTCTGGCTTAGATTTTTCTCATGCTCAAGAGGATGGCATGCCCCAGAAGCACACTAGTGCAGAACATTCAAAACGAAACCAGAGAAACAAGTCTGAGACATCGAGATGTAAGTCTCTGGGTGACCTCGTAGAGCCTTTAAATTCTGAAAGGCTGAGGCCAATAAGACAAAAGACTAGAAATGCAGTTGTCAGCATTCTTGATAACGGAGAAGTTGCTTTGGAGTTTTTTCATTATAAGAATGGTGAAGACAAAGTTTTTGAGGTGCTGAGAATATCACAGAATGGGATGAAGATAGCCGTGCACCAGCCCAATGGGAAGTCAGGAGTGCCTCTGACATCACAGCCCCCTTCTCCTCCTGCAGGGAGTGAGTCAACATGTACATACCTATTCTCCAACTTGCCCTCTAAGTACTGGAAAAAATACCAGTATGCTACTAGGTTCGTTCATCTTGTGCGCAAGAAGACACCAAAGGTAAACTTTTCACCTACGTATTTTTAGGTTGAAACTATTTAACTATTTGAAGTGATGGAGATGTATCAAGGATGGTGCCTCCTTTTGTTATTGCGCATACGTTCTGCGCATCTCGGGATATTCGTGTTTCTTAAGGAATTTGCCCCCTAATACAACAATATTTTTGCACGGATTATGACTATGTGGAAAAAGCAGATCTTAGCAAGGGCTGTCAGAATCCAAAAAGAAAATTGGGGGTAACCATACATTTTTCAGAGATAATTGAGCTTAAATTTGTAAAGAAATTGCCATAGTTACATTCTCTGTATTTTAACACTCTTTTAGAATTATGATTGCTTAATTATCTCCGAAAAATGCGTGGTTACCCACATGTTTCTTTTTGGATTCCAATAACTTTTGCTAAGATCTACTTTTTCCCCATCGTCATAACCTGTGCAAAAATACATGTACATCTGTATTAGGAGGCCTGCACCGTCCTTAATTCATGTTAAATGGGTGTGCAACGTGCTTTAATGTAGGGCAACATGTGTATCTCACCAGACCATTCTTAATCTAGTGAGAATAGAAATTCCAGAATTTAGTGTATGGTCTATTCAAGGAGTCATGTCATAAGCTAATTTTCCTTGATCATGGGGTGAGCATAGTACTGAAAAGGTATATTGGTGGCAGTGACTCTGATGATGAGTTCCACACAGGTTGTCTGGGGAGCGAACGTAAGTCACCGTTACTGATAGTTTTTGAATGCAACCAGCTGATGCAGAATGTTATGAATTCCCAATTCAAAATTTTATAGGATATATGTTGCGTTCTAGTATGGGAAGTGACAAGTCTCTGGATCTTTCCCTCCTCTCATCCCAGGTTCAATTAAAAATTATAATGACTGAGTAAGAATGGGAATGCAATGCTGTTAGGAGTCTGCAAGAATGACAAAAATGTTGTTTACTTAGTAACTGGAAACCTGAGTTTCAGTTACATGTTAGTGTTCCTCAGTGGTTGTTTCAAAGAGTTGTACATGAGAGTTGTACATTTCAAAGAGTTGTACAAAGAGTTGTACCAAAATGTTGTACCATTATTAGATCTCTTGCTTTGGAACTGTCATAAATTAAGGGTTTAAATTGATTTATTTATTTCTTATAGGTTACCATGTATTCCAAACATGCCAAATGCATGCTGATGGAAAACTTTCCACATCCTGATTTTGAAGTTTGCTTTTATAACGGTAGGTGGCAGGGATCCATATTAGCAGTCGTCAGGTCGTCCGAGACGACTATAAAATCCTGCGGATGAGTATCAAAAATTACAAACTCGTCCGGCGGACGAGTAAGTTTTAAGGAGCCAAATTTGTTTCTTCAATTCCTCACCAGTCAATGTACCCGTGTTTTGAATGTCCACCAGCCATTCAATGATTCCGTACTGTAGTAAACAGAAGATTAATGTTCTGTAAACACCGTTTCGTTGCTCGTATGACTCCTTATGCGGTACCGGTACTCTCAGAAGTGAAATGTTTGCAGACATTTTCTTGTTCTTGACCTCTGATGTACTGCAGCAATATGCAAACACAAAGACTCTCGCTCTTTGGCCACACGTGAGTTTTGCAAAATGTGGTGCTACTTAAACAAAGTGTCAGCACCACCACGAGAGAAAAGTTCTAAATACAAACAAGAGCAACAAAAGCGTGCGTTTCTACCATCGTGGCAGCAAAACAGGCTTTGGCGTAAGACCTGGATGAAAGTTTGATCAAAATTGACAGTTTGATCGGAAAGTAAATGCGCAAATCAAATGTTCAACAGTGAACATTTGACATGCAAAGTACGTCTATCTTTTAAGTCCGTGTAGTTGAACTTGTAAAATGAAAGTGTTTGACAGGAGCCTTACTGGGTCTTACTGCGGTGCTGCTGCAGTAACATAATGAAAATAAAATGCAATCTTTCCACTTACTTGCTGTTAACTTTAAGTTTTTGAGTGTATTTTAATATTATTACGTAATTTTGAACGGGCAAGTAAAATTTTGTCAGGGCAAGTATCTTTTCTGACGTACTTGCCCGGTTGACGAGTGTGAAAAAAAGCTAATATGGATCCCTGAGGTGGGATAGTGTTTTCACTGTTAGTATAATGTGTAAATTAATTTGGCATCACAGTTAGCTACATGTAGGTGTACACATTGGTAGTAAGGTCCTACTTATGATCCTTGAGAATCCTGTTGTTATGGTATCTTACAGGAATGGATCCTACAAGTTCCTATTTAGCATCTTGTAGGATCTACTGCATTGTACATATATTTAGGATCTTGTAGGATCCTGAGTTGGATCCTACATGACTTTGTATAAGAATTGATTAGGATTAATACCATTTGGGGTCCTGGGTAGGATGCTGTGGGACCTTGCAGGATATTGTTAGTAGGATCTTGATTCTACACGATACGAGAAAATCCTGTAGGATCCTGTGTAGGATTAAGTGCATTATGTGAGTTCTGATCATAGTCATTAATTTTTTTCCTTTTGTTACGAGAAAACTACATACGACGTGTAAGTGCTCCAAGACATAATATTAGTTTTAATTGTCAGTTTCACCTCTTATATCATTACAAATTGATGATCAATGACATCAATGACTAATCAACTGATTAGTCATAAGATTGATTATTGCTGATGTAAATAAGTAATTGATGACTAGTCGATGACATCAATCACAAAAAATTTTGTGGCCTATGGATTAGTCATCAATTATCAGCAATGATGATTCAACTGATTACCCATTGATTAGTCATTGACGTCATTGATTTCGTTGATTTGTTACGTCTGGATGTGTTCAAATGGGGAAATGCTCAGTTTAATATTACTCCAAGCAACACCTGAGAGAATACTGGAGAAAATGTTGTGGATGGGGGGGGGGGGGGGAGGGAGAGGTCATCTGGGCATCAGGGATGGGAAAAGGACAGAATACTGTAGAAAATGTTGTGGGTGTGGGAGGGGGGGGGGCAGTTTTTCAACTATAAGTTGTGTTAAATGCTGTTCAGTCAAGGCTATACATGTACGTATGGTGAAGAGTTGACTTTGATCATGATTGCTCTAGATAGTGATCAGAATTGAAGATTTAAGCCTCAATGGGCAATCTGGATTACACTGAAATCTGGCCACTAAGCCAATCAGAGTCCACATGCTAATTTACATTTTTTGTTTATTTTGTGCAGGAGCCAAAGTTAACCAGTCACAGGAATGCACAAGGATCATAGAACCAGGTGGAGTATCATACACTCTGGAATCTGTTGGCGGCCTAGATGGCGTAACTCAAGACATGAAGCCCCTATTAGAGCATGCTCAGAACTGCTATCAACAGTGTGTACATTTGGAGAGAGTCATCAATAAAGAGGAGAGTGAAAGCCATGGTGGACAGTACTTTCCATTCATTGTGTGCCGAAAACCACCAGTGTCAAGAAATAAACCACTGAGGGGAAGTGATGTTCACTCTCAAGCACCCAATCAAAGGTAATTCTCGATGGCACCAGGGAATTGATGAGCTGATAAGTTTGACTTCATTTGAGTTGGATTTCAAGTTACGAAATAGAATTACTGGTCTTTGTATATTAATCCTCAGACGTACAAGCAAAGTCACACCCCCACCATGGTACAGGGGGGGGGGGGGGGTTGATGGAACCCCTCCCTTGGGTTTTTGCTGTGGTTCAATATTTTGGAGAGATTTTGCCTTTGGTAGAAAGCCTTTAATGTGCCTTTTGATGTGCTCTACAACTTGAGGTATATGCTGACAAAAAAGCATCTTGGAAAAATCAAAGAAAAACCTTCTGGGGGGTGGCATCCCCCTCCTGCCCCGCCCTTGTATGCCCAAGGGTTAAGCAGTTTGGTATAAAAGGTTAGAAAGACTGTCTTAAACATAGGGTATCTGAGTACAATACTTATTATCATTCTGGAATTGACCACAAACTTTTAAATCAAACGTAATTCCAAGTCAGCTCAAAACTCATATTTCTGAGTTTTCTAATGCTATTCTTAATAATAAATTTTAAATATGTGAGTTTTTGTCCCATCTTGTACTCTGCCATTTGAGCTTGAAACAAAAATAAAATTTAAGCTAAAGCAAAGTTAACTTAATTTCCTAACCTCCCTGTCATCTCTGTTTAGATCCTGTGACCAGGAGGTTCTACGGTTCTAAGACTGCTTTTGTTTGGTGTTTTTGTTTTCAGTTACAGTCATGATGTGTGAAAAATGGTTTAGAAAATTAAACCAAAATTTTCCATGTAAAATCTGCAGAAACCCTAAAAAGGATAACTGCAGAGCGAAAGCTCTTTGGGTGATTTCTTCTGTGTAGAGTTGCTGTAAACTGCAAGTGGTACCTTATTGCCCTTAACGGAAAATAAATGCCAAGGACAGAATATTAGTTAGAAAGCAATCATCATTCAAGGGAAGGTGCAGCCTACTACAAAGAAGCTGAAAATGCGTGAAGTGTAAAATATCTTATTCATTTGAACACCCAGTTTGAATTCCCTTATCTGATTCTCTTTCAAAGGTGAAATGACCAGTTGTTAGTTGCTCACATAAAACAACAACAACAACAACAATGTTGAACAGGAAAACAATAATTATGATAAATTTAGAAAAGTTACTGCCTACGCACACTATATCGTTGGTTTATTTTTTCATCAGGCATCCGGATTCCATAGAGAATCTAACTGCAACATCTCCCAGTACAGTAGCCCCAGTCAGTACATCATTACTGTCCTTTGATGGAACTATAGCCACTACCTTCCACAATACTAGGCCGTCTTCAGCTGGCAAAGAGCGAAAGCTAAACGGACGATCACACTCCTGTGGTGATGAATCTGACAAGACTATCACATCACAGTGTGGTCAAGAGACAAGAAATCAACAGAGCCAGCCGATGACCAAGGGTGTTTCCAAACAGGGTTCAACATCGTCACCATCATCACAAGTTGTGAAAAGTGTATTTGTGCAAGGAATAGGGTGGGCTTCTCAAGTGAGTTCAATAATGATCATCAAAATCATAATTTCTTGTTTTACTTTTAAAGCAATTTGTCAAGGAGACAAGTGATCTATGAGAATGAAGGAGAACATCATTATAAGTCACCAATATTGGCTTGAAATTGTACTTGTATCGCCCATATCAATCCACGCGAATAGGAAATGACAGCATGAATTGACCAGAACATAGTGAAAATTTTGCTTAAACCCTCAGAATGTTCAACTGAAGATAAAAACAAACAAACAAGCAAAATCTGGCATGCACACTAACAGGTATGCTGGCTTTCAAGTGTTAAATTACTCTCAGCTCAGCTAAGCACTTGACACCCCAGAATTTTACATCATGTCACAAAAGCTTCATCCAATAATGGTTATTTGTTTGCATCCTTTATAGTTGTCAAGTGGAGAGGTGTGGATTCAATACAACGATGGGTCACAAATGGTTGTTCAGTCCTCTGTTACAAGTATCAAATATACTGACAGCAGTGGAACGGTAACAAGGTAATACAAAAGAAAAGAAATTATCTGCACCCACCCCTCCCCCTCCCCTCCTTCCTTGTCTTTTCTGGACCTACATTGTTGCTAGCTGCAGCACAGACCTTTTCCACAATTTTCCACGACCTTACTGTGCAAACACATTCCATTTGTCTCTTTTTTGTATTATATTAATTTTATTTTTGTGCAACGTTTAGTGAAATCATTATCGCTGCAATGTTTCAAACAGTGCACTTTGTTTCTTTCTTAAGATACAGTCACTCTGATAGATTGCCGGAACCAATCAAGGACAAGCTGTCTCATCTCCCAGTTGTTATAGAAAATCTAGTTAAGCTTACTTCATCCAAGATGTTGTAGTCACAGGAGTAGATGTTAAATATTTTATATGTAGATATAACCCCTTGTATATATCACTTGAAAGATTTTGTATAAACATGGCAGTCTTATTTAAGTGCCTTGTCACAGCTTCAACTTCATTTTGTTAGGTTTGCAAATGCATCAGAAATTACATTGTTTCAACTTTGTATCCAGTGCTTATAAGTTTCATCACATTTGAATTCTGAAAAAATTCTGCATTGCACACTTAATTAAGGTAATTGGCAAATAGTGTATTGGCCAAAAGGTAGGAGTGTGGCTAAGGTAGAATGGTAGATCTGTCCAGGCACACTTCTAATTTCTCCTGTTTTTTCTATTAAGATTTAACCATTAAGATTAGAGAACTTTTTTTCCATCATTGGACTATCAACCCTGCCAAAGTCCACGGGATGAAATACAGACAGACATATCACAAACAGGATACTTTCTAGCTCAGAGACAATCCTCAATTTTCCCGTGAAATCTTTTTCCTATAATCTTGACCTTGCCATTCACTTTGTTTTTCAGAATTCAAGTTTGCAACTCCCCCCCCCCCCCCCGTGCCCCCCCCCCTCCTGCCCAATTCCCATACAAACACTGTAATTTCTGGTTTTTTCCTACCTGACAAAGTGGAACCAGAAACTTGCCTGGCACAGGGATAGTATTTTTGTACTTCACATCATAGTGTGTTTTTTTTTTCAAAGTACCAATTTTAGCAATATTTTTACAATAAAAATTATTTTTATAATTAAATAAGTTTTAGTTTTCTAATTACATTTAATCTTTAACGTAAGTGTACTACAGAGTTCATGTATTTTTATTATTTTAAGTTGTGTGCTTAGTGACCTGGCCTTTGAGTGGAAGTGAGGCTGAAGTTGTCTTTGTTTTGATACAGAACCCTCCTGCTTTTCATATGTAAATACAAACTAGTTAGCATGAGAACAACATGATTTACATGTGAAAAGCAGGAGGGTCTTTATCAAGACAAGTACAACTCCAGCCTTACTTCCACTCAAAGACCAGGTCACTAAGCACACATCTGTAAAATGGACTATTGGACGAATATTTCCACTTAACAGATATGGTCACCTTGTAAAATTGCATTTACATGAAATGTAATAAATCAACTTCCGTATAATCACGTGAGCCTCTTCCTTTTATTACCAAACATTTTCTCGTACAGTACAGTTGTCCAGGCTTTTCTTTTTGGTTGTGACTCTTTAGGAGCAATTAATGAGTGAGGGTCGTAACAACTTTTCTGATGAGGAGTCCAGATCAATAAACAAAGCCTGTTTCAACGAATTAGTCCTTGAAACAGGCTTTGTTTACAGATCTGCATAATTTTTCTCATTGAAAAATGATGAAGTCAAGCCTCCAGCTACTTTGGGCATTTTAACCCAGTGATGTCCAGCGTTTTGCTGAAGAACTGCCTGTTTCAGCTATGAACACTGCTTTTGAGCCCTACCTGCTCCAATTCCGGTCCAAAGGTGCAAAACGTCCTTTTCAGCACGAAAACTAAACTTCTCTTTCACTTCAATCAATTAGTTAGTGAATTAGTTATTATTGAATTATTATTGTTGAATTAGTTATTGAAAATAACTAATTAACAGCATGAAAACTTAACTTCCCTTTCCCTTCAATCAATTAATTAGTATTTAGCTATTTTGAATGTGTTGTTCCAGAAAATATCCAATACTCCCCCCACTGAGGGTTTTTTGGTTTGCACCCCCACCCCTCTGGAAATTCCATTTCCTTTAAAAAATTTCCAACGACCCTCTGTGGTGGGGGTATGGATATTTTCTGGAACCACACAATAGAATAAGGATATTTATATAATTTGATTTAATAGCTGGTTCACATCAGCTCTTTTAGCTGCCACCTTTTAACCTGCATTATCAAATAAAATATGTATGTATGTACTTCTAAGAGATTTTTGCAAATTTGTGCTCGGGTATGCGCACAATTCAAAATTTAGAACGAGAAAAACACCATACCAGACCTGGACAGTATAATCTGCAGGCGTACAGGAGTGGATGCAGGTTTGGACGCAGTGTCATTATTGTTGTCACAGCTTGATATGTTGCACGTATCAATGTGTCATAAGTGATAAAACACAGCCCACGTCACATTTCTTTAACTTTTTAAGCCCCGGCAACATTATTCAAATTCTCCTTACTGGTCTCCATACATTTCATGGAGTAGTAATTGGGAGAACTTGTTAAGACATCAAGACAATTCATCTTTGGTGATCATTTCCCCAGATCTCATGACCTTTATGTGTTATAATGTACCGATATGATCAGGAGAAATTTTGATGCTGATCACTGTTGGGGCTTAAAGGGTCGACTTTTTTGTCATTTTTAGCAAATAGAGAAAATCTACAAGTATTTCTGACTTTCCAGTACTACCAATCATTGGTCTTTGGTACTTGGCAATCCATAACGAACGCTATCAGACAATGAAATGATTATAATAATAATCATCATCATAGTAAATTAAAAAGAAGGAAGATGAATCATCATATGCAGATTATACAGTCCATACCAGACCAACTTTGCATGTTTTAGTGCTCTGTTGTTTTTGGTAAACAATTTGTTTTTGTTGTGTGCACGACTTCCTTCCCCTTTTGGCACCTGTCATGCAGGGTTTTCAATAAGGGCCGGCAGCCAGCGAAACTCACCGGCTATTCCACAACAACTCGCTGCATATTTGATTGCGAAATTATTCTCATATCTTACGACTAACATGAGACAGAGTGGCCACAAAACAGGAGCCTTGGATGGGCCAAGATTTATTCATGAAAAACAAAAGAATCTTGCCTGAATTCTGAGTAATTTCAGCGGTGATTTGTGTTTCCTGTTCTTTTCAAATACCCTAATTCTTGCTCCCGAATGTAGGAAATGCACTCCAAGAGGCCCAAATTTTCAAAATTCTCCAGGGGACTGATACCCCTGGACCCCCCTAGTTCATTCTCTGCTTACTCCTAAAATTTTGCCACCTACTCAGATTCCTATTGAAAACCCTGGCCTGGCCATTGGTGCATACTGCGCTGGACTGTGGGAAAACTCTGTTTTGCAAGGTCTAATTTGCATCTTCCCCTGGGGGGGGGGGGGGGGGGTGGGTGAGCCCTGGGAATGATGTTGGACAGTCAAATTAATCTCACTTCCAACAATATTATTGAAATTTCCTTTTTTTATTCTTTCTATTGTCCACAAGGAGACCCCAGCGCAAAGAACAATGTTTGGTAACCATAACTGAACACGAGAAAAGCAAAGAAAGCCATCATCATTGGCATTTTACAAGACTAGTATTTGTCACCATTAATTTGTAATCCAAAATAGAGATCAAAAATTCAGTTCCTCTTCAGGAAAATTTGAAAAGTAGTCCTTAAACCAGCGGACTCTTTCCTTTTTCTGTGCAACAGTCAAGTGAGGATTCTGCTGTAAACCATTGATTACCAACTCCATGAATCTGCGCACTGGCCCTTTGATTGGAAAATCATCTAACAAGTACTCCAGGAATACATGTTCCTCAAAGCTAACACCCTCCTCTTCCATCTTGACTACTTCATTATCAACAGGATACTGCCACAGTCTATCAGAAAGCTTCATTTCATCTCTGAAGGCATTTTGCCATACTCCAATCTGATCAATTTTCTTTGCCTCCTCCAAATAATCAGATTGCATCAAGTAGGTAGACTCGTCTGGGAGAACCTTAACACTTTTCGCTTTGACATCATGAAGGACATTGTCAAACAGATGAAGCCTGTCACCTTCCATAAAAGAGAACTCTGATGGATCAAATGCCACCTCCTTTGCTTGCTCTTTGTATTCATCCATAATGTTTTGTGACAGGTTAAAGGCTGTCTTTCCCCAACTTTCCACTGCTGTGACAATGGTTTTAGCTGTTCCTAACTGGTTTGGTGCGACTTTGAGCTCAGAGAGGATATCCTTGATTTTCTTGTCCAGCTCGGGATCTGCCTTTGTTTGTGTGGGCTCAGCCTGGCTAAGATTTTTCTCTAAATCTTCAAGATTCCTTTCCACCCACTTTCTTTCTGTTTTCTGTGCCAGTGACATTTCAGTTTTGTTGGACATTAAACTCTCTCCAAATACCTTCCTTTTCTTTCTGGTTGCCTCTATTGACTTTTTTAAAATACTTTTTCCATGCTCAGGCCCAGTTCCTTCATCCGACACCCTCAAAGAGTCCAGAAGATCAGAGGAACTGTCAGATGACAGCCTGTTCTCAGACAAATCCTCCTGCACTTCCTGCAAGATCTTGTTATAATTTAAACTGACTGGATCTCTTGACACCCCTGTTTGCTCAAAACTTCCATCCCCTAACCACTTAGGGCCAAAAGAGCTTCTTTTCTTCGAGGGGGCTTTTTGATCTTTGGTTGTTTCTAAAACAGATTCTAAAACAGTTCCCAGTTCAGTCTTTGATGAGATTTTTAGATTTTGAGGCACACTCCGACTGCTCCTTCGTCCACTCTTTTGCTTGGTAAATTCCTTCCAGGTCCTTTTAGGGTCAGATCGAAAATCTTTTACTTCAGGTTCCGACGGAGCTTGGGTTTCTTTCTTCCCTCCATCTTTCGCTGCTGTTCCCTCGCCCTCAGCTTGTTCTGAAGTTGATCGTCTCAGATTCTTTATCAAAGAAGATGCGGACACTTTTGAGCTGCTTTCATTTCTACTAGAGCTCGAAGTTAAGCTTCTGTGCCACAAAACCTTGGGAGATCTGCGGAAAAGCAAGCAGGACGACGACAGAAATCTAGAAAAGAACATCGAAGCCATGTGAATCGATCCACCATATTGCATTCCCAGAAATCAATTTGCGATGAATCCGTCCCAAGAGACTTAGCGTGAAGCGTGCGGACTAATTCCCAGATTCTCACTGTCATGTTATTCAAGATGGCTGACAGTATAAACAAGGTTTGACTCAGTCTGATATTTGTGTTCTCCTGCTTCAAGAAGCTAGTAACAAAATGGTTGGAGGATCAGGTGTAGTTTTATTCTGTCTTTATTTAAAGGACTGTATGGATTGATCATTCCCCTACGTTCATTCGTAAAGCTTAGGTCGTATTAAAAAACTGAAATCTTTCCTCAAGCCACTTTCGTCTCATTTTGGTGCTTAAATAAGATGAAACGTCTTATGGTGAGTTTTTTTTAGAGAATTTTCAAACTGATTAATCTTTTGATTTTAACTAATTTTCAGTTAGTGGTAGGCCATTCAAACCTGATCCCACCTCGTATGAACAGACTGGAATTCCATGGTAAGCATGTGTCTTACATTACAGCTAATGGCTTACAGGTGTAATTGCTGTTGCCGCCTGGTCTCTTTCATAGGTTACCTTAATTCCACAGGACATAAGTACAGTACAGGTCACAGCACGTGCTACCGATATGTAAGCAGGCCATGCAGTGTTCCTTAGCCTTAAATAAGTGGCATACGAGCATATACCTGCCAGCTTTTCCTAAGTCAAATGCGTGAGATTTTTGTATCCGTATAACCTGAATTTCTGAAAAATCTTCGATGACTTCCAAACATTGCCGAAGATGTTCCGACGACTTCGGAACATTGCCGGAGATTTTCTGACGACTTCCAAACATTGCCGAAGATTCCCTAAGATGCTCTGATAATTTCTGAAGGTTGCCGAATGTTTCGGTGCAACGCTTGAAATCTCGGCATGATCTTGTTTGCTTGTTATTTAGGACTCAAATGCAACATTTGGTGCCCTCCACAAGACTATTTTGGGTGGAAATTGAATTCAATTTTTCACGTTAATGAACAAGTAGTCCAGAATTGTGAGACAGGTGTGTGAAATTGTCCTGGATGCATGAGATCGATGTCTCTGATCCACAGGCATGAGATTCATGCGTGGGAGTTGGCAGGTATAAGAGCATAGTTGAACAGTGCAGACGACCGGCTAAACCGAAAGCAGGAATAAACATCACTGTGTTCTAATTCGACTTTTATCTACTTGTCAGCCCAGGAACTCCATGTATGCAAAGAAAAATTAAGTTAACATCAAGGTTCATCAGTCATATTCTACATGGTATAAATTATAGTGGACTCTTGTTATCTTGAACACACAAAGAAAACCAAAACAAAAATGTTTGTAATAACATGAGCTTGAGATAGCCAATAGTAAATAAGTGAGAATGCCAACAGTAAATAAGTGAAAATATCAACCAATAGTCAAAAAAAGACCATTTTCATTATGACGTCACACATGCAAAGATTTCTGGTAGTTATAGTTACTGTAAAGATTGCACCCAGGGTCGCTCAATCGTGGGAAAATTCAAAATAATCCACAAAAGCATATGCAGTGCAATGGCGTCCAAGTCCGTTGATCATATCGCATCTATAAAGTGCATAATTGAGAGGACCTTGAGTGACATAAGCGACAAACCTGCTTTTACCCCGCCAGGACACATCAAGAGACAAGAATGTAACAGTAAGGAAGCTTTATTTTGCAAGATTTTCGGTTTTTGTATCGCATATCGCACTCGGTCACTGGCTTCTTGTACGCTCGATTTTCAGGCCGGTAATTTTACATACACCCTTAGGATGAAGTCTTTTTAAGACATTTCTTTTAAAAGCTTGTTGCTACACAAAAAAGATGGTGGTTATAGATGAAGAAATTGGAGAGCTTAGAGCAAAGAAATCCTTGTTCAAGAACAGACTGTATTGTCAGTGTCCTTTTTATTTGCAAGGACAACGATCGATTTTTAAGTATTTCTTCCCCTTTCAACCGTTGGTAAATTACATATTTGACTGTGGATTGACTTTGTAAGAACTTTTAACTCAGAACAATTCCACATTTTACAGTAGCTTTCTTGAATGTTTAAAAGAACTTGCAGAAAATTGGTACGAGACAGCGTCAAGTTAAGCAGAATTGTACTCGAAGCATTTTGCTTTTCCAGGACAGCAAGTGCTGTTCTGAATAATTTTTTCATACCTGAAGTCTTGTTATCCCTTTTTCTCTGTTTCTCTTTTCTTGGAATTTCATATTTAAAATTAAAATAAGCGATCTGATTTTGCAATTGAATGTTGTACGTATAAACTTTCAAGATTTTGTGTTTTTGTAGGGTTTGTTTATATGTCTTATTTCACAAAATGGTGAAAATCATTCAAAACATTAGTTATAGAAACTATTCTAGACTGAGTTAGTGTCGTTTCTTAAGCCAGTTTGTGTCCCTTTGGTACTGCACATTGCTTTGTTTGAAGGCAAAAAATCGTTCGTCCGTCTTAGTGCGAATGGCATTACTTGCTTTTTCAGTTGACGGAATATTTCAAACATCTTTACATGTTTTGTGTTCACTTGTAGTAGTGAATGGTATTTCTCTTCCATTTTAATGAGTTTTAACTTAGAACTGCCATATTTTTAAAATGTAAATGCTTTGATTGTTTTTATTAAATCTCAGAGCGAGTCGCTCAAAGCACTTCAATGGGTTTCTCGTTTTGTTTTGCACTGTGCTACATATAAATTTTTTATTGATCCGATCTCCATTTGGTTCTATTGTTTATTAAAAAACTGTTCTTCCCCTTACTACTTGTTCTACATCTCCTGTCTCAGAAACTTCCTCCTTCCCTTCGATTCTGTTTCTCATGAGGGAAATTATATTCATTTGGCACATTGAGACACGTTTTCCTGCTACAAACTTGGTATGAATTTGGAAAAAAAAAAGGTTTTACATTGAAATGTTTGTTAACAACGCTCATTGCAATTCTTCGTTCATCGAAAAAAAAAACACTCTAGCGCTTCTGCTGATTTTTTGACACTTTCCCGCCATCGCGCAACAATGGGCGTTATCTTTAGTACAACTACCAGAATCCTTTGCTCTTGTGATGTGGTCTATTACAAGGGAAGCAAGTTTCAGTCAGAGAGGGCCAGGATTCAAGATAGCTGAGGTTCAGGATAGCAGAGGTGTACTTTTAGTTAGCATAAATATAGGACTGGTATACCTGTAGTGCAATTCCCCTTGTTCCCTAGGGTCATGGCGACTGATAATTAGTGCTTAATATTTTACATAAACAGTGGAAATCCAGCCAGATACCAGAGTCGTGGAGTGATTCGCATGAACAGGGGTGACACCAAACCATTTGAGGATCAGCGTCTTGGTGTCCCAGGGGGTGGAACTGAGTCAGAGGCCGACCAGCATCTGAGGGAAATGGTAAAGAATCAATTGGATACAAATGTTACTTTGGCAAGGTACAACATTGTTAAGATAAGATAAGATAAGATAACTTTATTTATACACGGTTTTTCCATCAGTCAATTAAATTACTGGACTATCTACCTATCTAACTAACTGCAAAAATTTAATAACAACAAATTCAAAATAACAAAAGAAAAGTCTGCTTTTCATGGAGGCCGTGTCTAAAATTCACTTACATGTAAGATTTAGATATTACTTTAAACTGTGCCGACTTAATTTAGATTTGAAATCGGCCAGTGAAGATGCTTGTCTTAGGTCTACAGGTAAGTTGTTCCACAACTGAGCTCCGCTGTACGAAAAACTTTTTTTGAGATAATCAGTTCGAGGTTGTGGAAGAACTAATTTGTTTTCGGTATTCCTTAAACGATAAGCACTAACATCGTCACGATATACGAATCTTGATCTCAGATAATCAGGAGTCATACCATGTAATGTTTTATACATTAGGATAGACTTCTGTTCCAATCTTTGATAATAGATTGAGTCTTCGCCACCCCAGTGTCCGGAACAAATCATCTAAATTACTATCATAGCTCGCAGACATTAGGGTACGAGCTGCGCGGTTTTGAAGCCTTTGCAGTTTTTCAGCAAGGCCCTTGTTACAGCTTCCCCACACTACGTTGCAATAATCAAATTGTGGTTGAATAAGGCTATTATAAACTTTGATTAAAATATTAAATGGAGTGAGATGCCGAATTCGTTTAATTGCACCAATGGCACAAGCTATCTTCTTAGAAATGTTTTCAATATGACACTCCCAGTTTATATTTTGATCAACATAAACTCCGAGGGATTTAGCGGAGGTTACTTGTTCTATTGCGTTCTCATTTATAGTAAGAAAGGGACTTTCCATAAATTGTGATAACTTCTGCCTTGATGCAATAAGCATAAACTCAGTTTTCGTCATATTTAGAGTAAGCTTGTAATTTAATAAAATTGTTGTTATTTAATAAATTATTATATAGCTAACCAGATCTACAATAGTTGGTTATGTTTTTATGTGGTAAAGGGAAAGATAATTCAAATGTAGAAAGCACAGGCTGCAATTCCAAAATTATAGGTTGCTTAAAGTGAATACACAATTGAATGCACATGTTTTACATGTAATAGTTGCTTGATTTTGAAAAACTACACATGGTCTTCATCTCAATGGGAGACTTAGAGATAATTAGGCTTTGATGTCAAAACCTTGAACTAGACTCTGGCCTTTGGTTAGTTCACATAACATCTGACCAGAAAAAAGAACAAAATGTACTGCAGCAATATTTGTTTCCTGGTGCCGTGTGATTATAAATTATATTTAGATTGTAACAGCCTCCCCTCAAATAAGAGCCCCCCCCCATCCCCCCCACCCCCACCTTGGTTTCCTGAAATCTGACATGACCACCTCAGGAGCTTAGTCCAATATGTTACCTTTACATATATGTGGAGGGGGAGAGGGGGGCAGCAACTCAGGAGAGAAGGGGCAAGAAGTGTATTGGAGGTGAGAAGTCGGGGAGGGGGGGGGGGGGAGAGTGGGAGATTCCCAAGGTGGCAGGAAGCAGAAGAAATTAAAGTCAAAGATGATGGAAATTAAGAAAAAATATAAATTACATTAAGAAGTTCAAAATTAAAAATTTTGTTCAATTTAATTCATTAAGAAATTAAGAGGCTGCACAACATTGCATACCATTTTGCAATTTGTTGAAAAAGAAAAAAAAAAAGAAGAGATGAGTGGGTGTGGGACGTGGGAAGGTTGATCCCCCCCTTCTCCCTGTGGCTTACATGTTTACTGACTGTGTGGATAATAACCACCTATAAAGTGCATTTATTTTGCTTTTTTGTAGCCAGCTCACCCAAAAGAAGTCATTTCAATCATCTTCATCTTATGCACCATTTTGTCCTGACAAATCTGGTGCCATTAGTTTAAAAGACTACCAGTCTCTTCAGAGCCATGAACAGTTTGTACAGACTCTTAAGGAGTGTGGCTTTAGTGAAGAAGAAATTCAGTTTAAACTTGAACAAGAGGGATATGTTTCAAAGGTGAGTCTTGTTTGTTAAGTTTTTTTACTCCCTCTGCAACCAGTACCCATGAGTGTCACAGGAAAATTAAAAAAAAAAAAACCGGGAAAAACTTGCAACTTGTCTTTGGGCTCATCATTTCAATAAGGTCTAAGACAGACCTAGTTTAAGAGCATTGAAACTATATGTCTGTAGTTCTTAAATAAATCTGCTCACAAGAAGGTCTGAGTTTTAGTTGCTAGTTTGCTGTTTAGTCTATGATAAGAACCTCCTACATAGATGTTTACAGTTACTGTATTGAATGGTGCTAACACATTCTGGTTGACTAATTTAATTTCACAGTTTTGTAAAACCCTGTCTAAACGTTGTTTATTAAATAAATAATTGGCCCATTATGTTTGAATTTTTTGCTGAGTCTGAATTCATGTGAAAGCTTCCATGGCTAAATGGAGTTACATGTATTTAAGCATTTTATGTTGACTTTTACCACTAGTTTCCTATAGACAATAGTGAAAGCCCATTGTGAATTCGTGAAAAGGGCTATGCAGTATATTGCACTTTAATCAAGTAAATTGTTATTTAACAACAAGCCACTTTGGGCCTTTTTTTTTGCACATCTGTATTCAAATTGGTGATCTTGTGTAGACATGTGTCTGAAAGTTCTAACATTAAAGACACAATTTTTGACATAATGAACTCAAGATCACAGTTAAGCAAAATGTGCTTTAGACATAATTTTGAAACCTCTCAAACATTTAGGCTGGTTTTTAGTCTCATTTTTAGAAACTTTATCAGTTCCTTATGAATTGCAGACTATTTATAACAAGGCCTTTTTTTCTGGACATTTCTAGGCTCCAAAAAGAAGTCGGTATGGTGCAAACCCTGCAGCAGAAGAAGAAAAACTGAAAGAACTTGAGAAGAGAATCAGAATGCGAGAAGAAGCTTTATCCGCCCCTGACCTGTATTCTAATGTGCGAACACTGAGCAGGCATGCCTTGGAGGTAGAACAGTCTCTGCTCAAAGGAACAACAAAGGGAAGCAGCTTAAGCCACTTGGTCCAACCAAAACTACAGGGTATGCTAGTTGTTCTGTAAACGTATGATTTTTCAGCCCTTGTTTCATCCACTGGGTACAGTGAAACAAGAACAAAGGTCGAAAATTAGCAAAATACTGACGTAGTCTGCCATTATCAAGGACTGTGTTATGCATTGATCAATTCCAGCAATGACCGTTCCCCCAGCAGGGGCAAATGAGCTTTTCATTTACATCACGTTACAGTGAAAAAAAGAAGGATAATTTCTCTTGCCTGGGCGCATTCACTTACTCAAAGCTAGTGCACTTTTCAATAACGTGCATGCTGTGTACATCAAAATATAACAAAATAATGATTGCATTTTTACTGTCGTTGATCATAATTATGTTGACAGCCAACAGACCATGAAAAAGAAAGTGGATTGAAACCCACAAATCTGAACAAACAGGTGGGGGGGGGGGGAGGGGGGTTTAAACTTCCCGCTTCCCGTACCCTTTAATCCCGGTTTCCACCCTATATTTGTTGGCTCCCACCTCTGTGCTTTTTCGATTGTTAAACATGTGTGAAATGTGCTTCTCGCCCCCTCTTCTCCCACCTCCCTACACCTCCCGCCCCTTTTCTCCCAGTCTCCTGCCCCCTTTCGACCCCTTCCACAAGCAGACATGACCTCTTGAACTCAATAAACAGTGATTGATGACAGCGAAAATGTAACTATTGGTTGAGTCTTGAAACTAAAAGGTGCGGGAACTTGGGACAAACTAGTGCCTACAAGAGAAGTGCTTGATACCTGTTATGATTGCTCGTTGTGTAGTTGGACTGTATGACATTATGAGCTCCTAAGGGCCGGATAGCAGATGCCCCTGTGTTTAATAGGGGGACGGAAATTGCAGAAAATGACTATGTTATCCTTGTAGTAAATGACCCACTTCTGCAAACTCTGATGGAAGAAGACAGGATTTTGTCAAAGTCGAAACTGAGGCCCTCGTCTTCAAAACCTCAAGAGAAAACCGGGGATGCTTCCAACAAGTGTTCTTCTGAAACAAATGACAATTGCAACGAAAGTTCTTTGGACAGAGAAAAGATGCTTGGAGATGGTGGTAGCCAGAGTAGCTCGTCCAATAAGGAGAGCGGAGCTTCCAATCTACCAGCCAATATTCAGCCCATTGACGAGAAGGGAATTCTCCAAAACAGATTGTCGCTGGAGCAAATCAAAGAAATACCAAAATTTATGAATTATCACCCGGGAGAGCCAAATAAGGTTAGATGCTTTGCTTTGATTTAGTTTGGTCATAGTTCTTAGCGAACCTAGCAAACCTTTCTGATGTAATGACGACCCCCCCCCCTTTAAGGGAAAAGACCCCCCCCCCCCCCAAAAAAAAAGAAAATCTGGTTCTCAGTCCAGAAAAGTATTAATGAACCAGAGCAGTTTTGAATTGCGTATGATTTAGTAATTCCCGTTTGCTTTGGTTTTGCTTTACTAGTAGGGCTGCTCCGATACACCGATGCATCGGTGAACCACGATATTTTTTCCTACGATACGAATATCGATATTTAAATAAGATATCGCGATATGACGATACAATAAAATATGCCACATCAACAAATTTGGGAAATCACCGTCTGTAATATTCCTTACCCAAGCTCTACATTTTAGCCTTTGTATAAAGGCGATTTAACAAATTGACGTCAGTTTTTTATGCGTCTGTCCTCTTATTGATGATAAATTTCGTCATAACATTGTCAAAGTGTTGTAGATTCACGAGCCGCAGGCGAGTGGATCTACAACAAACTTTGACAATGTTATGACGAAATTTATCATCAATAAGAGGACAGACGCATAAAAAACTGACGTCAATTTGTTTTTTACTATAACAAAAAGTCCAAACTGATTTTCAAACGAAGGAAAGAAATGCTATCTAGAGTCAATGGAAGATGCGATTGCCGCAGAATCTGAATTTCATCGCTGTAATTCAGAGAATAACAGGCTCGTAAATTAAAACTTTAGTAAGAATAGGTCAGAAATACAAGGACAAATTCGAATTGCTCAACTAACCTTTAATCCAGTGAAAACTGTTCACAAAATAATCCGTTAAAACACGGTTCAGCTTAATTTCATCGACAGCACAAATTCCCGCTCACCGCCGATTTTCAGGTCTGAATCCACAATAAACATCCTCATCTTTTCGTTCTAAGGTTGCAATGGTTTCTTCAGTTTTAACCCATAAATTTTAGATGATTTCCTCATTGACGACTACTAGATTTGTGGCACAATTCTCGCCTCATCAAGAACGCAGCACTAAAAAGTTTGACAAAACTTTTGCTGATTGCGTCAGCTTTACGTGTTTCATCCGTCTGTACTCTTATTGACGATAAAAATTAGCCAATCAGCGCGCGAGAATTCGCTCAGTTATTGTAAAATTGATGTTGTGTTGTTACTGTGTCAAATTTATTATTATGGAAGTAAATTGTTTAAAAGTAGTGTAAGTTGTTGGTAACTAGTTTTGTCGTGCAAAGTGATGTATCGTATCGTGTATCGTATCGTGGCCCTTGTATCGAGATATGTATCGTATCGTGGGAAAATGTATCGTTGCAGCCCTGTTTACTACGCTTTTTACTACGTGATTGGCTCAAAATACTCCCTCACTTCCTCAACCAATCAGATGTTAAGGTG
Organism: Siderastrea siderea; assembly: GCA_964030785.1. Taxonomy (NCBI): domain Eukaryota; kingdom Metazoa; phylum Cnidaria; class Anthozoa; order Scleractinia; family Rhizangiidae; genus Siderastrea; species Siderastrea siderea. Next base: position 24,290,919 of record OZ034972.1, read on the forward strand.
ATACTACACGGGATGATTCACAACGACGCGCTCAAAGTTAATGCCGTGTAATGTGGGTTCGCGGACGATTTGTCTGCGCAGTTTTGGCGTTACAAGTTTTTGAACCAGCTTCAAAAACTTGCAACCCCAAATCACGAATTTTGCTCAAGTTGTTTCGTGTAGCAGGCCTGTCGTCAATTTTGCGCAACGCCATTCAAGAACCCTATTCGCTGCCCCCGTTGCACTAAAAATCGTTTCGTGTAACATACATTAAAAATCGAGGACGAGTTGCGCTACAAAACGTTGCTGCGAATCTTCCCGTGCAACACCACCTTCAACTTTTAGCGCAACATTGTTACACTAAAAATCGTCGTGGCGAATCTTCCCCTGTATTATCAACTTAATAAATCCAAAAACAATAGTGATTTGCTCGCACGCGTTTTCCCGCGCTTGGTGCCAATTACGTGTATTTGCTTCGAGGTACGAATCGATTCGCCGATCGCAAGAGGGTGATAACGTACTTTTAAGTGTTTCCATAAAACGACCTTACTTTGATCCCAGGTCCTGTTTATCAAGAACCTGCACCACAAAACAACAGAGGCTGACCTAGTCTCTCTCTTCATAAGATTCCAGGAGAAACTAGGGCCTAAAATTGTTTTTAGGCTAATGAAAGGCAAGATGAATGGACAGGCGTTTGTCACTATGCCAGGTAACCTGTTTCTGTGGTGGCTTTCAGATCACCAGAGATGCAAATATCAGTTGATTATCGGACTCGTTTTGGCATTTTTTCACAACTTAAATAGGACGTTCACTTTCCTAGTTTCATATGCAGTTATTCAAACACACAGGAAAGTTAGAGGGAATTTAAAAACAACCGTGCCAAACCACATAACTTGTAGTAACTTATAGTTTGCCAAAAATATTTCCTGGAAAAGTTATCAACCAAGAGACAAAAGGTGTTGAGACTCCATTGTGAGACGTTGTTTTCTTTTCTTGGTTGTTTCTTTTAGTTAACAACAAACTTGCAATTTGCATTGATATTTCACTGTTTTAATTAAGTCAACGTTAACGTGTTCAACTCTACTTACACCGTTGCATCGTTTATAGAGTTTTGTTTTGAAACTGAATTTTCTCCCTTTGTTGACTACGAAAACCATACAATGTATGCAAAATTTGAATGTTAACATACTTGGCTATCTTTTTTCTAGCCACCTAAGGCTTGGTTATCTTTTTTCTAGCCACTGAAGGCCTTTTTTTGAGAAGTTTAACGTTTGCTTGTATTGTACAAAATTGGCCGGTGAAACTTTCGCGGGTAAAATTTTAGCAATCTTGCGTAGATCACATTAAAAAAACTCGGCAGAGAAAACTGCAATGCTTGCAGTCCAAAAATACAGTTTTTTGTCGATAACCAATGCAACACAATAAGCAAACGAAGGGTACTTTTAAACCTGCATTGTGTTATGGCAAGCAAGCATTATCTTTGAATTTCTGTTCCGTGGATTATTGTTCATAAACCTTTAACGATGTGCGAAAGTAACGAAAAGAAAACGCCCGATTTAATATCAAGCATTGTGACAATGCGTAATAAATTTTACGATAGCGTTCTTTCTAACCTCAGATATTGCCTCAGCAACTGCTGCGTTAAACCTGGTGAACGGTTATGTGTTTAAAGGTAAACCCGTCATTATTCAATACGGCAAACAGAAGAAAGACCCATCTGACAAAACGGAGGCGGTGGTGAATTCACGCGAGACAGACGCGTAGCTATTGGTAGGTACATTGTAGATTTTCCTTATTATCGAGGATGAAACGCTGCCCGGAGTTTCAATCATCTAGTTAAATGAGGTTAACAACTGCGTCCTTTGCACGTACAGTAAACCTAAGCAGGCTACCAAATTAATGTGAAAGCTTGAGATCCGCCAAAGGCCAAACAATTTATCCCAGAAAGCCGAGCCTAGGACTGATCTCACTAAAAGACGTATCCGTCGTTTACCTCCTAAAATGCAGCGACTATTTTTTGAAACGTCTGTTAAGATACCCTACGCTAGATTTGCCCAGAAGGAAAACAATAAAAAGGTGTCTTAGAATAAATTGCGCATTCTTCATTCCGCAACCGATGTTAGAATGCCTACTTTGAATTTGAGCAAAAAAAAATAATATAATTAAATTTAATATGTTTTAGTTGTCGTAAATAGATCCATTTTTTGCCAACTGCTGTAATAATAGTGTTGTGCAAATGATATACGTATGTGTGGCTTAACGGGTACAATAGTGGTTTTTGAGCCTTGTAGCTCTGAAATGTAATATACATTTTGAACATTTTTCTCTGAAATAACGTATGCTTTGCCTGTAGTCTGAAAACAGATACAAATTAAGGTTCACATTTTTTGCCCTTCGGTTTATATATGGGGCAAGGGTTCCATTGCCAGGTTTAAAAAAAAGGTATAAAAATTATATAGTTTTGTCTGAAATAGCGTTAGGGTTCCAACTCTGGGCCGCAATTATTGTATTATCATTCTTTTACGCGTGAAGTGTTGCATAAGGAGCACTTGTTTGCTCACCGACATCAACTGGTAAAAACGACTTTATTTAGTACGTCTGAAAACTTAACATATCACTGCGGAAGAACAAACAGAAATGAAATTTTATTTAGATGCTTGCCGTTGTTTTAAAATTCTCGTCAAAGCGACCATAGTGTTCCGACTCTGACCGACTAACAAGAGCAGTCACAGGAGGAGCTCACCAAATGTTGTCACGTCAACTTGCCTCCATCAGTTATCGCCTTGTTGCCAAGCAACGACCATGGCGGAGAGTTCTGGCTCACTCCATGCCATCGTCGCAAGCCGAATTCCGGGGTGCAACAATTCAGTCCGTAATCAAAATACTGAAAATGGACGCGACAGTTGAATTTTAGGAGGACATTTTGCGGTGTCTGGAAATTCATTCTTTATCCTTGATGAGTTGCTAACAATCGCATGAATCCGCTTATTGGTCCTGATATCAATACAGGAGACTGCATGGATTTCCGGAATTTCTTAATTCGAGAACAATGGTTTATGGGATGGGGTCAAACAAACTGGGTGTTGAAACTTGAAAAAGACGGCTGAACGGGCTAAACTTAAATATGTGAGTAACTTCACATTACTGGGAATGCTACAAAAGCGAGAGTGATCTGTGTTATTTAAAGTGTAATTTTGTAACGTACTTTAATACGAAAATTCAAATGTACAACCGTTAAGGCTCATTTGCAACTGAAGATGACATGAGAATGTCGAAACATGTTTTGTAAATTGAAAACTGTTGTTTCTTTATTGAGAGTTATTTAGAAGTTCCTCTAAGTGCTTTGTTTACCTCAATTTTTTTCTGCCTGTATCTAATATTGGGGTTATCAATTAGGCTGCCTTAACACTTGTCCTGATAATTCCTTGCCTGAGTTAGATTCCTCATTCATTCTGCACCGCCCTATTTATTTTTGGCCTCGGAATCTACAACTGGAGTGTATCTAGAAGGAAGATTCTTAAATTGGCACATGGAATGTTTTATTGAAAAGAACCACCACTACGCAGTACTTTCTTGTTCATTTAGGTATAAAAGGAGGATGGGGGTGGGGGGGGGGGGGTGGTCGTTCGCTTAATTGGCCAAGTTCAACAAAAAAGCCTCGCCATCTCAAGAGAAAATCTTTTGCATATATATATATATATATATATATATATATATATATATATATACACACACCCGTTTTCAAAAACATTGCTCCTTGAAAAATATATATACATATATACATCTTTTGTCTTCACAACGCGAAAACAAAAGAATAAATATCAAAACAAAAGGTATATATATATGTATATATATTTTTCAAGGAGCAATGTTTTTGAAAACGGGTGTATATATATATATATATATATATATATAATTTTATGCCGGGAAACCTCGTGTGTTCACTTGTAGTTGTTGTTGTAGCTGTCCTTGGTGAAACGTTTTCACTTCCTTTGTCTCTTCGTTACGACACGCTTTGAATACTCTTTTCCTACATTCTTCGCTGAAACGGGAAACTGCCTTACAGTTTGTAGGGAAACTAATGCAGTTAACACTGAACACAGGGTATTTTCTTGAAGGGCATGTAATGACAGCCTGTTGTTTCAGTTACAGTATGATATCACTTGGTCTGATTAGTCAGTGTAGATTTTGCTGTACCTCGTTGATATTATTTTTGAGCAGTACAAAACCTGAATCAAGTGGTTTTGTAATCGTTTGATTTTGAGATTTTCTCGTTTATCAGAGTCAATTCAAATGTTACAAAGTTATGGTTATTTGTTGAGTCATGCAACGCTCAGCGTGGGGAACTGTCGAGAAATAATTTCTATGATTGGGACATATCCTTCACTTCATAATCTTACCAATTATTTACCACGGTGGGATGCAAATTACCCTCCTCTGTCATCACATTTGTCTACGGGTCCATTTCCTCAGGCGAATTTTTATCGGATTGTCGAGTTTCATTTTCCGATTGCTTGTCTTACATCGTCCCCGCACCCAAATGACCGTTCCAATTATTCCAAAATCGCCATCAAATCGCCTGTCGTTAACATGGGAGATCCGAAATCCCACCTAAAACTGCCGACTTGTTATACGCTAGTTGTCTTCTTAGTCTATTTTTTTTGGTCTGTGTTTGCCGTTTTTCTCTAGAGCGTTACATATCTTTTTGTAGTCTTAAATCCTTACAACTACGGGACATTTTTGTTGAGTTACACCATATTGCATGCCTATTTTCCTGCATGCAATGGCCAAATTATAAAGTGCAACCATTTTCAGAAGTATTTTCGATTGGTTATATTGGTTTCCCTTCAGTTTGCAATTTCATCGCTACCATTTAGTGTAGCGGAAAAACCATTATAAGCGCTGACTGCGTGGCTGTTATTGACTTGCAAAACAGGGTCACATTAAGTCTCCGCAATCCTCTTAAATACATAATAGTTTTCTAGAAGTAGAAGTGAGATGTAGCTAAAAAATTGGCATACTTTATGTACGTCTAAATCCGTTAGGCTTAACCGCACCTGTGCGTTCGCCCCCGCCGCCCCCGTTTTCGTTAATTCTTTCAGTCACGGGACAATTTCGCTGAGTCACGCCAGTTTGCATACTTCAGTGGTAAGTAGGTGTTTTATTCGATCGGTTTTATAATGGGAGCGGCTATTCTGTACTCAGTTGCTGTTGTGACACAATAGTGAAAAACCATTTAAGAATGTGAAATGTTCTTGTTACATTTTGTAAGTTAAAGGGTTTATGTTTTGGGTATTTTTGTCTTCAGGTCAAAATTCTTGTTAAACCAAACTAAGAGCATTTATGTACAAAATGGTCGTAGACCTCCAAGAAGAAGATAAGTGAATTCATGAAAGGACAACAAAACATAATCAGTTTACAATGGTTTTGCTAGACACGAAGGAAAATTTTGGGAAAAAAAGCGGCCGATTTTTTCCAGTTGCAATCCGTTTCCATCCTGACCATCCATGGCCAAAGGTACTTATTTGCAGTTTTAGAACACTAGTAGAGTAGTTTTAAACAAAACTGTACCATTATTTTTGTGGGTTTCTATCGATACAAACAGGTCCTTAAAATTTGTGACATAGCCCATATAAATGCTATCAAGACTTGGGCGATGCGAAGAGTCGAAGTCAGTCAACCACTTTCTGAGCAGGCCGTTCCACTCCATCACCATTGCTAGCTTCCGGAATCCCCCACTGAACTCAGTTAAAGTTATGGAAACCGTTTGCCTGTCCCCAACTATGGAAAATAAGAAGTCTCAATACATCCACTGTGTACCGAATAGCCACTCCCGTTTTATACTGGAGTATAAAACGAAGCACTGTCTTTATCAAACGGTGACATGTCATTCCTCCCGTTAAAAAGTTGATCAAACTGCGAATTCTTGTATACCTTAGAATTTCTTCAACTTGACGATGTCCTTTTTCATCCTCAATAAATCAGGATCAACATTAGACTATTTAAAGTGAACGGCACCTTCTCATTCGAGATCGAGAGAAATGGCAAATGGCAAGCGGTCCAAAGCTCAAGATAGAAGGCCCACTAGTCTGTGACAAAGTTAGGTAGCCATATCAGTTTATTGAGTACCTTGGGCTATAGGGCTTGTACTAGACAACATTCTGGAGGCTTGGTGTGAAATAGATGTTATCTTCAGTTTTGGGAAGAGGCGTTCTCCATATTCTGCTCCCTTACGTGCGTCCTTCGGTTGAGGAAGCTGGAAGTTAAATCTCGATCTTATCGAAAATGAATATTAGCGGTTGTCTATTTGAAACTTTGCCATCACTCCTACCTGGTCATTCGATTCATAAATTTCTGGTGATACTGAAATTTCCACCCTCTCGAGTAGAAATACGTTGAAGGAAGCTCGAATAAGTTGGAAGTTGGTTCTCAGCATGAACGAAAATATAGCGTTTATCTATTTGAAACTTTGCCATCATTCCCTTGGGGTCATTCTTTTTACGAATTTCTAATGATACTGAAATGTCCGCCCCCTCGGGCAGAAATATGCTCTCACACCTCACCACGATGACAGAATACTTAAAAACAGTTGGCTGTGTGCTAACAGATTTGCTGCAGCCCGGCGTATCTTGGACAACTTTGAGTGCTAGGGGCTGTATCCATTAGCCTGTTCTAGGCGTTTAGATTGTGGGGAGCAGCGAAAAGCGACTTTCCCCACAAACAAAACGCCTGGAACAAGCTAGTATCCATGAAGTTTATAAACTGGAAAGACCACAGCGACAAGGCGTTGAGAGTTGCCGGATCTTAAGTAGACCTGGATCAGTGGGCAATTTTTTGTTTCATACATTTTTTTGCTTTACGTATTTCGTCTTCTGTGTCTTCGTTTCTTTAACTGCCGTAAGGATCAGTCGTTCCGCATATTCTTTTACTAGTATCCATGGATGGTCAGGCAATGGAATTTGGGGCTGGGGGGGGGGGGGGAAGGGGCTCAGGTGGATATACTTATACAAGGAGTGCTTGATATCTTGAGACACCTGTTACGCTTCAAAATACCACAGTTTAGACTTGTTTATGGTGCAAAATTAAACAAAAAAACTTATTTTTCATAGATGTGTTTATACAGGTAATGACGCACATGAACTCTTTGTGTTACGTTTGAGATGACTATCAGTATAGTTTTCATGTTCTAAAAATAATCATTTATCTGGTTTTAAGATCGTTGGATAAGAGGATTAAGTCTTACACGCTGTATGTTTATCTGCTTATCCGGTAGCTTCTCTTGAATGATACTGAGATTGACCTGATGTCATGGGGAAAAAAAATTCTAAATAGCTCAGAATAAAAACATTTGAAAAACACACGAAAACGTTGAAACAACGTTTGATGTCCTTCACCGACTTTGTTTCAACTGGCCGTTACTTCCTTCAGGTTACCCTGTTTTTTATTTGTTTGTAGTTTCAGCAAAATAGAAATCAAAATAAAGTAATAACTCTACTAACGGTTGTGATGAAACTCAACTAAATGTAGAACACCGATGATCTGTGAACAGTTTTCACAAAAGTTTGTAACAATTAATTGATGTATGTTTGTGGAACCAAGAGCAAACAATTAACGGGCCTCTGACGGTATCGTTTCAAGCGTCTTCAATTTGTAGCACTCCATCATGCCTTGCATTAAATCTTGCGCCGTTTACCTGTGTACTCTATTCCCGCCTTTTCCTCAGGAGTAATGGAATGAAACGAGGTAGCGCGTGGGAGAGTCGCTTGGCGCGCAAAAACTCCGCACGAATTTTTATTCGTACAAAAACAAAAAAGGTTGGATGATATTGTAGAATACTCATTTGCAAATGAATCTGTCATTGTATTGTTTTTGTGCGCCCGGGTATAACGATTCACCTTCCAAAGTCGTTTATGTCATGGCGTTCGAGGTTATTACCCGGCTTGTAAAAATAAGCAGTCCATACGAATACAATTTCCCGTTTCTCGTAAACTGACTGAATCATTTAGTGTGAAAAAAAAAAAGATTCTTATTTTCTAACTCATTGCGTGTACCCTTTTCACGGGTGTTTAAGCTGTAATCTTATCGTAGAGTGACTGACCTCTTTTAAGTTTGTAATCGTCTTCAAACACGTTTACTTGCCGCTGAGCACTAAATTTCAGTCTCAAGGAAGCTTTGGTGCGCCTCATCGCTTATTGTTTGTTTGTTTGTTGGAGGAGAGTGAGAGTGAGAGAAATGGCCACGGCATGAAACAAAAACAACGACAACAGCAACAACAACAATAAAAAAATTAACAAAACAAAACAAGGCAAAAACAAAGAAGTTATCAAAAATAAGGAACAACTTACAGTAATTTTTAAAACATGATTTATTTTTGTCTCCTGCCTGCTTATTTGATATCAGCATTTGGATCTCTTCAGATACATCTTGCTGCATGGCGTTTTCCAATTCTGCGAGATAACCCTGATAACTCGTTTTCGTTCTGGCACCAGGGAATGCCAGGAATGAACATTACAGCATCACATCGAATCATCGCGCCCACGCCAGAAGTGCCTTAGTGACGTCCTGGGTTAATGTTATAGGTTGCAGTTTATGGATTTGTTAGCGTTGTGAAGGAAAACGATTTTGCGTCATGACTCCACTGTTCCGCAGGAAATACGTTCCGTGATGGTTTTAGTTAAAAATCGACGCGTTGGTGGTTTTTGGGTCGATTGTGCAATAGAAAGGGGAGAGCCACCGGTCGCCGGAGGTTAAATTCTTTTGGTCTGGTGAGGTTAACACATTCAACAAAGGAGATCCAGTGACAAAGAAGGCAAAGCTGGAATGAACAATTGAACTGGAATTGTAACTGGCTTTATACGGTGCAAGAGGGACTAAAGATTAAGGTATGGTCTTTTATTTTCTGTATTTCTGAACACATTTCTTTGTCGCTCTGTTAAATATGAAGATTGTATTGTAAGATAAAAAAATCTTTCATCGGCTAACGATCCCGTTTGCGAACGAACGGAAAGTTAAAAGATAAAGCCACGTTCTTCATTTTGCGACAGAGCAATTCCTCAACTAAACTACTGTGAATTCTATTGAGCCGGTTCTTCTTAGGTGTGACAGTTTAGTTTTTAGATCTATAAGGGAACTCTTGAGGGAGATAATGATCTGTCATATACGAAGTGCCGTATACGAAGTGCATATACGAGTATAACACGGCCAAGCGTTTTCTCAACTAGTGGATCAACTCTTTGACAAGAGCTCTCAACTGGGAATAGCCAATGATTCTAGCCTGTTTAAAAGTTTGTCCTTGAAATTATCCCACAGCACAGCAAATTGGGGTCGTGGCGAGAAACACTTTGGGTCTCTCAGTTGTGATGTTTATGTTGCCTTCCAATCGACTGTGACAGAACACTTCGTGGGGTTAGCTTAAAATAGAATTCCTCCCTTGTATTCATTTTCGTTTTCCTGTCCCGTATACAGTCGTTTTAAACGTTTCGGTGCGTATTTTTATTGTTGTTTTGTTTGGACTGGTATAAAGAGGCAGCTCAAACAGGGTTAAGTTAAATTGTTGGGTTACAATTGGCATATGGAGCACTTGTCAAAATTTATCTCCAATTATTTTTAATGTGCGTTTTTAGGCTGCGGTGCGCATATATTTTTGTAGACTAACGAGACTTATACTGTGTTTTGTTGTGAACAAATTGCACACCTTCTAGAACACCGCTAACAACCCATTTATGGTCTTTCTTCGGATTATACACAGCGCCCCCATATGTTCACCACAAGAACGATAATTTCCTGAATTGGGGCAGTCGTAAATGGTGTATTGTTTCCATATCAGTCTTTTTTCCGAGTCGTCTCTTCTCCCAAAGAAATGGCGCCTCTAGCGTTTTTCCGATCGGATAATACGATGTCTGATTCACACTGCGAAAAGCTTTTGCTTGAGATTTATTCATGTTTTGTAATGGCAGCTATGTTTTTTGCGAAGCCGTGAAACGTTTTCAAATGTACATATTCTCGAAGAGATCCATTTAGCGACACACTCTGCGGTTCAAAGCTTGTTTACAGTGGGTCGCTTTGTCATTGTGGCTTTAAGGTTACCCCGTAACAATCATTTTTGACCCTTTACCTGTGAGATTAGTGCCATATGATCTGAAACTTCTATTTATGAAAATTAAAAAATACAAACAAATAGCATTACAGGCTGGGATTTTCACCCACGGACTCACAAGCTGGGACCACTTTATACGGCGTAATAATCAGCTCTATAGGAAAGTATTTCCCCCTAGACTTTCTTTGAAAGGTCGCACTTTAACAGCTTTAAGGTTTCATTCGCAGACTTTTAAAGGTAGAATTATCTTGTACAGCTTAATAACAGCATCTTAGGAAATTACTGCTCATGAGCTCTATAATTTCAACCACTGGCGCAGTGGATAGAAGTGTATAAAATGAATGAAGGTTGGGTTATAGAAGAAAGAGGGCCAGTGAAAACAAAAGGCCTATGACTCAGTTTTTTCTCCGAAGTTTTGTTTTTTCGACTTCTATCAAGCGAATTTCATAAAGGGTCAAAAGTTGTTCCTTTTCTGGAATGTTCGTGTCGCGTATTTTGCCTGATGACGGATAGCAGTTTTCCTTTCGAGTGTTGTCGATGTCAAGTTAAATTTGCGTTTTCCTGTCGTCGAACACTTGTGTTGAATTGTCAAGGTGGTAACTAAAGACAATTTCGATGGTCTGTTTAACAAACCTATCAGGGAGGGGAGGAAGGGGTTGACGAGGGACATCTATCTTTATTTTTATCTCAACCTTGGGAATTCAAACATTAAATTCACGGCCAGTGCCTAACATTGATGGAGGCGCAACGTCAGCTTTGATAGAGTGTACTTACGTTTTCTGTTTGTTTGTTTGTTTGATTTTTTTTTCACGGTCGTATCGAATTCCGATAGTATTCGTTTGACGGATTTTAAAATTTTTCATCGTCATTGTCGCCCCAAAATGTGCGCCATTTTGCCACCATCATATCTGCCATGATAAAAAAGCGAAAGATTAAAAGCTGTGGCCCTCTAGGTGAAAGTTATTAAGCGGAAATTTCCTCTTCTCTTTTAGCGAAAGCTTTTTCTTTGGCACTAAGGAGAGTTATAACCGGGGAGCATTATAGAGACTCGCGCTTTAAAATAAGAAAATTGCTTGCCTTGATGTATGCACAATTGTCGGTCTAACAAAGGCGCCGCCAGAGATCAAGTGTATCTACTCAGCTAAAGACAAAAGACATGTAGTTGCAGTGTTAGTCTTTTGTGTCTTTGGCTGTCTTTATACCGACGGGTGGTTAGACAATTCAAGAGCCTTTTTGCACATTGTTGACGGAAGATCTCAAAATGGACATCAATATTGAAATTATTGGGATAAGTGAAATTATTAAAATCTCGGTCTTTATTAAAATCTCACTTTTAATAAAAAGCAAATGAATTTAATAGGACATTTATATGACACAGCTGTTTCGACCGTTTTGGGTTCGGCATGATGAAAAATGGTTTTGCCTTGGGATCGACAATACAGGCGCCTCGCATCATGCACTGCTGCTCCGAGCGCCGCATGGGTAGCAAGAGAGTTGGGTGTATTCGCAGTAAAGGTGGGCTGACTGTGCGATGAGAATACATAGTCCACTACACTGTATCAAATGTGTAAGTCCCTCAAAATTCAAATAGGGAACGCATTAAACCTTTTTCCTCCTTTGTGATGTTAAAGCCTAACTCATGCTAAAATAACAATAAGCTTAACTCTAAGGTTCTGGGAGACGTTTGTTTCAACAAAAACCCACGAAAAGTATAAATTTTAGAGCAAGAAACGCTAAAGCGGTTTGTTTGAATCAGCTAGGATTACTTACGCACATATTCCTAAAGAAAACACTTTCTTTTGCTTGGAGTTCTAGTGCATGCATCATTTAGCTACAAGACATATGTTATCTTCATTACAGGTTGCGCCTGTCCAATAGCTGTCTTCACTCTTATAATAATTCTGAAATAATCATCTCAGACTTGATAGCCCATCTTATACACTGAAAGGCGTCAAATGAAGTTATAGCTTTCCACTTGAAGATCATTATGAGCACGAGTGGATAATCTAGGTTGAAAAGCCGAAAAAAACTGGCTTTGAAGTGAAGGATTTGCTTGACGAAGTAAGTAAAGTAAGTAAGGCTTCTGTCAAAGTGAAAGGCTTGCAACAGAAGGGTGTGTTTACGAACAGTTGTTCGCCATCGTTAGTTCTTGAAGCTAACTTACTGTAGGCTCCATTGTCAGACGTCAGATTTCTATAGATGTCTTTAATAACAGTATTAGCGTTTCCTAAGGTTATTCAAGTAGATTCGAAACCCTAGAAGCGTTTGGCAGGTCGCCTTATCCTATTTACAGTTACTTGGGAAAGGAGATCAATGTTTAGTTTATAATACTCGAAGATTTCCCGAACGTGCAATCGGACACCGGGACAGAATCTTTTGATCTTGAAAGGTGCGGTGATATAGGTATTGAGGAATCGTAGGACGCCTATGTTTTGACCTTATACGTGTATTGGAGGTATCATTTCCAGGGAGTCCTCTATATTGCGTTACAATTTTCCCTGTTGTGCATTATAGTTTGTTATCAACGGCGGTGCAGACATAGCTTATTGAGTTACGGACCGTTTTATTGTTCCGTTCTCTTTTGAAGTTTATCATTCACGGACAAATGTCCTTGATTCCTGTTCCACGGGACGAGCCCGTGTTTAAAATTAAGGGTGAGCTTTCCAACAAATTTGCCGAATTAAATCTAGTAAGTACATGCAAATAGTTGTATTTTGACACCTCGAGTGCTTTTTGAGATGCTTGACAGCGGCGTTCAAGGCGGGCTTTGCAGTAGGTGAATGGCTTGTAGCCTTCATTGTACAGTATGTCTGTCGGTTCAGTTGTGCTTACTTTTGAGACTTGGAATGAAATCCAAAACTATTGCATGTGCAACATTTTCCCTTGGTACAGTTTACTTTTAATACGAGGTAATTCAAAATTTTGAGTTTGTGAATGAAATCCTAAAGTGTGTCCATTCTAATGAAAGTTGTTCTGCAGCACTTTTCAGTTCTATTTAATTTGAATTATTTCCGATATTAACTTTTGAGTTGTTTATCCATATTTTGCACAGAATTGATTTGTTAATTGATTTTGTTTGTTTGCCTTAGAAAAGGTTAAAATCCTAATCTATTCTGCTTGAAAACTTCTGGTCCGTGTTAAGACCATGTTATATTATTTAGAAATTTCAAGAAAATCGTGCCCTGTAAAAACACCAGAAGATGTCTTAGGGCAGGTCTGATATTATTCAGATAAGACCAGTGTCAACCCTGGCACCCTCTGGAAACATGTGTCCATGCGATGCTGTGTGCAAAAGCTAAGGGGACAGTAAAAGGCCTCAAGAAGAAACGTTTTTAAGTAGTTTTATTATAGATTGCCCGGGAGCCGCTTAACAAACAGATCTGAACTGCTGAATGCTTTATTTCCGCGTCACTTTCCTGACTTGACTACTTGATTACTTCGCAACTTTAATTGGTTGATTAATTGTTTTGTCAGCCGGTTTATTAGTGTTGGAAAATTGTGCAATAACTATAAGTCACTCGTGTTTACTTGAAATCAAATTAAAAGTCCATTGCTTGACCCCCCTTGTTGTTGATGAAACTTTCGTCGCCTGTGCTGATATCATTTATAGCGCTTGCCGCATGAGTAAAGCGTTTGCACGTACATGTACAATAGTAATAGCTCATTACGTGCAAAGGTACTTGTTTTTTAAGAAAGTTTTGTAATGTTTTCCCTTTTCCATTGCCTCGTGCTTTGCAGCTCATGTAATTCTGTTCACGCTTATTTTCCAGTCTGGTAACAGATCTTATAATGTAAAGTCCATTCAAATGAGAGCTACTGAAAAGGGCAGTAGAAGTTTCTCTATGTTTTTCGCTTGCCAAACAGTTTCTTTTGGATGGTGGGATTATTTACGCAGGGAAAGTTACCTTTTGTTACATTCAAAAGGAACCTAGGCAGAATTGGACTGAGGGGATCCCGTTTCTTCCCCTGGATTGTCAAGAGGGGGTAATTTTTCTAGCCGTCGAATTTATTACACCGACGTTAGTGCAAAGATATTTTGTTGTTCACAACCTGACGTGCACTTTTTCATATATACTACTGAACATTGCCAAATATGATCCGGTCTGCAAATTGTGTAGTACGATCGCGAATATCAGATGTGTTGCTCTTTCCACTTACTTTCCCATACTCAGGCGAGTGTCCGTGTTCAAAAATGGGGAAAAAATCATGCAACTGTCATGTTCAGGTCATACTCCAGGACGTAATCCTCAGACCCAAATGCTAGAACCACTTTGCAACAACATCACGGAAAGTACTGCCTGATAGTTTGAAGTCTGGCTTTGTCATTTTTAGGCTAAGAGAAAGGAGGGATGGTTTTGCACTCAATGTGTCAGACTTACGCTATTGTTCTTTGAGGAATTCTAGTCAATCGAAATGGAATGTATTTGAATGAACACTAAATACAATAATCCTTTGCGCTCAAGTGATAATCTGTCCAAGCGGCACGCCCTTTTTGTGACCTCTTCGAAACTTGCGAACTAATCTTACGTACCGCCGAGCGTAATTTGCCATGGAAAAATGTTAATTTTTATTGTTTCAGTTATGATCCCACTTTCCTGTGAAAACACAAAGTGGCCCCACAGCTTTTGTAGGCCGGTTCTGTAGGCCTTCTCTTAAAACCAGATCTTGCTTCCAGAAGTGGTTTATTTTCACGTTTTACATGCTCTGGAATACCTGAGAGAACGCAAAGCTCTGTTCCGGTCTTGAAGCTGCGTGCGGTTTTTTTCTTTTCTTTATCTTTTTTTTTTTTTATAATTGACGGTCTAATCTTACCTACCGCCGAGAAGAACTTGCCGTGACAAAGTGTTTATTTTATAATTTTATGATCTGGTTTTCCTGTCAAAGCGCATACTAAACGATTTTACTACCTTTTACCGCTTCCTGAACTAGGCCGAAAACTGGCACGCGTGGTCGCTGTCATGCGCATACCGGAACGAAGATTTTTGTCGACGGTAGTGAGCTTCAACCACAGCGAAAACAAATTAGACACATTAGAACTGGCAGCAGTAGTACATTTGAGGCCATCTCTTGCCGCAGGCGAGACAGGAACTGGCTTTTAAGTTTTATTAATTTGTGGCGCAATAGAAATTGCCTTCTTCACCTAATTACTCCAAATAGCCAAATGGGTGGCTTGTTTTTGGCCGGACGCAAAATAAATGACGCTTTTTAAACAACACGCTCTCACTATACTGGTTTAAATGGAATTGTGATTGGGTAGAGGCACACCTCGAAGCAAATGTACATTGCGACTTGAACATCCATCACAAAATTTTTCGTAGGTAACTGTTCTTATTCAATTTATATAACACTGCAACGTCTGAACTACTTTCACTATGTCAACACTATGTCAACCGAATAACAACAACACCGATAAGCCTTTCTTCAAACCTTACGGTCTCCTGTCACTGAAGAAACCGCGACCCGTGTGAGGGTTCTCTTTTGTGCATTTTTTAAGCAGAAATAATTATGTAGTTGCGACTGCTTTATCCTAAACGTTTCTTTTATTTTGCAGATAAACAAGGTGACTGCAAACACTGAAGATAATTATTAACCGTTGTCCTTAATCGAGGCAGTGGTGAGACAGTGGAAAAAGAGGGGAAAGCAACTTTACAACAGTGACAACAACAACACATTATGGAAACAAAACTGAACGCATCCAGCCTGTCTCCAAACTCTTCAGAATCCACAAGGCCAGGAAATGACCTAGAACTGTATGTGGAACCAGAGGGTCTTAAAATATTTCGCTTTTTTATCTATGCGGTTATTGTTTTGTTCGCTCTGGTGGGCAATGTGGCTGTGTGTATAATTTCACGTCGCAACCGTCGCCTTCAGACAAGTACCTACTGCTTGATAATGAACTTAGCTGTGTCCGATATTGGATCGGTGATGTGTCTTCCGTTTCTGTTACCAGAGCTCTTCATTGGAAACTGGATTATGGGTGAAGTCATGTGCAAACTTCTAAAACCAAGTGTTGTCATGTTTAACTTTGTCACTACCAATACGCTTGTAGCGATTGCGTGTGATCGTTTCCGCGCCGTCGTGTTCCCTTTTGTGACACGCCCGTCCACATCGGAAACACGCCTCATCGTAGCATTGTTGTGGTTGATCGCTTTCTTATTCTCCCTACCTTCCTACGGTGCAATGACAGTGATCAGCTTTCCTGACAGCCCATACATCTACTACTGCTTGGACACATTCTCCAGTGACACAGATAAAGACACTTTATATCGTCGTGTTTACACGATAATAATGTACTCTGTACAGGCACTTTCACCAGTGCTTGTTATCTCCGCGCTGTACTTAAAAATTACGGCCACGTTGAGACATATCCGTCTTATACCACTGGCGCTTAAGCCCCTTCGATCCAGCTCGTTGAATTCCACGCCCAGTTGCAGCCCCAGTTCCTCAGTTGTAAACCTAAACAAGCTAAACATGAACCCTGCTGGGTTTATGAAGAGGCAAATCATGGAGAAAAAGTTCCTCAGAATGCTTATGATTGTCTTGCTGGTTTACGTGCTGTGCTATTTGCCGTTCCAAACGCTGTACATAGTCTACGAATTCAACCCGGAGTTGACATATGTTCCTTACATGCAGCCCTTGTCTGAATATTTGTACTTAATTGTATGGCTGCCAAACGCGTTGAATCCAGTCTGCTACGGTTGTCTAAACGAGCAGTACAAACGCGCTTTTAAAATGCTGATCTTTCGACCGCGCAAGTTTGTTCAGACACAGAAAGCGCGGCAGAGTTTTTCCCATTCTGCCATGGTATCTGTGCTAAGTAAACATCAAATACGTTGAAGCCTTTACAACAACAACAACAACAACAAACTGTTTATATTTCTTTCTTTGTATCTCAAGAATTCACCAATAGGCTGAGTGTGTGTCAAATAACATTAAATAAATACTGAGTCTTCAAAAAGGCTTACGTCATTTTGATGAGATAGTGACGTAATGACGGCATTCCAAAGCAAACCAGCTAGTTGTCGAGTTGGTCTTCAAGGGACTGCGAAACGTTTCGTGTTACCATAACAAGTGTAAATACGGCAGGAGCATTGTGCTTCTAACGAACTGATAAATGTCGTCTGCGAGATTATCAGCAAATACAAGATCTAATTAAGTGAAGATTGGATAAAATGTATCAAATATTTATTGACGTTGTAATATTTTTTAATTATGTAATATACTGTATAAATATCTATTGGTCAAAGAAAAGTCTGAATTACCAGGGAAACTTCATCTTGCGTGCATGGTGATAATTCAAAGAGTTGTGAACATCTTATGAATGGCTGTGACGACAAAAGGAAAAATTTAACTTGCTTCTAAAGTTCTATGAAAGAAAAATAAAGTAGGTGTGTTTAAACTGAAAGCAACATCTGTTGTGGCATTTGTAGAAGCTCCCGTGTGATCCTTAGTAGTGGTTGATGGTTGACAGGAGAATAGGCAAACAACAACAACAACAACAACAACAACAACAAAAGGTAGTGAAGTGCCCAAAAAAGTTTTTATCAAAGCCAAACGTTTCGGGCTTTGTAAAAACTTTCTTGGCACTTCACTACCTTTTGTTTTTAATATTTTCATCTGAATTAGTGCCACGCAGTACTGTGAACTTTTGTTCATCATTTATCAACTGAAAAAATGACCGAAAACCTGAAACAATGCCACTGCTAAAGACTGGGAGGCAGTGAAAGTAGAAGTTGATGAAAGTTGTCGCATTCGTGGCCTGTTAGCTGTAGCACTAATTGAAAAGATTCCTGCTTCTCTTATTCTCCCATCATCACATAGGGCTCTCACATACAGCTATTGCAATTAAAGTTGTCGGATCCGACTCAAGCTTACGCGGCAAGACCGAAGGGTAGTGTGGGTAGTTGCAAATCAGACTTAGTTTAACGGTTTTCAGAAGCTGGTCGGGAACTTTGAATTTCTTAGTACAAGTAATAAATTGGCACCATCCGATTATTGTTAGCGGCAATCCTGATTTGGCTTTCCATTTTCAGTTGCTAGTTCTTGCCTTGAAGTACAAAAATTCACGTTCCATATTATTCATAATGCTGTTAATATTTTTCATACTTCTAATTTACATACCATGCACGTGCTCCACGTGTACCCACATATTTAAAATTTGCATCCCGTTTTAACCGGGTAAGCAAAAAGATGAGTGGGATTAAAAACTGTTTTAAACGAAAACTGCATCTGAAAATAATTCTTTCACGTTATTTATTTAATTTTTATGCTTTGAAAACTCTACCATATACTTTGCTATTGTACGGCAAGCAAGGTACTGCTGATTTTGGTGAACTTAGGCATAAAAATCCCATATTACCCTGCGGTCTTGTCGCGTAGGCTTAAACTTTCATCTGACAACGTTAATTGAAATAGCTGTATACTCACTTCCTGATATCCCATTGCACTCGAATCACTCGACTGACGGCCTTGTCTTCAAAGCAGCTATTTTTTGGGGGGGGAGGGGGGGGGGCTTGTCACGCAACGCTCCTCCGTTTGAGGAGAGGAGTGTTGCGTGACGAGCCAACAGACGGCTGCGTAGGAGACTACTGACAGCCACCTTCAGGATATTTCATTGACCGTTGCACAGGGAGCCCTCAAATTAAATTAGAAATCAATGATCTGCACAGGGAGCCCTCAAAGTAAACTAGAAATCAATGATGGTCAACTTTAATCAGTCAACAGGGAAAGCGTGCAACCGGTTATCTAGCTTTAAATGTCACGTTGGCTAGTGCCTATTGCAGGTACGAGGCTCTGAAAAATTTTCTATTATGGTTTCTCGGTTCCAGACCTCGCTCGCGCTAAAGCGTATAAATTAATCAACACGGTGGTTCCTTCGGTTGAGACAGAAGGTTTAGTCAACCTTTTTTCCGTCTTTAGTAAGAACTAAGGGCCCCTTGTGCCTCTAGCCGCATAGAAGTCTCTTTTCAGTTGGAAAGGCCACAACGAGGACAGAAAATTGAACACATCATCTCCTTCAGCAAAAAGACATGGCTGTTGTAAAAGATATATCGATAATGTAGGCTCAATTTTATCCCGTCTTTGAAGGACGTGGGCTCACTTTACGAACAGCGGTTGGTAATCGAGCATACCTCAACTAGAAATTTTGGATTTATCAACTGAGTTGATAAGGTAGATTGGCCACCGTAAAGAGATTGAAAGCTGATGTTTTGAGCGTTAGCCCTTCGTCGGAGCGATTCGCTCTGACGAAGGGCTAACGCTCGAAACGTCAGCTTTCAATCTCTTTACGGTGGGCAATCTACCTTATCAACTCAGTTGATAAATCCAAAATTTTGTGTTTCACGTCCCCACCGACGCAGCACCACAGTTTCTTTAGAAACTAACCCCCTTGTTTGTTTGTACCTGAACTAGGTCGGCTTTGTTAGGTTGGCTGTGTCTGTTCAAAGTATGGTTGCATTTGCAAACATGGTAGTGATTTTTACTCCTCTTCTCGCTGCAGATCTCTGTTCCCTTTTTCCGGGTTTTGTCACAAAAAGAGTGTTTGTAAAGCTGCAAGAGCTTGACAAACACTCTTTCTATTTATCTCCGTTTTTGTTTATTCACACTTGGTGGACAAATAATTATACTAGGTGGTTTTCAGTTTTACTTGAGACAAATGTCTGATATTCCAAAAATGAAACTGCTTTGTTTTATTTATCGTTTGTTGTGATCGGTATTTGAAAGTCAAATTGCAATAACGTTTGTTAAACACATTTCATAAGACGTTGCCCAGAGGCGTTTTCAAGGACAAACGACCCATGACTTCTTTTATTGCAATCCTTTAGTGTGGAATTAGAGAAATGTTTGGCAACAACGGCGAAAAATGGATTTCCATTTAGCCTTGAATCGTTTTAAGCGTGAACTTTTGGAAGGATTGATTTCTTTTGTAATACCTCAAATTCTAGACGAGTCTGCTGCCTCACGCTGGGTTGTGCACTGAACATACGTGAAAGATTCGGTTGATCAAGTAAGTAGGTGCCTTGTAAGCCTTGCTATGGGTGATAGAAGCAGCATGTATTGGGGTATGTACTTTGTGAATGTAACTGCCAGCTAAGACTTTTTCCCGTGTCATGTATGTACCCATGAAATGAAACTCCAGTTTCATCGACTGCCATAGTCAGACATGCAGAGAGATTTAGGTCACAGGTACAAAACATTTAGTATCAGTAATCGTACTCCTCTTGTACTTGTTCGGTTACAAGGTACCTTTGCAATTCACGCGGAACCTTTAACTTGTAAGTCGGTAGTAGAAACTATCCCTTTACTCTAAAAATGTGTACCACTAAAACAGTTGAAGATTAGAGATCGCAGTTTTCTTGTAACTTAAGCTGGCCCCTCAGGCGGTTAAATACATTTTTTTCCGAATTATAATAAACACAAACTGGCTGTTCATGTATGTTGCATTTTAAAAACATTGATCAGAGTGTCTTACGTCTTCAATCACACCACCTTAGTATGATAGAAATGAGAGTTAAGTTTTGCCTAACAATTACAGCTAAAGGCATTGTAACAGCGCTGACAGTTCAGTGAATGTACTGTTCGACATGTTTTCCTTTTGTATATTGGCCATACCATGATCTGACAATGTTTAGTCGCCTGAACACAATTAGCGCGCGCGCGCTCACGGTCATGCGTGATCTCACATAAAACTACTCTGCACTAACAGTAACCTATTTTGTACTCCATAGTCTCTGCTGTTCACTGCATATCCTTGTCGGAAAGATGAACACGAGGGAAACTTACAATTTGGGTAGAGTTGATTGGTGTTTGGCCAAAACAATGACAGTTGCATTAAATTGATCCAAGTTATTAATGCCATAAACACAGCAAAATGGAAAATTATTTAACCAGTGCAGTTGTGTTTGTTAAGGTTAGACAGTTCAGGAATACCAGTAAAGCGTAATGAAAAAATCTAAGAAACGTGATGTGTTTGAAAAAAATTGACTCCGAAGGCATTCTGCTTGTCAACATTTTTCAGTACAAGAGAAGCGGCGAAACAACAAGGCCATTCGAATGAAAAGTGAACGAGTGGGGCACTTTGAACTCTCTCGTACAGATATCGAAATTTCTCTGATATGCCTTTTTGGTTTTCTGATTACGAAGCATTCTCTGTACTCACCTCCTTATTTTTTAGCTTAAGTTTTACTCCAGGGCCCTTTTTTTCGCATGCCTGTCAGCAGAATTGTGCGGTTGAGCTACCCGCGGTCTCCGGAATGGATTCGAGTTGCCTTGAACTGATATCACCCCAACAGATCTGTACTGATATGTTTGTCTGCTAACCCTATAAAAAATACTGGCTTCTGATTTTGTATGATAGCGAGAAACAAGGCTGAATGTCGTGCAGGTCCAAGCGTCTAAACAAAAGTCCTTCTCAAGAACTCAGTTGACGTTTTTCAAAAAGTACCCTTGGCGTTGTTTTGTTGCTGTTGCATGTTTTAACTAGCAAATCTAACTATAAAAGCATGGTTCTGTGAGTTTAAATATTATGGCAGGATTTGCATTTACATAAAGGCCCAGGGAAACTTTTGCCATCTGCCAGGCATTTCTGATGACTAACATTCTTCCAGGCATTTATACTAACATCCTTGTGTTCTACTCTAGGTTCAACAAGTCATATAGTTTGATAAACGTTAAAATCCCTCTAGTTGGACAGTTGGCAGCGGAAACTGAAAAAAAAACATCTTTGAAATAACACAAAGAAGAAATGACAACTGACGATAATTCATCAGTTCTTCCTCCCAATGCATCAGCCTACAGAACAATTGGAAGTGAACCACAGTTCTTCGTTGAACCAGAGGCATTGAAAGTGTTTCGCTTTTTCATCTACGCGGTTATCGTCGTTTTTGCTCTCGTGGGGAATGTGGCCGTGTGTATAATTTCACGTCGCAACCGTCGCCTGCAGACAAGTACCTACTGCTTGATAATGAACTTAGCTGTGTCCGATATTGGATCGGTGTTGTGCCTTCCATTTCTATTACCAGAGCTTTACGTTGGCAACTGGCTGATGGGAGAAGCCATGTGCAAACTTCTAAAACCCAGTGTTGTCATGTTTAACTTTGTGACGACTAACACGCTGGTAGCGATCGCGTGCGATCGTTTTCGTGCCGTCGTGTTCCCTTTTGTGACACGTCCGTCCACATCGGAAACACGCCTCATCGTAGCGCTGTTGTGGTTGATTGCATTCTTATTCTCCCTACCCTCGTATGGTGCAATGACAGTGATCAGCTTTCCCGACACGCCTTACATCTACTACTGCCTGGATATTTTCTCCATCGACGAGGAAAAAGACATTTTATATCGCCGTGTTTACACGATAACGATGTATAGTGTTCAGGCGCTTCTACCCGTCCTTGTAATCTCTGCGTTGTACCTCAAGATCACGGCCACATTGAAGAACATTCGTCTTATACCATTATCACTGAGACCTATTCGGTCCAGCTCGCTAAACACCACGCCCAATGCCAGTCCGCATTCCTCTCTTGTTAACCTGAACAAATTGAACATGAATTCTGCAGGGTTTTTAAAGAGGCAGATCATGGAGAAAAAGTTTCTCAGAATGCTGATGATTGTTCTACTTGTTTTTGTGTTGTGTTACCTACCATTCCAAACGCTTTACCTTGTCTACGAATTCAACCCAGAGTTGTTTCACATCCCTTTCATGCAGCAGTTGTCTGAATATTTGTACTTAATCGTATGGCTGCCTAACGCGCTGAATCCAGTGTGCTACGGTTGTATGAATGAGCACTACAAGCGCGCATTCAAAGCCCTGGTTTTTCGGCCTCGAAACTTTATTCAGACACTCAGAAGGCGGCAGAGTTTTTCCCATTCCGTGATGGTACCTATGCTTACTAGGAAATGACAAAAACATTACATTCTTGAAGAGTCTTGGCTGCAGTAGCACCGCTTTTTGCGAAAACCAGCGGGACATTTATAAGTGGTTGAACTTTCAAAACAACAAAAAGGGTGACTGATTATCTACGTATGTATGTTTTCTTTAAGAACAAGTTTTGGATTGGTGAATGACACCCTCAACGAGCTGTGACGTCAAGTTGCAATTTCTCTGGTTCATAGCTTGAGAGTTTAAGACTTAGAGCACAAAACAAAGTTACAACAGGATTCATATCTAAGCGAATTTGTAATATATAGATATAATTTAACAGAATTTGTCCACTCGTCATCGAGCTAGCCTTGTCGCGGGACTTAACTACCTAACCTACCTAAGAAAGCCACCCAATCTTAGTTGTTTGTCTTATCAAAAATATCTGACGTCAATACTATACACTAATGTCCTATTTTGTGATCAGAACGGTTGCTGGCAATCGCGCCGCTGACTGCAGTGTCGTGAGGTACTGGAAGTTGTAATGGAAGCGCAAAGAGCCTTATTTTGACCTATGGCTCAAGCAAATGTCAACAACAGCGTTCAAAAGATGAGACATGGTCGCGAAGTATCTCGCGTTCTAAAACCAAACCATATTTTTCCACTTTCTGACAAAAATTGAAACTTAAGGGTAGTCAGTTTTCAGTTGACAAAAACGCGTTCGGAGTCCCTTTTTAACTCGTGAATGCACGATTTGGACTCGCTCGCTCGATCATGTAAACTTTATACTTCATATAAAGTTATTCAACTGTCGTTGAAATGGGGAAGGACCAGTCACTGGGGCCTGGGGGCTGCCGGGATTCACGAAGCCCTCCTAAGATAAGATGTGTCCTATGTATTGGTGGAAAGCAAAAGCCTATTGTTAAGAAAAACTTAAGATTCATCTTTACTTAGGACAGGTTTATAAATCCTGCCTCAGGGTCATAGCTAATGAGGTCCGCTGTACCCCGCGTGGCCATCGACGCCATTTTGTTTTAATTTTGAAATAGAGAGATAATTAATTGCCCCAAGAAGTGTTCTTTGACAAAATAGTGGATCGAGGAGAACTGAAAAACTTTCGAACACTCAAGTGAAGAGAAGCTTAGAAATCATCTGCCACGCGGATTAATAAACTTGCACTCCAATCCGGGCAGCGCGAACAAAAGAACTTTCGACTTGATTCGTTTACTGCCAAAACACTCCACAGAACCACTGTTTAATCTTGGATCGACGTTGTTGCCTGTTTGTTATGGTCCATGGCAAATCGAGTCTTGTGTACATGGAGATCTCAACCTCGTTCCCAGGACTTTTTCCCTTTTTTAGGTTGATGGAGTTCTATTGTCGGACTTGTTTCGGTTGCTTCGGTAAGGATTTTTTAAATTTAATTTATGCATGTTAATTTATGCATTAAACCAACAAACAGGCAGCTGTCACGTCTCGCTCGTAACTAGTTTTCCATAAATCCGTTTTCTATTTTTGCGTCAATTTGTCGAAGTAAATGACCCTTCCAATCATATATTAATTGGTTACTGATATCATGCCACACGCAGCCTTGTATTAAAACTCTTTCTATTGCACTCATGTTTATCAAACTTTTGTTTCTGTTTTCGATGTTTGTTTTTCTTTTTTTTTTTTTTCATAAAAATATAAAATTATCGCTCAGCTCCGCCTCAGATCAATCGGTTCGTCACAAGGACTATTTATCTATTTATTGCGTTCGACGATAGGAGAACGCAACCCTAATCCAGGCCGGAGTGAATCGAGATTTTCTCTGTAGTGGATGGACGGACACCAATTTAGCCCCCCCGAAGATTTTTGCACGGGCATAACCTCGGCCGGGAACTGGTGCATACTTTGACTCGCTTTCATGGAACCAAATGACCTCGCTTTCACATCCAAAGATGTCTTTGTTGCGAAGAAGCTTGTTTCGAAAGAGGGAAGTTCCAGGCTCGAAAAAGCAACCTTTCGCCCAAAGAGTGGTTGTGAATCCTTGATCGAAGTCTTAGGGAAGTATACACGACTCCTTGGTTCATATGTCAACCTGCAGTTCGCCGTTCAGTTGGCATTCTAACCTTCTCGCGTTCGATGAAGAACCACTCGGCACACAACATTCAAATTTATATGTCCGTGAAAGAAACACTCTATTTAAAATTACGTGATACTTAAATCGTTTCTCTCTCGAACAATGCCTTGGCGAGTCACTCTCGAAGTTTTGTGTAATGTCCATGCTGCCACGTTTAAATTTAGAAATCGCGTTAATAGCTTTAATTTTGCGATCTATTTATAGTCACTTACAATACAACACAATACTTTTCCCGCTTTTCTGCTATGTAACAAGCGTCCCTGATCTCACGTCCCCGTTGTAACTCGTCCGCAATAGCAAAGCATGCTGAAAGATTCAGTAACAAAACTGGAACTCGTAAACTGTTTAATGGTAGACTTCACACGTACACTGTAGCGTCTTGTGGTAACTCAGAATGGTACAGTATGGAAAATGTGGTAATTCAGTGGTACACAGTAATTCGCGATAGTAGTTCAGACACACATCATCGCCAGTTGCCGACATAGGCCACTGAATAAAGTGTTCAGTTGCTGTTAATTTGTTGTTCATTTTATGAGCCAATTACTCATGAAAAATCACGTTCGCGATTAGATGGAAAATGTTAGTTTAGTTAGCTGGGTCCCAGTATTCCATTGCCGACACTGCTGCCGATGACGGGTGATTTCATGTTTAACGAGTCCAAAATAGATTAATTATGACACACCAAACTGGCAGCGTGCGATCGTGCTACAAAAAACTCATCTGACGTACAGACCACATGAACGGACCTTAAAAAAACCGTTTCTGTACTCCAAATAAGCCCTCGTCCATTCACGAGTTGGCTCATAGCCCCTCTGATTATTGATGCATGATGATATTAGCACACAAAAAATTTTAATTCTCTTTGTTAGCACGTACGCTGTTCCGTCGCATTATTCCTTCAGTTTTCCAAACAATGCAAAACTCAAACACATACGGGAAACGGAAAACTGAGGTAAAGAGGTTCGTCAAGTATATTTTGGAACAAAAACTATTTTTTAAAAATAAAATGGGAAATAAAGACGTGCATGCTAATGCGAACGTGGTCCAGAATATGCAAATATTTTCTTAGCATTTATGTCAGAATCTTTTATGCCATAGCATGTATGTCAGAACCTTTTATATCATTTAACTAAGGGAAAAGAAGGTAATTGTGTTCTATGACGCTTATCGAGTCAGAACTCCATGCAAAGCACATAACCATTTTCGTGCTCAGAATAAACTGCTCGGTGGTTCTGTAAGTAGACCGCAGAGGATCTTTCAGGTAGGCGAATCAATGAACTGTTTGATTTTCATAGCTTATTTCACGCTATCTAAATCCCTAACATCTTGCACTGCAAAAAATACTTTATTCAAACCATTAAATAAAACATATCCTCTCGTCAGGTAGTGGAAATATGGAAATAACGAAACCGTGACGATCTTTTTCTCTACCAAAACATGCTCACTTTCAGCTTTTTATATCCCATCAATTATTATTATTATTATTATTATTATTATTATTATTATTATTATTATTATTATTATTATTATTATTATTATTATTATTATTTTAATTTGTTAACACAAAACATAACTTTGAAAAACATGTGCAGGAAGGCATAAAACGAATTTTCTCTCGTTAGGGGTTCTATTTTTTCTCACAGCACTGAAAGTGTGAAAGGAAACAACTTTTGCTAATCTTAATTTTTATTTGCCTTGCAAAAATTCAGGCATTTGTTCATTCTTTACGGCAAGAAGTGATATCAAGCCAATTTTTTAAAATTGTTCTTTTTTGCAGTAACGCGTACGGCATTGATATATATGTCTTTTTGGTTTTGGGTTGTGGGGGAAGGTCATATTTTCATCCCGCTGCTGAAACCGGTGTGAGAAAAACTTGTGCTCATCTTAATTTTTATTTGCCTCCAAAAAATTCAGCTTTTTCCTCATTCTTAGTATGGCAGGAAGTGATCTCAAACCATTTTTTTTAGTTCTTTTTTATACTTAAGTGTACCACATCGATTCTGAGTTTTTGTCACTGAAAGAGGGAAGAAATGTCATGATAAATTGTTAAGGATCGTTTTCACAACAGGTATGAGCATCTGTTCTTTCTGTTCAATCTGTTCAATCTGTTTTCAACACGCGGCGCCCTTCACTCGAGATCATCTCAGTGGAATGCTTGGAAACTCGCATGGTGACAATTTGACATAAATTTTCATATATCGTAAGGTGGTTGACTTTAAACGCCTTTAAGTGGTTTTAACTTATTGCCATCGATCACTTTCACACATTTTAAAGGGCGCCAAATATGGCTATTAATAAGCCACTTCAGTGCCATATGATACTTTAATGATGCCACGTATTGGTGAATTGTTGGTCACTGTTTCAGTAATGTTGACACGTACCTAAACGGTCTTGTATTGGAAGACGCACTCTTTGAAAGGAAAAGAAGAAAAAAGAACCACTAACTGTTCTCAGTACTTGATGAAACGTCTGACAAAATTTGCTATCATTACACAAAATCTTCGTGCGGTCCACATGACATCTGGCATGAAACAAGCCAGGCTTTAGGGGCCATAACTTATAAACATGTACAGATCAGATACAGAGATTGACATTTTTAGCTAGTGTTCAGTTTTCGTTTTAAACTCATTTCTATCAAAAAACATTATCTTGCCTCTCTTTTGTTGACGCAGGTTACGAACAATTTTTCAAAGGTACAGTGTTGGCACCCCGTTTATACAGCCATCCCATTATCACTGTCAGGGGTACCGAATGGTCTTTGCGAGCATGCGAGCATGCGAGCAATGCGTTTTCTTTTGCGAGCACAAGCAATGATCGAATTTGTCTTGCGAGCAGCGAGCACTTTAGAAAATACAACTGGCAAGCAGCGAGCACTTCGTAGTCCTCTAGCAGCAATCTTTTTTCTTGTAATTTCACACGTTGTTTTTATTACTTTTATTAGAGTGCGCTCCGACCCCAGAGAATTTACCTCAAATTTACCTGATCTTGTATTCTCCCGAGGGTAGTAGTGGGGAATTTGCAATATTGCATCTCGTCATTCACGTTTGCTCAACGCGAAAGCCCTTCTAATAACGGCAGACCTATTGCAACGTGCAGTGCTGTAGAGAGTTTTAAATTGCCGACATTTCGGACAAGTTTATTGGTAGGTGTATTTTATATTTTATACAAAATGACTGCATACGATGTTGCCATAACAAGCAAAGGAAGGTTAGTGCATATTCTGATGTGGACGTAATTAAGGATGGTCGGTCGAGTTGATTCCAATGCAGCGAATTATATATATCGTGGGTTCAGAAATTGATTCACCTGAAGATGGCTGTAAGAAAACGTCTTCCTTTGTCCAAACAACTGGCCCCCTCTCCCACGTTATTTCGATCAGATATTATATGTCCCATCCTTTCAATCCCACACACTACCCCTGTGATTTAATGCCTTTGGTAAATCTTCTGTATAGCCCTTTCAACTGATTGAATTGTTAATTTGATGGCATTTAACCACACATAATACGCAAATTTGTTTTTCAGGGGTACTTCTTCATAATTCATATGGCAATTGTATTGTCTTCAGAATAACATATATGTTAACTTTTGTTATTGTCGTGTGCGTTCAACTGAACTTGATAGCCGAATTCATATGAGTACCATGCAGAAATACATTTATTTCTGTACCAAAAACCTACACAAAGCGGGATTTACTGAATTTCGAGGATCCTGGCAAATTTTAACGAGAATCCGAGCGTGCGAGCAAAAGCGAAAATTTTGCGAGCACGAGCAAGCGAGCACTCGCATAAATTTTGCGAGCAAATCGAGCAAAGACCAAATTTTGCGAGCACTTGAAAATTTTAAAGGATCATTCGATACCCCTACTGTCATGTCATTTCTTTATGTTTTTTTAATGTGCCTTGAACAAGTCATAAGTTTTTTTCCTCAGGTATATTAGTCGTTAATGCGATCACCCTGGTCAATACAGCCAACGGCCACCCAAGGTTAAGCCCGAGTAAACAATTTCGTTTTAAAGTAACTACGCCATTCGCCCACCTTGAAATCAAAACACAAAACAAGCGCAAAGACTTTTTTTATTACATCTATAGTACGGTGTAAAAAATGCACACTGAATACTACTGTCGTTCGGTTTATCATCATTTTGAATTCGTCAGTTGGCCCCACTATGTGTTACCTTCTCCCTCGCCTATCTTTGGTGCCTCCAAGCATATTGACCGCGGTCAAACGAGAATAATAAGAAAAGTACTTTAAAGATAAGGGAATTATTTTCACTGTTCAAAGTTTGATACTTTTCCAGTACCCCGTTGATTTACTGAAATGTTTCGAACTTTACTAAAAAAAAATTCTAAATGTTTGAAAACGGGAAACGGACTTGGCACCATTTGTATAAGTAATTTTGTTCAGGTGCGGAACATTTAAATAGCAAAGAAACTCGTTTTTCTGAGAGAAATGAAAATATATTTACACTCAGACACTATTTTATATATCCTTTCTCATGTTTCGACTGCATCGTGAATGAATCTTTCGAATTAAAACGGAAAAACTGTCTCAGACGTTTGGCCGCGGTGGACCATGCATATGTTTCTTTTTGTGGTGGGTAAGATAGGCTACGGTAGCTTTACAAATACAACTACCCCACTCTTTGGTGCTGAATTTTAACGGGGTTCCACTCAATACGAAACATGCTACGAAACGTAGACATTACGTTTTGGAAAGATAAGGTTCTTGCCTTGGGGATAATAGTAAGAGCAAAAACACAGAAAAGGCACCGTAATGATGACTTTGCAAATGTAGCTTTTTGTTGGCGTTATTCACTAAGCCAGGTTAAAACTGAGTTAAACCTTTCAGGGTGAACATGCAAATAAAAGCTCAAAAGTTTAATTTCCTGCAGTATATTCATTTATGCTACGGTGTCTTTATATTTTGATGCTTTGCGCTATATGTAATTTTGTCTAAACAAAATTTGGGAACTTTGACCAGCTAAGTGAACTTGCACATGCTTAATTTTCAAAGGGACATCTGATACGTTAAAGGTCGTAAGAAATTAGGACCATTCAATCGAAAACTACAAGTATTACAACTGTGCTGCAGGCGCAGAGACAATTGTCAAATCCACTTTTGGATGTTTAATTGAAGAGCGCATTCATTTTTTGTAAGGCCCTTTTGACAAGAGCATTGAGCTTCAGTACCGAACACCTTTTCCCCACTTGGTTTAAAAATAAACGGTACCTGCTTGTGAACAAGGCTGATTTCGAGAGTAACAAATATGTACACCATATTGCACTTTTTGACTTTTAACTTCGACATGTTACAATGCACGTAGCTTGATATTGGCACACAAAGCTGCCTTATATTTGTTTCCTGAGTAGTTTACGTCCGAGAAAACACCTTGCACAAAACAAGAGAAATGCTTTTAAAAGAATATTTGAGCTATTGGGGCATGTAGTTTTCTGAAACGATTGCAAGTCATTTGAGTAGCACTTTTCAGTTTTTAAACCATTCGCAAATTAAAACACTTGGGTCAAAGGGATTACTTTCAGGCTTGTAATCCTCAAAATCGATCAAATTTCACCTCGACATTAAAACACTTTTGATCTTGAATCTCATTTGATCTTCCCTTTTGAATCCGAGATCCAACTAAGTAAGTAGATAAAAGATTTGAGAAGAAGCCGACATACTCTGAAGGGTCCCGTCCATTTTAATGAGAAGGCATAAAAACTCGGTTTTACCCTCTTGAGGTGCTCCTTGTTTTTTAGTTATGACATTCACCGCGCTACCGGTGAATATAACATTTCAAGGCGCGGCTGCTAAGCTAAGTTACTTTTTTTTTTTCTTTTTTTTTTTTTTTTTTTGGAATTTTTTTTTTTCGTGTGTTGTTTGTCAAGTTTTAGTTCGGTTTTTTTTTTTTTTTCACTTCTTGATGTCCACATCAAAAAGTAATTATTCGCCTCAGGCTCAGTAAATATTGGCGAATATTTACTTCGCCTTTAATTTGGCGAATAATTGTTAAACATTAACTGTAAGCGGCCACAAGGGTTTTATGGTGCTTGCACCATTTGCGACGACATCACTTTTGGCGAAGAAAGATCTTTTTGCCAACTGACCAGCTGATGCAATGGAAAATTATTTTATATAGCATGGCTAAATACAAGCGATCTGATGAAACTAAACAAAGAAACCTTGGATAAATCAAAGAAGAATTTGGACTTCCCACCTATTACTGCTCTTGTTAAATATTTGCACTTTGCTCATCGGGTGAAACTTTTCAAACACAAATGAATACTGAAAAATAGGAAAATCAGTAAAAACAAATAAAACGAGTGGGGAAAAAATGGAAGTGAATCTAAATTGCTGAAATATTGGCGTCGCCTGCAGACACATGCCCTAAATTTGAAATTTGCACCTCGAATTGGAAGGAAATTTAGTATTCATTTTGCAAGGGATGCTTTCGGCAGTTTGGCTGTAACTGTCTAGAAAACTAAACTGGCAACTTGTGAACTAAGCAATCGAATAGCGCTTTTCTTTATTGCTGTTGTTTCTTTTCAATGCATGTGGGGGCGGGGGAAATAAAAATTCCGGCTTTTAGGTTAGAACACATTCGGAGGGGAAGCCAGAGTGACATTGTATTTCGCAGTGATCAAAACATGCCATCCTTTAAAGGTAATATGACAACTAAAAAAATGATTCGATGTGAATTAATATCTCTCATTCCTCTCCTCAATTGTCTTTCATCCGATGTTCCATTGATTTTTTCATTTCGGTAATTTACAAAGGCTATCGCGTGACCTTTCTCCATTATCCGTGAACAACCTATATCAAATTGCCTTGCGTTTTATTTATCCTTTTCATTTGAGCCTACTGTAAAGGTATATTTATCTTTGTCATTTTACTTTGACTGTATATTCCTACTTGCCCTGTTGTCAAAGTAAGGTGTTATATTAGTTCAGTTGTAATTAAGTCCTCCTTTGGTAAGTGTAGTATTAGTTCTGTAAATTAGCTCCTGTGTTTATGCATTGTATTAGTCTTGTAAACTAGCTCTTTTGTTAAGTTGAGTATATTAAAAAAAACATATCAAATTGCCTTGATGTTGTTTTCGAAATCGGTCAAATTTCAATTTGAATTTGAAACTAAACCCTCATTATACCTTCATTTCAACAATAAGGAACGAAAATAATTGACAAAGAATCTCCCATACACTCTAAGAGAGAACTTGCGTTCATGGACGGAAATCTAAAAATGGGCATGTGCACTTGTGGGAGTCCACTCAATTTAAGTTTAAAAAAGAAAACACAACAAAGTCTTCCTTTCATGAGTTTTTATTTACGTTTTACCTTGAATAGTACTTGAAGGAAGGGTGATACCATGCATGAAAGTGCTTTTGCTAAGTGAATGATACCCTAAACTGTGAAACTTGTGACTAAATTGAGGCCTATACAATCAAGTGGTTAAATTGAGGCCTATTCAAACAAATGGTTCTTCATATACTGACTGAAAAATGGTCATTCTTTTTTGTTTTTTTTTTCAGTTTTGAACACAAACACATTTGGAATCTTGGGGAAGATAAGCTAATATTTTCAATACATAAAAGGAAATTTCACGCACACCCACTGTGACTTAACGCCGGGATCAGGAAGAAAACGACAAACACGTAGGTTTTTTAAAATTATATTTCTTATCTGAAATTAATATTTCCACCATGTATTATATATATATCCCGGTAATTAATAAATGTTAATCTTTCTGTCTATAAAGATCCTTAAAGAAACTTACATTTGTTTTTCTCTAATGTTCAAAATCGGTCAAATTTCTCGTCGGTTTCACCTGCATGCACTTAGCTAAATCTAGCCAAACTCTACATATCAAAATAAATTTTATTTCAGTTTCAAGTTGACCATGCTTGGAATTAAACTGTACGGTTACATTTTAATTCTCACCAAGTTCCGATTGACGTCTTGATAAAAACTGACATTTGGCGCTTGTCTTCATCGCGATAGTTTCCGCCTTGGAGACTGCGAACTTGCAATGACGATGTAAAGCACCAATCGCGTGATGGCACTAAATATTCCACTACAGGAGCTATAAAAAGCAAATTTCTACAAGTAATTTTTAAGGGTCACGTTTATCTTGGCGCATATTTTATATACCGGTAATTAATAAAAGATAATCTTCCTGTCTACCACGATCCTTAAAATTTTAAGTTTTGCATTTGTTTTTATCCTATTATCAAATCGGTCAAATTTCAGCTCGGAACCGCTTCATTTCACATGTGGCATGGACGTTGCGGAATCCATATGGAATTTTAGGGAAAAAGTCTTGCAAACGCCACTAAGCAAAATAAGTTTTTCTTCAGTTTGAAGTTGAACATTTTTTGAAGTAAACCGGAGCTAGGGTTACATTGCACAATGTTCCGATTGATGTCTTGATCAATTTTATTGGGAATGGCCAAGAAAAACTTGAAGTGCTTGTTGTCACTAGCTCTTTCATTCGACCATAAAGGTACCATCACGCGATATTGTTTTGCATTGACATTGATATGCTCTTTTACATGTGCAATATCCAAAGTTTACACAGTCTCCAAGGGCGACTACCACTTTCACGATAAACAGAAGGCAGTCAATTAAATAAGGCACAAGTATCAGCTTTGACAAATTAATTCTTCTCCGAAATGTTCATTATGTTTGTAATTTATATTCAATTGTAAGTGATCTCTTAACCTTTTTTCCATTTTCTTTACACAACTGGACTGTTATTGATGTCCATCCCACGCCATGGGCTCCATATTTATCACCTACAAATGAAACCGTATCTCCAGCAGACCGCACGTAAAACGGATAAATATCCTGCGTAAACAGTCGAACCATAATCCGCAACCCGAGACCGATTCCACGAACGCTAAAGACATCACGTTTCACTTGCTACTAAGACTAAGGCTAGGAGGAGAAATTGTTGTTTATAGTGGCCGAGGTGAAACGTTTGTCACGGTACAAGAAACATTGAAGACGTCGAAGCACGCGCAATTGTTAGTGAAGAAAAAAAAAAGATTAAGACAGCAGAGCCAAAAAATCATGAGCGGATTCGTCAACGTTTCCTTGGATACTTCAAACGATTACGTTGCTGAGAACAGCAGCAACACCTCCTCATGTCCCATAGCAGAGAAACCTGTGGGTATAAGAGAGGTAAACATTGCAATTCACGTAATCACACTGGTAGTAGCCTTAGTAGGAAACAATCTCCTGATCACTGCATTCGTGAAGATGAAAGAACCGCTCATGCTCCTCATCGCTAACATGGCAGCTTCTGACCTTTTGACGGCCCTCTTTCTTCTCCCTCGCTTAATTACAATAGAAGTCGTTGGCTCCTACAGTTTCCAACTCCAAGGATTAGTAGGAACGATTGCATGTAAGATCTCTTTCTTCTTAAGCGACATCTCGATATCAGTGTCAACCCAGAGTTTGGTGATCATTGCCGTGGAACGCCTTCTTGCCGTCGTTTATCCCTTGAGGGCTCGTAACATCACTGCGAAAACACGCCGTGTTCTCATCGCTTCTACCTGGCTGGTAGCGATAGCTTTTCACTCGCCATATCTTTACACGTTTGAACTTGTAAAGGTTAAAAATGGCAACATGATATGCCTAAACAAGTGGGCTTTGGATGACGAGCCCGCATTCCTTCGATATGTTATATTTTTATTCGTGACAGTTTTGCTGATACCCCTGGTTGTTATTTCCATTCTCTACCCCATTATTTTCATCAACCTTGGAAGAGACAAAATGGCTGGGCACCGAATTAGCAAGCGAATAAGGCGAAATCGGAAACGTAACATGAATTTATTGAAGTTGGCTTTGGCAACTGTATTGTCAGTGTTAATATGTTACACTTCCTTTATAGTGATTACTTTATTCCGTCTGTTAGCTCCAGATACCCTTCCTAAATGTAGTTATAGTTTTATAATAATAGAGTTTATCTCTATTATGGTGATGAGCTCCTACTGTGCAGTAAATCCCTTCATTTGTTTCATATTTTTACGTAATTTTCGTGGTGAGTTGCGTATTATGTGCAGAGGGAAGCGTCAAGGATCTAAAGTCATCGACAATAACGTTAGCGGAAGAACGCGATCGAGCACAGCCAGCACAAGCTGTCGAGTTGAGTCACATAAGGGGAAGTCCAATTCGGTAAGCTCCCAAGATACCTTTGTATAAAGAGTATCTATTTACAGTTATAGCGATAACTCATAATAAGAGTTTTTTTTTCTTAATAGAGAAGAACAGTCCTGGACAAGTTTATCATATGGCAGGAGATAATCTTGGCTTCTTACGAATGCATTATGTAACGCGCTCGACTAAGTTAACCATTAATGATCAGCATCAAATTTCTCCTCATCGTACTAGTGTGTTACGACACATACAGTCTTGAGAATTAAGGAGATGAATTGTCTTGACGTTTAAACAAGTTCTCACAATTAGTACTCAACGCAATGTATGGAGACCAATGAGGAGAATTTGTATAATGATGCCCGGGATTAAAGGGTTAAGGGGCCTGGGTACCAGTTTATGTCTTCAAAAAATTCTGTTTAAATCGAATCTAAAAGCATTTACTTATACAGAAAATGGTCTCAGAACTCCAAGAGGAAGATATGAAGTGATTACTTGAAAGGAGTACAAAAGATCATCCGCGTTACGTCTTAAATGGTTTTTGCTAGACACAAGGGGAAAACTTGCAAACAAAGCGGCCTGATTTTTGTTTTCAAGTTTTCATCCTGACCATCAGTGGCACTTACCTACAATTTATTTTGGTGCACTAGTAGAGAACTTCAAAAAGAAAAAACAAAAACAAAAACAAAAACAAAAAACAACAAAAAAAAAAGCTGGACCATTATTTTAGGTGTCCATCAATGTAACCTTGTCTTTCGGCTTCATAAATTTAATACTACAAATTGCTGACATAACCTCTTTAAGTGTCTTAGGGTGCCGGTAAATTTAATAGACTATGGGTATTCAGCCTAAAGGTAACAATTTCATCATTTCGCAGAAACTGGAGTTTGGCAATTTTAATAATGAATAAGATGTTTTACCGGGGACGCTGGGTCCCTAAATAACTAAGAAAATAAAGCAAGAAAAATAATCACAAAAACTGATGTAACAAAAACCAAATAAATAGAGGGCAATATCAAGAGATTGAGATAAAACTATTAAAAGAGAAATGTAATTGCTAATATGACTAAAAAATACACGACAAAATAATTTTAAAGAATGTAAATATTTCTAAAGGACTGTTTGAAAGTTACAAGATTACGAATGTTCTTACATTTAAGATTGTCCGATATACCGTTCTATTTGTCCACTGCATGCCATGTAAAGCGTTGTTGAATCTAGTGGTCATAAGATGCGAGCTTATTGGTGTTATTTTTAAAACGAGTAAAACGAGGGACATAACACTCAATGTCCTGAAAACGATTACAATCAAAGTTCCAATCAATTATACCGTGTATTCCCTTATAGACTTAGGTTAAAAAATAAATAAATAAAAATATTTAAAAAATATTTGAAATATCCACCTGGTCGCCGTGTTGCCAATGTTATCTCATGCAAGCTGTTTTGCTGCCTCGGTAACTGGTTTTGTTTATACAGTCAGAGTTTTTAGCCAATGATAACTGTAAACTGTGCATTGTTGAGTTAAACTGTACGTATGAAGCTTATTTAGATTTGATGATTAGCGACCTTAAAAAAAGAAAAAACTGATTGTCTTATGCTGTGTTGTATACTGACTTGACGGCTCGTTTGCTTGTCCCATTCGGGGGCCGGGCATTAGTCTACTCCTGGGCATTTGACGATCTCGTGTTTTTCACGTCACAGCACTGTCACTTCCGCTCAGTGATAAGTTTATGGGGCAAGGACGAAAAATTTGTGATTAACTCTGTCTAAGAAGGACAAAATGAGGCGGTAGATACACAAAACGAATGATCATTGGAGTAATTCAGAGAAATAAGACTTATTTGAGGCTAAGTTTGATTTGATTAGAACGAAGGTAAGCCCCAAAAACTAAGAAATCAACTAATTTTTTTTACCTGTACCGCGGGGAACTTGAACAGCTTGTTTGTCCCCACCGTGGGGCATTTGCCCGTTTGTCTTCCAAAAGTCTTAATGCCCGGAGGTCGGCCCAGGGGGTGGAGGGGATGGACACTGCTGGAAATGACTGATGCATAATTTAAACCGAATGGAAATCCTTCATAGGCACAGTTAGAACTTAGACCGCAAGGTCTAGTTATCTAGTTATTCCGCTGTAAAGCCATTAAAGTTTAATCTGACACTTACATCCACTGAAGAATAGACCTACGTCTTGGAACCTGTGGGTTTGTTAACGTTTTTTACTTCATCGGACAGGGAAGATATCCATGCCTAACTCTAAATCAAGCTACCTAGTCTGTTATATTGTTTTACAGAGCTAGATGTGTTTTTTTGTACATTTTACAACGTCTTTTATTCCCTGTTTTCCAGAAATTTCACAACAACAAATTTCATGTATATTCCAATTTCGTTGAAATAGTAACAATTTGATGTTGCAGTAAAAAAGTTTGATTATTATCGGGGGAAAAAAGTTTCAACAAAAAGATCCCTCTGTAATAGACCCTGTGAAAGATATTTTGTCCTTCCTGGTGAAATAAGGACCTCCCTTTTTCCCTGGTAAGGAATTTATTTTCGTACCTAATGGGATATGGTTGGACGTTTGTTGAAAAATTCAACAGCATGCACGTATATTTATTTTCAGCAAAATACATTTGCACTGAACCACCAATATTTTTGTTTAAAAAAGACATTTTCATTCAACTTCAACCCATGCATTGTTCATTCAACAGTAATATTCATTCAACTTCAACCCAGAAATTTCCCCTCACCCCTTCCCATCACCCCTTGATATCACACCTCGCGCTCCCGTGCCGCGCGCATCGTGCGACATATGAAGACGACTGGGGACGAGTCAGGGCAGACCCCGATTTGCAAGGTCTGACACTTTTTCTCAGTCAGGGCCTCTTTAGAAACCTTGAATTCATTCACGCTAAGCACTGCCACGCCACAACACACATACTTATCAACAAACAACTAATACTTTTTTGGAAGTCTTAAAAAGGGTGGCTAATCAAATGGAAGCTGTTAAGCAGTACTCTGTCGTGACGCAGTTTGTTATGCTGGACGGTCAGCCGAATCATAAAATTTGGCTGTTGGCTATTTGTATAAAGGGGTTCACTCATTTTTATGAGAAAACAATTTTATGAGCATCCTGTGCCTTCTACCAGAGACTACCTTTTTCCAATTTATTTTAAAAACAAGAGGCTCGTGTACAGCGTTAACCCTAAGTATTTAGCCTGGTGGGTGGGGGAGGGGGGGGGGCACATTATGCCCGCGCTAACTTTAACGAATTATAACTTTTAAACGGCCAGACGAATAATTACCAAATCTCGTGACTCATCCTAAAATTTATCACAGAAAATTTTCCTGTGTCAATGACGTGTCTATGATGATTGACGTTTCCTTAGCAACTGTCTACTCAGAAGTGTATTTTGACTATTTTCTGTGGTTTTCAGTCTTTTTTCAGTTTTTTCCGCTTCGTTTGTAAGAAGAAGAGAATACTTTTTTGTGCTTGTTTTGATTAAGTATGTTTCGTAGAACAAATTCATATGTTATTCGATGTCGTCATTGTCAGTTGTATGATTGCAGGCTCGGGATTCAAGTTGGCGGCCCATTTTTCAAACTGTCTGGTTTGTGACGTCATTGTGACGTCATGTCACGTCATAAGCCCAATCTTTTGAGCTAATGACGTGCTACAAACGTGTTAAGTTTCATCACACGAGCGTTAATACTTTTCGAGATCTATAGTGCCCCCCCCCCCCCCCCCCACCCCGGCCCAGGCTCAGCAACTTAAAAAAGCCCAGGCGAAATAGGGTTAAACGTAAAAATTTATTTCTTACGTAAAAAACGATTCGGAAGAAGCATATATGACAACAGTATTGCAATTATTAATTTCATTTTCCGGTAATGTAGTACATATTTCATTGGTTTCGGGATGATTTACCGAAGAACAGCTTACAAAGATGAAATAAGAAGAAAACTAAGAAATTTTTGTCTCAGCTAAAAAATAGACGTTCCGTGTATTAATTATAACAAAATAAATAAATAAAAATGAAAGACTGCAAATAACTTTTGTAGCACTTTCCTGAGGTGATGTTTGCTCGACGAAATCCGTGATGCATTTCGAGATACTATTTGCCGAAAAAGAAAAAGATTTTTAGGGAGAATTTAACCAGTCACATCAAATCGATCGATTGAAATCGATCCAATATCACCTAGTTATTTGAACGTTTTATTTCCCATGACCTTTCAACTTAGAAATCCAGCTAAGTGTGTTGCTATAAGATTTGACAAGAGGCCAACATGCCGTGTGAGCACGTAATTGAAAACGTACCTGTACATGCCCACTCAAACGAAAAGGCTTAAAACACTTTGAGTTTCCCTTTTCTGTGGAGCTCTTTGTTTTGTTGTTAGCTGAGAACCCTTTCACTTGTTTTCCTGAAATAAGTGTCCATAAGAGGTAATGTTCATTTCTGGCTACCAATTGCGACGACATCATCTTAAACGACAGAAGATGATTTTGGTATTCATCTAATGTAGTAACGAATATAGTAGAAAAAGTACCTTGCATGGGTCTTGCATATCACGTCTAAACAACACAAAAATGATGAAACTGGCCAGAGATACGCCCAGGCAACCTTTAGTTAGATTTTGTCTCGCAAAACCAAAGAAAATTTGCCCTTTCCACCGAGCTACTTCTTCTTAAACACTTCCAGTTTACTGAACATGTGAAACATATTCCTCCACAGATGTAGACCGTATTGCAGGACAATAACTGAGCAACAAAGAAGGAGCTAAAATGGACATAAAGACAGTGGGGGAAATAAATTGAGTACATATCTGTCAAATTTTGCGTTGTGCACTAGCCTGTTCCAGGCGTAAGGGTAGTCGCGCGCGGGTGAAAAACATCGCGAAAGAAAAATATTGAGAACGGAAAAATTTTTTTTTTCGCTCGCGATATCAGTTTTCGGTCGCGCGCCTATAAGCAGCCTGGTACCCAGGCGTTCCCTTCTCGCTCACATGACTTGGCGCGAAATTTCGTGACGTCAACGACTTCATTCGGTGACGTCACGACATCTCGCGCCAAGTCGAGTCGAGTGAGCGGGAGTAGAACGCCTGGGCACTAGGCTGCCCCAAAAGAAATGTTGTAACTTGTACTTCGGAATCAAAGATTTTTTCCATGTTGCAAGTAACCATTTTTACAGTTATTTTGCCTTGAAAATGGCCAGAAAATAACATTTGTGGCTTGAAATTGTTTGTTTTTTGGTGGAAACTTAGGATTGAACGGGTTAAAGAAACAGTCATACTAAGAAAATACTTTAATTTAGTCACTGAATGAAACTTTGGACTTGCAATCAAATAGTGCCTTTCTTACTGCTGCTGTTTGTTTTTCAGTACTTATGTACCTTTAGAGCTTTTAGGTTAGAACGCATTCGAAAATGAATGCCAGATCGCATCATGAGTGGTTTTGGCTACGACGGGCCCATATCTCTTGATCAAAACATGGCAAGCCTTTGAAGACCATAGGACACCGAAATTAAAAATAGGACAAGTGTTTTTTTTAAATTTCAATTTCAATTAATATCTCCCATCTCTCAAATAATGCTTAGCCTATATAGAAAATTCATGATCAGTTCCTAAGACAATTTTTCTAATCCGAAGTTTCCATTACTTTTCGTATTTCTGTTATTTACTTTGAGTTTCGGATGGCCTTCTTCCATTGATTCTTCAACTTGAATTTAATATTTTGAATTTTATATCTTCATTTTACCTCCACTTGGCAGCTGACGAATCCGTCATATGCTCTGAGAAAAAAAATCCAAAACTGTGTACCCGCGTGTGTCCACTCGACTAATTAAAAACACAAAAAACAAAACAAAACAAAACAAAACAAAACAGAGTCGTCGCCCTTTCATGAGATGTTTTTTTTTTCCTAGGAGAGCGAAGTTAGCCCCAAAAATGGTACTGTATTTTACTCACCGAAACGGCTCCGTTTTGAGGGCAAAAACAGAAATTTTGATTCCCGACCCTTGAAGAAACTTTTACATTTGTTTTATCAAATTTCAACTTGGTATTAAATTCAAGCAAACTGCGTCATATCACTTGTTGTGTGCACTTAGCGATATCCAGCACATCGGCTGCGATATGTAGAAGTTTTGAGAAAGAGGATGTCAAACTCGGTCTGCTTGGCCAAATAATTCTTTCTTTCAGTTTGGGCGATGGACAGGATAAACAGGTATACCCGTGAACTAATTGTTGTAATTTGCATTTAATACATCTCTTCCAGTGGAATATTTAAGTGCCATCACGCGATATTGATTT
Organism: Siderastrea siderea; assembly: GCA_964030785.1. Lineage (NCBI taxonomy): Eukaryota > Metazoa > Cnidaria > Anthozoa > Scleractinia > Rhizangiidae > Siderastrea > Siderastrea siderea. The sequence goes on from OZ034972.1 coordinate 24,332,419, forward strand.
TACATCGTCATTGACCTTTTAAATGTATATAGGAGTGTTTCTGTTGTTGTTATTAATGAACTTGGTACCCTGTGATTGGATGCTGAAGACAAGAATGTCTTCCAAATGTCTTCTGTCGAAGTCCGATTAGTGTTTACAATTGAAAAAGGTCATTTCTTTCTTCATATCTCTTTTGCTTACACAGCATTTTTAAACAACCGGCCTTTTCACACGTTCTGCGTGCAAATAAAGGTTATTTTTAAATTATTTATTTATTAAACGTTGTTTACAAGTGTAGCGCTAGACTAGCTTTTGCTCGTGATGCCAAATTACAGCTTTCGAAATTCGGGCGTACACAGAAAGCAAAATTTCTGCTCCCGCCTCTTTTACTTTTTGCCTTCTCGCTTCTTTTGCTTTTCTTTCCTTTTGTTGGGCATTTACTAGGCTTCCTTTCGGTGGGAAAAGGTTTTCCAAAAAGTTCGAGGATCATGGATTTTTTTGAAGGAAGTAGAAGTGGGTAGTGGGACAAGATTTTCATTGGAATTTTCTGGTCACAGTTACACGATTATTTTGCATCTTTCTCTGGTCTGTTTGACTGAATCAAGCTCATTTGGGTATGGCTTGAAAGATCTCATCTCCCTGCGCTCGTTCGTTGTCAAAGTTGTCTAGGACCGTTAAAACTGATGACGTCACAAGTGGTACAAGGGACGTGGTTAATGGGTTTGGACATTATACGGATCAAACTAGGTCATTTAAAGGGTGAAAACAAATGTGAAAGCTCTAGATTCAAATAAACTGGACATGGAAGGGCGCAAGAAAGCTGATTAAAAGAACGAATTAGTTGTTCCAGAACAGAATATAACTGAGACATATACTTCGGACCTTGGACTTTTCCTGAGGCTTTTTGTAGCCTTTTCTGGATAAAACTGGAAACACGTTTGTTTTTTTCACCGTTTATTTCAAACATCTGTCACTGCATGTCCTCTTACAGAACGTACCAATTTATGCATTCGAAATTTAGCTCTTATGTACCAGTCAAATTGAAGCTTCAACACCCCCCCGGCACACCCCCCCGGGCATTTGAACTTTTGAGGATTGGCTTATTCAAATTCCCTCCCCTCGTTGCAAAAAGGTTGTTCAAATGCCCCACCAATTAGTATTGAAATACCTCTTCTCAAAGACAAATTTCGTCTTCAATCAAACACTGTTCACGCTTTTCAGAGTGAGATATGCCGTAATGACACCTTCAAACTTCTTTTAAAGACCCTTTTGAAAGAGTTATTTACTAACAAAGGCGAAATTTTATTGTGGAAATCCGTCAGACCCTGCAAAAACCGTAAAAACTCACGAGCGTATCACACTAGAACAAGAGATAAATCTGGTTCAAATTCCCCACCCTTTCAAGGCAGCGTTCAAATTCCCCCCTCCCCTGGCAAGAATCACAGTCGTATGCCCGGGGTATGCCCGGGGGGTGTTGAAGCTTCAATTTGACCGGTACATTAGAACAAGCGGGAAAAACGCTAGAATCTATACTAGGTTAATTTTGTCGAATCAAAACAGCGGGTTTTCATTTTTGCGTTATGTTATGTTTTTTTCTTTTTTACAATTTCTAAAACAGATAACGCAAAATTTATTTATCTTTGATACCCAATCGAAAAAATCTGTGAATCTCAGATGAATCTAGGTGCCCACAGCTGTATAACTCCCGCTTGTAAGGGCCCATATTTTATAAATCACAGGATTTCCTGTTTTTAATAAGTTTGTTGTAAAACATCATGATGCCAACAGAAATCCGCTTGTATACAAAGTTGAAGCAGGCTTCAAGGTCAACTATCACTTGCACGATGAACAGAAATGACAAATACCAGTTTTATTTAGTGGAATTCATTCTTCTCCGAAATTTTCATCATGTTTTAAATTTGTATTCAATTTTTTAAAACATTTATCAGCAGCCTTCTAAAACAACCAGCTTAGTATTAACGTCCAGCCACGTCAAAAATGAAAAACAAATCAGTGAAATCGTATTTTCCGCTGTCTGTAATGTTGACTTCCTGGCATAAAGCGGATAAATATTCAGCGTAAACATTCAAAGCACCTGCTGCAATCAGAGACTGGGTAATATACGTACGCTGATCGAAGGCAACACGTTTCACTTGCAACCCTGAAGCTCGATCGTCGCCATCAGTTGCATCAGGGTCTGGAAGGGTATTCTCGGGATCTGGGATTTGACCAAAATACGGTGCGGGATTAGGGAAAACGAAAAATATCTTGACGGGATTCGGGATTTGAATGCTACCGGGGAAGCGGTATTCACCAAAATTTGGGTACGGGATGCGGGATTTTGTTGCCTGTCTGTCGGGAATTCGGGAAATCGTCACGACCCAAAAAACCGTTATAGCGGCAAAAGCGAATCAACCAGGCGAGCGCAAAATATCTTAAATAGAAATGAGTCTTTTTTAATGTATTCAGTTGGGAAAGAAGAAACGAAATTCGAGATAGCGATGAAACAAGTGCGGGATGCGGGATTCTCGTGAAAAAGGAGCGGAAATGCGGGATCAGGATCCCCCCCCCCCCCCCCTTCCAGACCCTGTTGCATCATGAATTTTCATTTCATCTCGCTTTAGTGACTGATAGCGGAAATAAATTTCGCTGAGAGAACGCTAAAATTCAAAGGCAGATAAAACTTAGGCAGTTGTTGTCTTGTGGTCGAAGTAATAAGTTTGTCACAGTACCAGAAAAATTAAAGCACACACAGGTGCTGTCGAAACGAAGAAGAAGAAAACAGAGCAAGAGAAATAATGAGCGGAAGCGTCAACTTTTCTTTGGATACTTTGGACGATTTGGACCGTGGAAACAGCAGCAATACCTATTCATGTCCCATAGCAGAGAAACCTGTGGGTATAAAGGAGGTTAATATTGCTATTCATGTATCCTACTTATAGTTGCCTTGGTCGGAAACAGTCTCATCATCACTGCATTCGTGAGGATGAAAGAACCGCTCATGCTCCTGATCGCTAACATGGCAGCCTCCGACCTGTTGACGGCCATCTTTTTTCTCCCTCGCTTAATTACAATTGAAGTCGTTGGCTCCTACAGTTTCCTACTGCAAGGATTAGCAGGAACGATTGTATTTAATAATAATAATAATAATAATAATAATAATAATAATAATAATAATAATAATGGTTTATTAACGAAATCCACAGGGTGGCTCTTCCTTCGTTAAAACTACACACTATTTACACTAAACAAATTGTGATATAAAAGTATTTAAAAACATGACCAAGGAAAAAAAAATATATAAATATATTATGTGTACATACTACTTCTGAACGTTCATCTAGTTCTGAGTGTCCTTTGAAGTGGCAAAGTGTCCTTTAAGCAATCTAATAAATGTCTTTCTTCTTAAGCGACATCTCGATATCAGTATCAAACCAGAGTTTGGTGATCATCGCCGTGGAACGCCTTCTTGCCGTCGTGTATCCCTTAAGGGCTCGTAACATCACTGCGAAAACACGCCGCCTCCTCATCGCTTCCACCTGGCTGGTATCGATAGCTTTTCACTCGCCATATCTTTACACGTTTGAACTTGTAAAAGTTAAAAATGGGCTTTGGATGACGGGCCAGCATTCCTTCGATATGTTATATTTTTATTCGTAACAGTTTTGCTGATACCCCTGGTTGCTATTTCCATTCTCTACCCCATTATTTTGATCAACCTTGCAAGAGACAAAATGGCTGCGCACCGAAATAGCAAGCGAATAAGGCGAAATCGGGAACGTAACTTGAATTTATTGAAGTTGGCTTTGGCAACTGTATTGTCAGTGTTAATATGTTACACTTCCTTTATAGTGATTACTTTATTCCGTCTGTTAGCTCCAGAAACCCTTCCGAAATGTAGTTATAGTTTTATAACAATAGAGTTTATCTCCATTGTGGTGATGAGCTCCTACTGTGCAGTAAATCCCTTCATTTGCTTCATATTTTTGCGGAATTTTTCGTGGTGAGCTGCGTATTGTATGGAAACAAAAGCATCGAGGTTGTAAGATCATCGACAATAACATTTGCGGAAGAAAGCGACAGAGCACATACAACACAAGCTGTCGAGTTGAGTCACATAAGGTGAACTCTAATTCGGTAAGCTCCCAAGATACCTTTGTGTAAAGAGTATCTATCTACAGTCAACTCCAGTGAGATGTTGAGAACTTTTAAATATGGACGCTCACTCAATGCATGGGCAGTTTAAACAATGTATGCACGGGAAAATTATTCCTTTCCCACCTTATTAGAACCTGTTCCAGGCGATAATCATATAATATTCTTCTGAGTTGAATACTAAGAAAAAGGAAACTCCCGTGTTACGGGCTTTCGCTATCATAGACTCTGGGTATTATTCAAAAGGTAGTCTTTAAACCCCGAAGTCCTTCACTGGTGAACCCTTCATATTTCAGCCGTAATATTAGTGTCTATCCAAAGACAACTGTAAACTTTGTAAACTGTGCATCGCTGGGTTAAGTTGTGTACGTTTTTTCACGATATGCCGGTTGTCGGAGTGGTACAATCTTATGTTAAGTTGACCGCCTGTTTTCATTCTCTATATTCTTGAACAACCTTCGCCTCCGAGTATCTTTTTCCGCGCTCGACAGTTGCCAATTGATTATTTATTTGAACATATGAAAGCATTCAATGGCAACCAAGAGAGGATAAAGTGGTCTCTTGGTGGCAACATTACACTGTTAGATCTAGCATCGGGAGCTTAAGTTATTGAGAGCTAAATGAATGCAATTAAGTCAAGCAAGGTAAACTTATTTAGGTTCAAGTATAGGGGGATTCTTCTGAACATTTTGTTATTTTGGCTTTGTTACTCTGGCCTCCCTTCGTAAATTGAGAGAATTTCTGCGGGTCATTTTTCTTTGATTGACATTCATTGATTTAAAATTATAACTTTTTTTAGCGTTTTACAGCAATCAATCAATCAATCAATCAATCAAAACCTTTATTTATACACGATGACATTTAAAGCTTAGTAGCTTGAGGCAGCTTGAGGGGTCGTGTACAGGATGTATAAGTTCACAAAATTTTCGACTAAAATAAGTTCAAAAAACGCAAGAATAAAACTCTAAAAAATCTTAAGATACTTTTAAATTAACTCTTTCTCACAAGTTCACGGATGTTTCGACAATGAAACGATTAAAAACATCTAAAACGTCTTATTGTACAGGTCATATATCAGTTCAGTTGATCTGTTGCCTTCATCCTTACATATTGAATTGCAACTTTTTAAAATCCATTTAACTGTAAACTTAAAACTGACAGTCATATCCACTGAAAAAATATACAGCGGTCTCAGAACTTGTGTGGTTTTTAACATTCGGTACCTCAGTGCAATATGAGCTTCTAAGATTAAACAAGGTAACTTTCATACTTTTAATTTCGTTTTATTATCTGTAACAGGAAATTTTTCGCGACCTCAAATTTTCACGTATTGCGTGCTGTTTTAAAATTGAGAAAAACTAATATAAATTGAAAATCAAACAGTGGCCTTATTAATAGCAGAAAATTTCAACAAATTCTTCAGTACTCCACAAACTTAGTGTCACGTGCAATTGCCCTTCAAAATCGTGAACTTCACAGTTTGCTGAAATTTCTTCAAGTACATTTGGAAATATGTCGTATTAATGTGGAAATATGCCGAGCAAAACCGTCAACACCTTATTCGGCCTCGTCAGGCTTAAGGGCGTTTCATTTTTGTTGCATTTCCGATGTAATAATTTCCTTTTACCAACAAGGAGTCTTAATTGAAACTTGTTTTTTGACTTAATTTCAAGTACGTCGCCAGATAGCTTGACGACAAGATAACTGTCTCTGCTTGAGGCCACATTTAACGTATTATCGCCGTACTTTAAAAAAAAAAATTAAAAAGGCGAATGACACGATAATGAGGAAACAGCAGTCTCACTGTCGACCGCCTTTTTCGAAAAAAGTTGGAGGGTAGTCGTATTGAAAATACACTTTTTTTTGTAATTTTATTTGAATAACACACATACACAAAAATTTACATACAAAAGTTCCAGTACCATTAATTACGTTATTATATACAGTTAACAAACTAACCTAACTTACAGTACATAATATGGATACAGTTAACAAACTAACCTAAATTACAGTACATAACACACATACTTATAGCATAAATTACTTAACTACATAACTTGTAAACTTATTAACAGTTCCTCTCGATAGATAGTTACAAACACGATTCCGTTTCTCACAATGATTATGACTTTACTTACGATACGTACAAAACTGAGGATACGAATACAGGATATAGTAGAACACATTAAATACCAATATATTACAAAATTTACAGCTGTCAAACTATTGAAAAAATGCTACATAAATTACTTAGGGATTAATACCCACTTTTCTTAAAAAAATCCTTCTTATTGATATTACTTTCTGTCTCATATTTAATAAAAATTTTTGTTCGAAAACCTTGAATTTTGGGTCGAATTTCACATCTTCTGCAGTCCCATATAAATAGTTTTCCAATTATTATAAAGTAATTCAGTAAGTTTAGTAATGGGCATGGTTTGGTTAATATTCCAAATAAAACATCTTGAAGGGAAAGATAAACCTGTTGGTTTGAGATTTGATGCCAGTAATCTTGAAACTCACTCCAGAAATTCCTTACGCGGGAATATTCATAAAAAAGGTGGTACAAGGTTTCCGGTTCTGCTTTGCAAAAGGAGCACAGGTCGTCTGTTTTAAAGCCTATTTTATGCAATTTTATGCAAAAAAAATTGAAAAGGCGAATGACACGATAATGAGGAAACAGCAGTCTGACTGTCGACCGCCTTTTTCGAAAAGAGTTGGAGGGTAGTCGTATTGAAAATACACTTACTGTGACGAACAAAATAGTGACAAGTGACAATAATGTCAGATGAAGAGATAGAGAAGGAAATGATCGCGCATCCAATAAAGAAGAAGCACTAAGCACGTCTTTTTTGCTCTATTTTTTTTTTCAAAGAAACAAACAAAGATTAAAGAAATAGTTGCAATTTTCTTTGCTTCTGTAAATCTAGGTTAAAGAACCCCCAAGTAAAAAAGGGTGGAATTAATTAATACGTCACTGTTTTTGGATGTTTCCGGCAAGTTAATATTATAGGACTATCTAGAGTATAGTTCGGAGGTAATAGTAATGGTTCTATACAGAAGCGGATTGCTTTTCTTTTGGAAAGACATTTTGAACCCTCTTTAAGTTGCACTTATGGTAATGACCATTTTCAGTTTCGCAGCTAAGAGCTGAACTCAACGGAAAAAACGGATTCGCAAAAGATACTTTACTTTAACGATTTGTTGGTGCCATTGTTTATATTAGTCTATAGCAGCTATTTTGTATTCTTCCTAAAAGGGCAAAATTGAAATTGAAATTAAAATTAAAAAAGTGAAATTAATTATAATTTTAACCTTTTTTCAGAAATTATTTTTTTGAAAGAATAATACTCACTTTTACTGGCATTTTAAAGTGTTTTTCTACGTTTAAGACACACTTTGGAAACATTTTAAAGTGCTGCGAATACAAAATGTATCAATTCCGAGGGCTGCACAACGGCTAAAAATAAATAACAGTACTGCTACTTTTTTATCGTTGGATTTTGTAAAGATAACTGATCGCAAAGCTTTCACTTCGAAACCACCGAGTGCTAAAGATTCGCCAATCCTTTCTATCTAAGTACGCTAATATGGTAAAAAGCTTTAATTGTGGCCATAAGCTATATGTATGGGGACGTATTTATACTACTACTACCACTACTACTACTGCTACTACTACTACTACTACTACTACTACTACTACTACTACTACTACTACTACTATTACTACTACTACTACGACTACGGCTACGGCTACGGCTACGACTACGACTACGACTACGACTACGACTACTACTACTACTACTACTACTACTACTACTACTACTACGACTACGGCTACGGCTACGGCTACGACTACGACTACGACTACGACTACGACTACGACTACTACTACTACTACTACTACTACTACTACTACTACGACTACTACTACGACTACGGCTACGGCTACGGCTACGACTACGACTACGACTACTACTACTACTACTACTACTACTACTAATAATAATAATAATAATAATAATAATAATAATAGTGATAACAACTTTATTTCACGAGGGTAAAACACATTACAGTTAAAAACTGACGAACCTGTGGCCCTCTATAAAAATGCTGCATAATATATTAAAAAACGAAAGAAAACGCTAAATAAATGGTAAACTACATATAAAAGGCAAGAAAAAGAGGTGAATGGGAAAAACAGCTAGAAATAGTTTTACTGGGAAAAAAACATTTTAAGCTATATTAGAGCAAAAAGCGACCCAGTATTTGAATAAAATGAAAGTGAAAGTTATGTTTGCTGTTGTATTTGTGTTAAAATTCTCATTATTAAATATCTCATTAATCCGCTTACAAATTGATGTGATGCATACCCCAACGAAGCAAAGGAGCAAAGGCCATCTAATTCAACCATGAATTTCTCTTGAAATTTTTCATGCTTGATGCTCTTTAACAAAACAAGGCACGAACCCGTATTTCTAGGAGAAGCCTTCTCACCGATTGCTAAATCTGAGGGCCAAGCCGATTTCAATTCATGTCGTATTTTACTTCTTCCGACCTTCAGAAAAAGAATATTCCCTGCGCAGTTTCCGGTGAATAAGGTTAAGTGAAATCAAGACTATATATAAGTTACCTAAGATTTTCTAGTCTGCTGTTTCGCGAATAATAACTTTAATTTATTAATGTGTCAAGAAACTAATTGGCATGCATGCTAACTGGAGACGCCTAGTAATTAAAGTAACTAAAGTAATTAAATACAAAACATAAGTGCGTATCCAATAATATAAAAATATAAGAAAATTGCTAATAATAATATTCTAATAATATTCTATTAAAATTGCTAAGAATATTCTGTTAAAATACTATGACTATGATCTACAGAGAAAACAGTCAGATCCACATTCGTTACTAACTAAGGTTGAGAGATCCTTCTGCCCTATTAGCTTCTTGAAATGATTGAAATTGGTTACATTTCTTGTATCTCTAGGTAGGCGGCGCCATAGTGTCGGTCCAAGATACTTAATAGAGTGCTTTCCATACGCCACAGTATTGAAGCGGGGTATAACAAAATGAGAATTCCTTAGGCCGTACTGGCTCCTTTGTTGATTAAAAAAATCTGATATGTATGTAGGGCAAATGCCATGCTTGACTTTGACCATGAGAGTGGCTACATCTTGAAGCCTACGATTATATAAAGTTGGTAACTTAGCTTTGCTTAGGAGCTCATCGCAAGAAGTACAATTGTCTTAAAAAACTGCCCTTAGCCCCCTTTCCTGTAATCCCTCAAGTTTACGTTTGTCCAAAGGCCTAAAAAAATGCAGAACTAGGGAGCAATATGTTAAGTGTGGTAGAATTATAGAATACTAGTCTTGAATGTATGTAACTTAGCCACAGTATTGAAGCGGGGTATAACAAAATGAGAATTCCTTAGGCCGTACTGGTTCCTTTGTTGATTAAAAAAATCTGATATGTATGTAGGGCAAATGCCATGCTTGACTTTGACCATGCATGAGAGTGGCTACTTCTTGAAGCCTACGATTATATAAAGTTGGTAACTTAGCTTTGCTTAGGAGCTCATCGCAAGAAGTACAATTGTCTTAAAAAACTGCCCTTAGCTCCCTTTCCTGTAATCCCTCAAGTTTACGTTTGTCCAAAGGCCTAAAAAAATGCAAAACTAGGGAGCAATATGTTAAGTGTGGTAGAATTATAGAATACTAGTCTTGAATGTATGTAACTTAGCCTTTTCAGGAATTAAATTTTTCAATCTAAGGAGAACACCAACTTTTTTGGTTGGATTTTACACTAAAAATTTTTACGTGTTCACTAAAGGAAAGTTGGTGATCTATATTAACTCCTAAAAGTTTAAGTAATGCTGTTTATTCAATTTCTTCATTGGCAACCTTGAGACAGAACTTTGAGATGTCTTTCCCTCTGTTCCTGATGACCATGGCTTGCAACTTTTCCTTGTTGGCTAAAAGGAAATTGTCAGAATACCGATTAGCTGCAACCTGTGATTGATCGTTTGATATTGTTTCCACCTCGCTAGAGTGGACTCCTGATGAATACAACTGATGATCATCGCAATTCCCCCCCCCCCCCCCTGAAGTCCTTTTAACGTTGCCTAAAATTGCCTTAATTTTCTGGCGAATTTTGCTTAAGTCGCTTTAAATCGACCGAAGTCACGGCGACTCTAGGTCTTAGAGTAGGCCTACGAACCATGGTCTGTACTTTAACTAACTATCCGGCAGCCTCATCAAGCTTTTAGTTGTTAGCCTAAAATACCACCAAAAAAACATCAAAAGAAATTCTCTCTGAGAGTCAGGTTTCCAATAGACCTAATGAACAGCCTTAGGGTTTTCTCTTGTCGTTGACGTGTCTTGATTCAGACAAGTCAATGTACTTCCTATCAACTTTCCTTTATATCATTCAAAACTTCCTGGGACAGGGACCATTCGGCAGGCCCGTTGAGTACTCTCAATTCTTTGTCAGTTTAAGTATTATCAGATCGTGGTATATGTTTTAAATCCTCCTTGCAGATGACCAGCCCTTAGGCAGGCATGTAAACTGGTTCTATTTAACTTTTTATTCAAACACGAGGAATTTTCTGACCTTCACCTTGATAGGAATAGATTAAGGAGTATTGGGATCAGCAAATGATATAAATCACCCTAGCTGGATTAACTTGAGGAGTATGTTCAATCCATTTGCACCGCCTTCACTTGATAATAACTACGACTTTCTCTTGTTCCATAGCTCTTCATTTGCAATAACGTTTGGCCAAAAAATTCGTCAAATACTTGGAATCTTTGCTAATCCGTCTTTTTTAAAATAAAAGAGTAGTCTTTAGAGAGCAGCTCCTTAGTCAAACGTCAAGTGTCAGCCCTCTAGAACAGCAGTATTGATTTCACGTTAGTGTTGAATATTCTGAGCTTGGTCTTGAGAGAGAGCTCTTGCTCGCCAAACAGGTCTAAGTGTCACAAAGACTTGCTGTGCGTTCCTGATGTGCGCTACAATGTATCCTCTATTCTTCCTGTCACGCTCATTACACTACCAAGATAGGTGAAATAGTCTGATCTTTCATCATCATCATCATCATCATCATCATCATCATCATCATCATCATCATCATCATCATCATCATCATCATCATCATCCTTTATTTAAACACAATAAAACTTTTAAAGCAAAATGCTTGTGGGGTCGTGTAATATACAGATGCCACCAATCAATGGCCTCATTTCCAATGCAAATTTGGCCACCTTGACCCGTTTGGATTCTCATTTCTTGGCTTTTCTCTGTTATTGTCTTTGCTATTCTTTCCTAGTACACCATAATGCCGCCAGATTTGCCATATCACCTCACAATTCACCGGGTCGTCATCTGAGTGAATGCAAATTTGTTTTAGAAGTCGCGCACGCAAAATACCGGAAATAAAAATGCCGCGTAAAATCGCGCAGACCGGAAATAAAACGTGCACGAAACATTTGTTTTTATCTCGAAATTTTGCTCGGTGACCCATCCTGATATTTTGCATGAATGTCACATTAATTGTGCCAATTCAAATAGAAGCGTTTGGAGGAAAGTTATTCAGGGGAATTTTCTGTAAATAAAAAAAATGACTCTTTCGATATAACTTAAGTTCTACTGAATAACTTTTTGCCATACGGTCAGAGAAGTTAAAGAACTTAGGGAGCTTTCCAAAAATGCAATAAAAAGGGTAGGTCACCGACTTAGTTTTTCAGATAAATGGCAAAAACTGAAATTTAGAGGCCCTTTTGGTGGACCATTAGTGTTGCCATGGTAACGGTTATAACGTCACAATCAGCCTTAAAGTATTGCCCGACAAAAGAGTTGTCAAGATATTTGTAGTTTACACACATGGTTGGAAATATTTCTTTGTAATCTTTCCTCTTTTCAAAAGGATTATAACAATTAAAAAACCCTTTCTAGCCACCTTAATGATATTTGGTTTGTACGGGAACGTTCTCGACGAAAGCCTGCATGCTCATCTCGCGCCATCGTGTCTTCATACGATCCAACACGATCCTGCTTAGAAAAGTGATTCCTCTCCAGTTCTTACAATGTGTCTTGTCTCCTTTCTTTGACAACTTGACGAGATCGACGAGCCCTTCCTTCCACTCGTGTGGGATGTTCTCTTTTAAAATTTTGTCAAGGAGAGTATGTCAAGCTTCAATGCACACCACACCATCTCTACGTATGGTTTCTGGAGTATGGACCATCCACCCCAGCCACCTTTCCAATTTTAAGACTTTTTATAACAGATTTGATTTCAGCCCTGGAGACCGTATCTGTCCTTATAGGAACTTCGCCTGGTGGCCAGATAGGTGGGTTTATAAGCGGGGGTCGATTAAGTGTTTCTCCAAAGTGCTCTTTCTAGCGCATTAGTTGCTCTTCTGTCTTTACAATGATATATCCTGGACGACTGCGTATTGGTTTACTTGGTTTGGCCTTCTTCCGTTAAGGATTCTTATTGTCTGGTAGAGACACCTAACGTCGCCTTTTCTCTCGGCTTCCTCTGAGTCTGCCGCCAACTGGTTGATGCAAGCTCTCTTGTCGTCTTTTCTGCAAGTTGCCTTGACCTGTTGTCCCTTGTCTCCATATCGCTTTGCGGTATTCTGCTTCTGTAAGTGCGTTTTCGTTTTATCGATTTCTGAATGCAGTTTTCTTCGTTCTTCGATCTTCGTCCATGTACCATCTGTAATCCACACTTCCCTGTTCCTCTCTATTTTCTCCTAGCACTACCACGCATGTGTTGACGTCCCTTTCCTCTTCAGATCTCTCCCGTCTTTTTCTACACTCGGTACTAAAACTTCAAAGCGATTTTGTAGCGATAACTTATATTCCTTCCTTTTCAGTAGTTTCAACTTCTCCACACCATAGCGTATCCTGGAATTCCCACGTTTTAACACAGCAGTTAGCTTCATTTTAGGTGCCCCACAAGCAGGTTGTAATCAGAGCCCTCATCGGCACGATTCTTGGCTCTGCGATCTTGAAGAGTGCTCCTCCATCGACGGTTGATTACGGCATGATCAATTTGGTTTTCAGTTCTTGCGTCAGGTGACCTGCATTTGACTAAATGGCACTCTTTATGAGGAAAAATGGTACCCCATTAACCAAGGAGGAGTTTGGGGAGGAGTTAGCGCGTTGGACTTCAGATCTCAAGGTCGGTGGTTCGAGGCCCAGTCCCTGCCATCATGTTGTTTCCTTAGACAAGAAAACCCACATTGTCTCTCCTCCAGATGTATAGGGTACCGGCGATATACTGGGGGGGGGAGGGGGTAACCCTGCGATGGACTAGAATCCCGTCCAGGGGGGAGTACAATACTCTCAGGTGTTTCATGCTACAGAAACCGGGTTAAGCTCTGGCCGTTTGGGCCTCCCTGGCTCGTGTGCGACTTTACCAATGACCAAGTCATTGCTGCCGCAGAAGCGAGAAAACATCTCCCCATTCTCATTCATGGTGCCGAGACCATTTCGCCCCCAAATAGTCTCTTTTTTGTCTCTCTAGCTTTTGGGTTTAGGGGAATCGATCCCTCTCCATCTGTCCCACCCCCCTAGGGACGTCCAGTAAGAAAGCTATGGCTTCGGTTTCCGTAACCAATGAAATCCACACAGAGGTGGTTGGCTTTCGTGGGGTTGGACTTTGGATCTCAAACGTTCGTAATATTATCCAACTAATGAGTATTCCTGTTAAGTGTTAATCAAGACCACCGCGATACAATGCAACCCGGTTGCCAACGTAAAAGCAGGTGAAAAAGTTTGTGGGGAGAGAGACTATTTCACATGTATTTGCCGCCAACAGTTTATCAAATGTTCAGTTCTGAACTCAGCAGTGACGTTACAGAACTTGCCCAATTTTCAACTTGCATGATGGTAAACAACATCTCATGAGGATTCATATTTTCCTACTGTGAGTACCATCATTTTTGGAACGAATAAACATATTTATTTGAAACCAAATCATCACACCCATTTTTGGAAATGCAAGAACTCCTTACTTACAAGCTTGGCAATTTACGCTCACACAAAAAACATCGGAATTTCAGTTGAGGAAAAATGGAGTTTTTCGCGGGGGGAGGAACTGCCTGCGTTGGGTACTTTGCCTCAAACACTATATGATGATGCTTTATAGCATCCAAAATCACTGGGTGAGTAGTTAACATTATTCCCAATATGACACGTGGTGTCGAAAGCTGAGACAGTGGAACATTTTAAGATTCAGAAAATGTTAGTTTTCTAGTATTTTGTTCTTTTGTTTTCGCAAATGTGTATGTGTAAGAGACTCCTAGAAACCAGCGTGACAGTTGTTATTGCTCGAAGGTTCTAGATTTGCGTGACAACAATGTTGAAATTAGTACGTGATGTAATGTTCTAAGCTTAGGAAAGTAGAGCATTCCGGGATCACAAAACACGTGTACGAGTAGAGAATAACTCGCAAGTTGTTGTTGCTGTTGAAGCGACTAAATCAAAGGAGAAAGTTGGAATCTCGTGTTTTTGATAGAGTGATTTGGAGTCAGAACATGTGGTGAAGTCTCGCGTTAATGTTTGAATGATTTGCAGTCCGTACAAGAGGTGTTTCACCTGACCTGCTCCAAGGGGTTGAACTCTTCAAGGTGCATGCTATATGGACCAATGCACTACCTGAAATGTCTTATGTGTAAGTGTGCAAAAAGAGAATAATATTTATTAAGCACTCATGATTGGCGGCCATATACTTCCATGCATATCGCATTCTGGGTTCGAGTATCTAAGGTTATGTGAATAATCGTTTACTTAATATCTGCACTGACCACGTCATTTTTCTGGTGTACACAGATGACAGATGACTTTTTTGCGTTCTCAAGACAGGGTACGCCGGTTGCTGAAGATCTCAAAATTAGACTTTAAACACAATTTTATTATTCTAGAAGAACACAACTCTAAAATGAAATAGGCAATACTGTCCACACGTACGCAGTCCTGGAGGCCTATCGTTTGTTTCTCTCTATTATGTCACTGATTACAGTCTATCGTTATACATGACAGCGAGAACAAGAACACGGTGAAGACGGAAAACACTGCTCGGTACCCCAATTCTCAGCTAAAATTTTCTTTCGGAGCCAGCTGAAATTTCCTTTCCTCCTTTCCGGAGGAATAAACCTATGGGCGGCCCCAGCAGCGCCAAAAGGCAACCACCACGGAAGGGTCCCTGTTAATTAAGAAATGACGTCAAACATGAACTGGTCACAGACTTATCACGGCTTCCCCATCTCCAAGCGGATGGGGACTAGACAGTCTCACACATGTTTACGAGGGACGTTGTCGGGAGCTGAAGATTTTGCTGTGGAGCTACACAGCACACTTGTCAACGACCTGGGCGGCTCTAAGCCACCGGTACGTAGCCTACGTTCTACAGCCTCTACTCTAATCCTTGATACCTTATACACCTGCAATGACCACAACACATTTGGAATCAAGTCAAACTAGAAGCACCAGACGTGCTGGGAAGACTATAGCTTTCATGGTTCTAAGTCCATTGTCCACTTGCTTCTGAATCTTGACTCGCCTGCGTCTGCCATCTACCGAGACTCTTCACCCTCTGCTCTTGCACTGGCAGGACTCTAACATCATCTAGGTAGAAAGGAATTGCCTTTTTCCTTCCCTGAACCAAAGAGAGACTTCTGCATTTGTTTTGGCTTAAAAGCTAGGCGACACCATTAGATCAGGCTCTTGGATCAATCTTCCCAATGTTTGATTGGCGCTGTTCACATCTTCGGTCAGGGCAGTAACGTCATCGATGAAGGCTTTCAAGGGGAGCATGACTTGCAAGGTAGCACCCACACTCTTTTAGCAGACTTTTCTTCCCCTGTCATCACCTTCTCAATGGTATGGCCATTACAAACAGGACTGGGCAGATGTTACACCCCATGAATACGCCAACCTCCAAGGGCTGCCATCTTGTGGTGTCCGTGGGAATAGAAAACTTCATCCGGAAAGTCTCTTTGTACCTCACGATGAAACTAGACACTTTCTTGGTGATACAGAAAATTTGCAAGGTTTTCTAAATCAACTTGCGCGGGACTGAGCCATAGGGCATTGGCTACCTCAATCCAAATGGCACGGATATATTTCTTGCAACAACAAAACAACAACAACTAGCTTTATTTGCATGACTGCAAGTTCTTACAGTATTGAAATAATATTGTAATAGAGAGATAAGAATTAAGTTACATCAGTCTGAATTGATAATGAATTACTGCGTAAATTTAAGCATGATAGAATGAGCCCAGCACTTTGAATAACATTTCAAATCATTGAAGCGTGCCCTAAACAACTTAAAAAATCCTGAGACACCCCCCTTCTGCCCAGTCGCATTAACAAAGCTGTTTCCCAACACACACCCTGTACAAATGCTGTCATTCCCCTGGCATCAACGCCGCTGTGCATTGTGTTACCATCAACTGTATAAGGATAGCCGCGACGGTCCTTTTTTGACAAGATTCGAATATCCCCAAGAACCTTCCAACGCGATGGAAGATTGTCCAACATCTTTCGAAAAATTAACAAGAGTTAGAAAAATAGTAAAAAGCTGCTTTAAGATGTCACAGCGGCATCAGATAGACTGTGAATAACTCAGTGCAGTTTCGTTTGTGATAACAATCCGTAGACGATGTGATGTTCCCCCTTTCTTCAATTGGATAGAACAGCGATTAGTGCAAACAACACGGAAGCGTACACTAACGGAGGTGGCCTGCCGCGTGGAAGTTCCATGCGGAAAAAGAGGGGTAAAAAAGAGAGACTGCAGATTGCTATTGGTTCATCGTTAGCCGATCTATCAACGATTCGCAATTGAAAGAACTATCAACACGAGAGCTCAATAACAGTCAAGGTTCCTTTAGCCATCATAGTAAAAACCGCTTGTTTTCGTTTCTCCCAGAGGGTGCAAGAACAAAGATCCTGGGAAGTAACCACCAAGGCGGTGACTTCTGCTTTCATATTTTGCTTGATTAACACAACGATCGTAAGAAATTTGTGTGAGAGCGTTCTGGTTTCTACTTTTTATTCTTTCCCAAAAGCTAAACTAGGCAGGCTAATAACTAGAAAAACTACGGCCAGTTGTTGAATTCCATTACAAGCTTTAATTACAGTTCAAGGATTGTCATACATACTGATATACACCCCAAATTCAGGGTACAGGTTCACTAATGAGTGGCAATGTAATAAATGTTACAACAAATTCTAGTAGCATTTATGTAAAGGTAATTTTAGTGCGGACTATTTTAAAGTAAACTTCACCACAAGGTGTAGTTGCGGTTGTACTGAATGTAGACCTAGTAACAAAGGTACAACCTTTTATACTGAATATCCTAAAGCAGATTTCCTTTATCCCTATTTTCATTCTTAATTGCCCCCAGTGTAAAAGTAGATTTACTTTTTCTTTAACTTTACTATTTGGGAAGATGCACTGAAATGTTCGATGACGTTTATAAATTTCAAATCTTCGTTTTTACCAGTTTAACAGAAACTCAGAAAAAAAAACATAAGTTGTCTTTCAAATTTCTTGGAAAAGAGTTTAAATATTAGCGTAAAACCTGAAACTTCTTTTCCCTTGGATGAAATCCTAAAGTATGGGCATTGAAGTCAAACTGCTACTTTAATAGCAGTACTTCACTAGGGTACTGTATTGTCTATTCTAGGTGGTTCTAACTTCTGATTCAGCTTGTGGATGAATTTGTGACCACTTGCATTAATACGATTAGTAACTTGGCAAGACGGAAAATGAAAAAAAAAAAAAAAGAAACTAAATTACAGATTTTATGCTAGATTTGAGGCTTTGGACTGGTTAAATGGTTAAACGCTTGATCCCAAATCTATCTTTGCTGCGCGAACGATTCCTTGGACCAATAATTCGGGCACTTTCTCGGGATCAAGGAGCTCCTGTGATACATCTTCTTCCTTCATTGAGGCATCTCCAGAGGTCGACTCGTCATCCCCATACTGCCCATCATCTGGATCTTCGTTGTCACCCTCCACCGGCGTCACTTTCATTTGAGATCTCTTTTTCTGCGAGTTCTTAGAATTACCAGCTTGATTCACCTCTGAACGCGTTTGTGGCTGTTCAGAGTTCTTCCCGGATCTTTCCTGAGGCTTGCTTTCCGCTTCTGTCAGACTTATTTTCATCTTACTTCGCCCTTGTGTAAGAACAGCCATCTCATGCGGAAAATTTAACGGAAAGTCTATGGTTAACTCTCGCCGGCGGTAGCTCAAGGTCATAGATATGTCGTGTGTATTCGTGTCTCTGCTTGTTCCAGTAATTTGAAAATAACTCTGGAGAGCACCATGGATCTTTCCGAAGAGCTGCATTCCCTCCTCCGTCGAGTACCACTGTTCTTTTCTTGTCTTCGCTTCGTTCACGGTTCTTGGATTTGGGCAATCCACTTTCAAGCGTGCAGACACCACATTGTTATGGTACTTGGCAATTGGACTTCCTGCAGGGAACGGGCCACTTTTTGACCGAAAAGCGCTTTCTCCTTTTAGCATTTCTGTGAGAAAGTAACAGAAAACAAACAAGTATGAGATATAACGTAGATTACTATGGGAGACTATATAGGTGATTCATGCCGTAAAACTAGCAGCGATTACGGCAAAAAATGTGGGAAATTCTGTTTAAGGTGATGCCATTCAATTGCATTGGGCATCCTTTCTGCGCATCATTATTTGCGTGGTTAGCGCGCGCACGAGCGTGCGCACGTTCGAAACTTGGCAGGTTTTCTATGAAAACTGAGCTGTTCAGAGAAATAAATTGACCTTTTCTCCGAAACGAACTTGGTAAGCCCACGTTTTTATTTCATTTATTTAAGGAAAATACGACTAAGCATGATATATCCAAATTTGAAGAATTTTTCGTTATTCAATTTTGAAATATTCCTATTAACTCACAATTTCCAATCTGATTATAGGTGTTTCATTGAAAGCGTGCAGACGCTCAATTCGCCTATTATTTCATTACTTTCATTTTTACGGCGACTTAAAGGCGTTTTACTGTAACATTGTTTTGCTACCACAACAATAATGCTCGTATGTCATTGCTAGTAATAACTTTGTTAAAGTAATGTGTGTCTCTGGTACAAGGATAGGTTTTTAATTAAATATTGCTGTCGAAAGCTAGCAAAGTCCCTATATACAACAGCTCTGTAGTGTGAAATCAGACACGGTGACCCCCTCTTTTATTTTTTCACTGAACTAGGTGTAATTAATAACTGCAAAGTTTCAACAAATTCTCATTACAATTTCTTTTTCGATTGAATCACCTTTTGGTACGCTACGATAGAAAATTGTTCTTCGTGTAACTTGCATCGCAAGTTTGTGGCGATTCATACGAATTGAAGGAAATGTAGATTTGGTACCTTTCTGCGAGTTCCATCACACGTAGCAACACTAATAATTAAAGGATAATGTCAATTACCAATCACTCCGTCCAATGAATTTTTGTGCTCCTTTCTTTTTTCAGAAACACAAAGCTTTACTTCCAAGGTTTCCTTATCGGACGACAATTTTACTGTCATCTTTACAAAGCATGGTGATTCGGGGTTGAATTTGTCACCATCTGAAAAATAAAATAAAGGATAACGGTTACAATAAATTTTGCCGGATTCATTGAGCTGAGATCTACATCAGCTGCGTCACCAAGTCAGAAAAAAAACCCTGTTAATCAATAATGTATATTCAGTTCCTAATGGAAGTTCTGGGAACACTGAAAAGCTGGGTTTTCCATTTCGTATTTGTAAGTCTGCGTTCTCTGAATCACAACGATCTTTCACGAACGCTGTGTTAAACATCGACTCTACAAGCATGTATCTAACTAACGATAATAAAATCATCATCATGATCATCATCATCATCATCATCATCATCATCATAAAAAGATGCGGAGAATAAAATACATGAAACGTCATACGTAAAACAACGTTTACAGCAACTGTGGTAAACTTTCATAAAATTAGCCAACTAGTCAGTATTCTTGTCGTGCTGTAGTCAAGACTTCCTCGATACAATGCAAGGTGGTCGTCAACACACGCACACACACACAGAGAACGAAATTGTATTTGTCGCCTAAAGTTTGCCAGCATGTTCAGTATCCAACTGGTGTTGCGCTAACTTGAGGTTGCCAAAACGAGGTTACAAACTTTAGTTTGTCACAAGTTTAATGGACGCGCTTTTGCGCGGGCCACATTTCCCAAATTACGTTAAACGACTCTCTGCTGTAACGTATGTGGATATTCTTCTTATAAGGAGTCGCAAAGGTGTTATTACTTAACAAGACGCGAGGGAAAAAGCAACAATCGTGTGGCGTGGGGAAGGTGGAAGTGCTGAGCTCAGGTGCAATTATTATTATTTTGCTTTCCTTACCTCTGCCAACAGCGCTCCAGTTTCCTATATGTCTTAGGCCATGATTTTCCTGAAGACATTTTTTAATCTGCTCGCTCTCCTTCGGTTTGGGATCACCAATAACGTACTGAATGACTGGCTGATTGGAGTGCGTCCACAGGCCGTACAGCTGTCCGCCTTTCTCCTCGTTGTCGATGAGATTTTTAATCTGCTTCAGTTCACCTTCGTGAATTGTAACTGTCACGCTCATCTTGTCTTGTGATCACAGTGAGGACAACAAACGTACTGCAAAATAAAGGCAACGGGCCAGCTTTCCCTAAAAGCCAAATGTCTTTCAATACGAGCTGAATTTTCGTTTCGAACACTTCAAAACGTAAACAATTCTTAGAAATTGAATATGCGTCACATAATATTAATTTCTACCGGTATTTCCTAGAATATCATGCTTAATTTATTCACGATCTAACAAAATTTCATGCATTTAAGTGGCAAAATATTCATTCACAAAACTACGAAGAAATGAATGTTATCAGCAAACCAGTGTTAATGTTGCCCAGTGGCAATGTTATTAATTTAACTTATTTTGTACCGGTGTGTGTTCGAGGGACATAAATCGGCAACTGTCCCCTTGATGTATTTAAATGATTAATGAGAGGACAGTGTGTTCTTAGACTTGTATTTATGAGCATGTAGCATGGTCAGTTTTAAGCTACGTCGTGCTGAAATGTACTGAAATCTCCGTACTAAATTTAAGAAATGACGCAACCGCATTTTCATTGTTGTCCTAGAACAATAGTGAGATTCAGTATACATTTCATTTTCTTAGAAAAAAATTTCTGTGCATGCGCTGAGTAAGAGTTAGTCCTAAACCGCAACTCTTCCGCTAAAGGTTTAGACACCGTAAGAAAACAAGTGCTGCCGCTTGCGGAGGTAGTGCACTTGTGGTCGTCGACCAAACACTATTAGATTCAGATCTTTGCAGTACCAAACTTGTCTTCGTGATGCCCTGGTCAGCATCCCAGCAGAAAAGGCTTGCTATGGAGAAAGAGTTGCTGGAGAAGTATTTCCGCAACAGAGTGACATGGATTGATCCCGGTCACCAAACTAAAGTGGAAGTCCAAGTTACCTGTTCCAACGATAGACAGTACACCTTACGCCTTTACGTACCGGAAGACTACCCAAATTCTTGCCCCAACTTGGTTGTAAAAGCGCCGATGTTGCGAGCATACAGTGGAGTGTATCTGCACCAGTACCCTGGCGATAACCACACGGGCTACAATATAGAGGGCTACTCTGGGATCTGCCACTTTAGGCCAAACTTGTGGCGAGCGAACAACACGCTGTACCAAGTGTTCATGAAGGGGTTGATATGGCTGGAGGCATATCAAGCTCATCTGCGTACTGGGCAGCCTATGAGCAAATACTTGAGCGAGATGTCGGGATAGAGGTACCCCAAGCCATTGGAATTAATCGATGACAGCGAGTATATTGACCTGTTAAAGTGTGTATGACTTTAAACCTGTTCTATGCCTTAAGGACAATTTTTATATGGGCCAATGTTATTTCAGTAGTTCTGTACATTTATTTATCTTTTTTATTCGTAAAAAACAACAAAGCTAAAGCGAATTCTAAGTTGCTAAGATTTTTCCCAGTGAGTCATGTGGAGTGATACTTTTCCCTTCAATGTATTCTTTTTCATTTTTATACAAACTCATTTTTATGTTCAATGATTTGAAAATTTCGTTGATTCAGAGAAAAGGATGTATGCAGTTTCATCGATCTCATGTAAACATCCCTTTAGACAATGTCAACATATTAGAAAGGGAGTGCTTCATTTACTCAATTTCGTGGAAATCGAGGATGTTATAATGTGATTGAAATTGTGTTGGTTGTGAAACTACTGGTAACCACATATAAAAGATTGCATGAAAAGACTGTGCTTTCTATAATTGTAGCATTGTACACAAGTGTTTTTGCGGAGCTAAAAAGTGAAAGAATTTCTCAACAAAAAACAGATTCAAATATGAGACCAATTTGAGTCTGTCAGTGTCTTTTTACTGTTTGAAATTAACGTTTGCTGTCAGTATACGTTTAGGATAAGCTGACAAAGGTCACGTCTGGGAAGAAACAAATGAATCTTTCAGTTCAAAATCATTCAGATAGAAACAAACTAGTCCTTGTAAGGACCAAGCAATAAAACAAACAACAATAACCAACAAACCAATGCGCTTCAAATATATTCATCGGTCATCCCGGGCTCAATGAAATACCAAGGAATAAACATATTCACAAGCTAATCTCTCAATTTTTCCAAGAACTTGAGGTCTTGGAAGGAGGTCAACTAGCGTTTGCTTAAACTGAAAATATAACTTTATTAAAACGATACAGAACCTCGATACTATGATGCGTTGTTGATAAAACACCGAAGGTGAAAATTTAGTGAAACGTTTGATGGTACAATGTGAGTGCTTTAGTTTTTCTCTTTGTCTTTTAGCGGCGTGTGGTCGATAATCGATGGTATCTTTCCTTAGTAAATTTTGAGCGAGGACCTTATATTTTGACTTGCCCAGACTTGTACCCATTCCGCTGCGCATGCTCTTTATTGAAAGAATTGCTTCATTGCTTCAAAAGCGTTCTCAGACCAACCTTTCTCTAAGTGAAGAAGCTGTTCTGATTAATATTTAACCGTTAAATATACTCCGTCTGTAGCAGCAGTCTTTTATGATGCCATGGTCATTAGGCCAAAGGAAGAGGCTCGCGTTAGAAAACACCATCCTTGAAAGTTACTTCCACCGTGATAAAGTGAAATGGATCAACCCAACTGACGAAGCGCAAGTTGAAGTGAAAGTGACATGTAGTAATGACAAAAAATACATTCTCAGGGTATATCTGCCACCTGACTTTCCCAATTCCTGTCCATCGATGGTCATCATTTCCCCTTGTGGTTTGCTTAAGAAGAGAAATGGCTCTTTGCTGAATTGTATGAGTGGCGGCGATCACACGTTATCGAGTAAAGATGGCTACACTCAAATCTGCCACTTCCGTCCCAACTTGTGGAGGGATGAGAACACTATATTCCAGGTGATTATGAAAGGGTTAGTTTGGCTGGAAGCTTACGAAGTGCACCTTAAGACTGGCGAAACACTCGATACGTTTTTACAAGCCGACGAAAGCTTGCTGTTAGAAGGTGTAGTTAATCAACTTTAAGCACTTCCTACTAACAGCGAACTGCGACTCTAGATGAATTAATACACCCAATTTGGGTTGGGAACGTATAATACACTTTTTCATTTGCGAACCTTGCAAACAGTACGGCCGTTCCTATAATTAATATACATCAGAACAGTTTTGGAGCAACAACAATGACAAGCCCGAGTCACTGAAAATAGAGAGGCTCGAAACCGCAGATGATTGTTTGAATTGTGCTGTCCAGGAGATCTTTGCCAGACTTATTTATGAACGTTTTTAGTATAATATTTTAAGGTTACATCTATCGAATCGGAAAGTTACCTTTCACTATCAAAAGAACACAATTTTGTAAATTTTTGGAATACTGTTGATGCATCATTTTTGTCCTACATGACAGTGCTACTATATATATATGCAAATGATGTAAAGGCTAACTGATTTAGTCATGCGATGTCGATTCCTTGGAAACCGAGGAAGTAATTGAAAATAGAAGGCTCTGTGAGCAGAATAGCATTAAAATCCCTGTAATGGATAGATAAAACGTAAACTCTTAAAGGTCAAAATCTTGAGAGTAAAACTCTTTATCAAATGGACGAGACGGAAAGAATGAATTCAGTTCCCCTCTCAGTTTTTATCATCAATGCATAAATCTTGCAGCCACATTTTATTAACAACGGAAACACTGATTCCTTATTTTTATTACAGTTGTATTATTCATAAGTCATTTTTTTATGCGCCATTGTGGATACAAGTGAATTTACAACTGAATATAGCTTGTTTAAAATGAAATCAGCTTAATGCATGTTAGTTTGTAACGATGGCCGATTGGACAGTTTACCGAACTTGAAATCTGGAGATCCTAGGTTAGCTGGAGTTCTTTCACGGTAGACCAGGTTGAACTCTTCGGAAATGCTTGTACAGATGGCCAGCTGGTCTGCCTCCTACTAGTTGGAAGCTTGTTTTAAACTTGGCATGTTGAATTTAAATCATTTATTTCTGATTATTTCAGTGGAATGCCAGTAAGATAGTAGGGGAAGCCAAGTGCACATCTTTACTATAAACACAACATTTACTTTTTTATTCTTTCAATGTTAAATCTTACCTGTTTACGTATACATTCAAGTACAAATCACCAGTGGGTCATCAGAACAATCACAGAACCATGTATTGACGACGTTATTTCTTGTGCGTTGTTCTTCGAACAAATCCAAACACTGCACATTAACCGCCCGAGTAAGTTTAAGTCTACCGGTCTTTCCAAGAATACACCGTGGCACTCTCGGGATTTTGATAACTAGGGTCTTTTCCAAGAATACTTAGGTATTATTTGAAGTTTTTCTGCATCTTTTATTTGGTTTACATCATCAGTTATATGCAAAATCTATAGATTAGAGAAGGATAACATCCATCCATTTAAACTCCAGGAGTAAAACATCATTGTTAGTTACATAAAGATGATATCATAACTTAGTGCGTTGAATTATTTGTCAACGAAATATAATCAATCTAACCGGCCGGCTCAACTGAACCGGAAGGTAGACTTTCAAGAATAATTGTTCCGATCTTTCTTGATCTTTGAACTTTTAAAGAAAAAGTGAATAATACTGTTATATTTTCATCGATTTGGCTTTGCGGAAGACACTTCAGTTGTTTGTGTAAACTATATAAATGTCGCTTGAAATGTTCTAGAGAAGATGATATGCATGTTCACTGAATAAACAGTAAATGCATAAGAAACATATCTACCTCTCTCGAAACGCAGCAACTCAGTCGTGATGCAAAATCTTTCGCTTTTCCGAGAAGTGCTTATTTTTAATTCACTCAAGCGAACTAGACATCTGCGCATGCACCAGTTTCAAAGAAAACGAAATCAGGGAATCTACCCAACGATTGTTGTGCGTAAATAGATAGTGCACGTAAATGTCAGATAAAATAAGATAGGCAAGAAGAAAGCACAGATCAGAAACGTTTTTGTCTTCTTCCTTTTCATCATGCCTTGGTCAGCTACACAACGACAGAGGCTCGCATTTGAAAAGTCACTGCTGGAAAAATACTTCCGTAACAGAGTTACATGGATCGATCCAACAGGAGACACAAAGGTTGAGGTTCGAGTAACATGCAGCAACGACAGGCAGTACACTTTGAGAGTTTATCTGCCGCAAGACTTCCCCAATTCCGTCCCTGATATGATTGTGAAGACACCTTGGATGACCACGCTGAAAAAACGCGACGGAAATGCCTTGGGAGGATCCGCTGATCACACTTTAGGGAGCAAGGATGGCTGTACCAAGATTTGCCATTTCAAGCCAGATTTATGGAGGGATAATAACACACTGTACCAAGTTATCATGAAAGGACTGATATGGCTGGAGGCGTACGAGGCCCATTTACGCACGGGAGCATCCCTAAGTAGATATCTGGCTGAAATGTGAATGATCCCTTTTGAAGTTTAACAATTTTACCATGCACACCATATAGTGTTATTATCAAGTTTAATGGAGCTCAGTAGAGGTCATTAAAAGTACTAGCTCTTTGAGCTGCACAGCATTGAAATCCATGTTATGGGCAAATAGAAACAAAAAAGTTAAAACTTGTAGAGTAAACGCCGGCTTAAATTAGCAAGTGGGCAAAATGGAAATTGAATCAGTTCACCCCCTGGTTTTATTTATCAACATAATCGAAATTATACATGATCTATCGGAAACAGTGTTCTAGATAGAAGTATGCAAGGATAGCAAAATAAAGGTTATTACAGTTATAAGTCATCATACTGGAAGTAGTTTTGAGTTTTAAGCTTCAGCCGGTATCTCTGAAAAGCAGCCTTTGGGATTGGATAATACCAAATAGATCGAAAAACCCGTCCTGTATAGATCTGCATATGCTCATTTGAAATCTGTGCGACGAGCCAATGAAGAGCGTGTTCGATGTATAAAGTACTTTTTTGGAGAAAATGACGAGATGTGGTGTAACGTTTAAAGTGAAATGTGTAGAAATGAAAATTCCATGCCTGCATCCAGTTTATGTTTACTTGTTTTAAGATTCCACTTCTGTTATCGTCCCTCCTTAAAACATGCCGAGTTATCCTTGCGGCTGTTTTACCTCATGACCGTTTTCCACCCTAACCAAAACAGGCTACAACTTACATTTTAAAGTTGATTCACGTTTGCTCCGCGTTCGGAATATAACCTCTGACAAATAGTAGTTTGAACTGATAAAACAACACGATAGAAATTATAGGAGAACAGCCTGGCATAGCTTTCAGCCATACATGATTTCTCGGTTGAGACGTCATGAAGCACTTCAGTAACTTTTAGAGTTCTTTGTGCTTTGTTGTTATGAAAATTACAATGTTACATTGAAATGCATTAATTCCTATCGTCTGACTACAACACAAGAGAATTTGACAACTGTATCTTGTTTACAATAAATCAGTTTAATGCACGATTATGTTAATCATGTAAAACCTTACCTATTTAAACGCAAGTGCCAATCAACAAGGGAAACAGGAAGTTTATGAAAGATTAAAGAAGACTGAAAACCAGTTATCGACGACGTGATTAATTCCACGTTGCGGTTCTAGCAAATCCAAACGTTCCACATGAAGCGTCAGCTAGACTACCGGTCTTTCCAAGAATAGTTAATATTTTTATTAAACAATAATAAATTTGAAAAACATAAAATTGTTAAAACAGCGATAACTATGCACTTAGACCCCCCCTCCCCCCCAAAAAACAAACAAACAAACAAACAAACAAACAAAAAAAACAGTGAGCCTGTTTCAGAATTTTTTCCCGTTTATTCCCGCGATTATAGAAAAAGGTATTCCACATTCACCACGTTGAGGTATCCACTGCGACTTTTTGCTTTGTCGTCTTTTTCGGTAACTGACATAAACGAAAGTGGGATCAGTTTTCAGTTATGATAAAGCAAAAGACTGCTCGACGACTTATTTGAGAATTATCAAGTGTTTATTTTGAATTCATTCAGCGAACTAGATATCTGAGCATGCACCAATTTCAAAGAAAGCAAGAACGGAAACAATATCCGCGGGGAATACACCAACTTATTGTTGTGTAGAAAAAGCACTGCACTGAAATTGGCAGCAAGCAGTTAGGGAGACAAGTACAAAGCATGAAAACGCTTTTGTCGCATTCTTTCCCATTATGCCTTGGTCAGCAGCGCAACGACAAAGACTCGCATTTGAAAAGTCACTGCTGGAAAAATACTACCGTAACGGAGTTACATGGATCGATCCAACAGGCGACACGGAGGTCGAAGTGCGAGTAATATGCACTAATAACAAACAACACACTTTGAGGGTTTATAGAACAATAGGCTTTCCCAACTCCGTCCCTCCTATGGTTGTGAAAGCACCGTCGATGACCACCCTGAAAAGACGTGACGGAAGCGAATTGGAAGGAGTCACTGATCACACTTCCGGAATCCGCGATAGTTGCACCCAGATCGACCATTGTAGACCTCAGTTATGGAAGGACTGAACAACACGCTGTTCCAAGTTGTCATGAAAGGACTGGTATGGCTGGAGGTACACGAGACCCATTTACACACAGGAGCATCTTTAGATAGATATATGGATTAAATGTCAATGATTGCTCCTCAAGAATACCAGAACTATGTTTTCCAGCCGATGGCGTTTTTTTTGTTTGTTTCTTTGTTTCATTTGGAGCTGCATTCGTTGTCATCAAGCTACGCCAAACTTCCAAAACAGAATGCGCTTTATCCACAAATGAAAATCTAAATGATTTGTTATGCGAATACAGTACTTCCTACCCAACAACTGTAATGGAAGTTAGCTTTTAATATTATATTTATTTGCTATACCATAAATGCCGCGTTTTGCGTTTATAAGCTGGCGAATAATAATTTCTGAGAACCTTGAGTCTACAAAAAGTACTGAAATCAGCGGCGATCCAAGTATCAGATGGATTCAATGTAGAAATACTCGGTTTTAGCTTATCCACCTCGTTAACATTAAAAAAAAACTTACCCACTGTAGCTGAAGTGAGATGTAATGGAAGGCCACTCACGAATGAATATGTCATATGCAAACAGAAGCTAATAAATAAATTCAAGGTAGTTTTTTTTCTGTTTTGTTGTTTTTTTTTTTAATTCACAGTGCATGATTTCTTGGAAATCCAGGATGTGTAAACCTGATAAACATTCGACAGTGAAGGGCCAATATAACTAGTCTGCATTACCATCAATTGAATAAACAAACCGAGTTATATTTGCTTCAGGTAATCGCAGAAATTTGAACCTTCTACCCCATTCTACTTTGCGCTTTGTGTAAACAGACGACGTAATGCAGCTTGTATGATGATCGAGCAGGTGCAGTTTCTAACAGATCTAGGCCTGATTCAAATGCGGTAAACAACTGATTTTTTCCAAGAAAAGTCAATATACTTTGATCGCATGACTGATTAAATGCTATTATCTTCCTGTTTTTCTGAGAACTGAAATCAGACTTTGGTTAAATTACACGCATTGCCAAACAAAATATTTTAAATAACCTAGCAAGGAATGTTTTCCAGTGTTGAGAAAACGCCGGCTAACATGAACAGTGATTGGAAAAATTGCTGCGCATGCAGATGTCGCGCTATCTAATATAACATAAGGGACAAAAATGAGCATGAAAAATTGCAGATTTGGCCTATTTCTTAGATCTATCTTGCATTGCACGAATTTCGATTAAAAAACCGCGAATGCCGATAAAGTAAAAAGTAACATCACAACGTTGGTATACGTGTTACTTCAATCGGTCGTTCCCGACTCGCGGAAATCAGCTGTTTTCATTTTCATTGTAACGCAGCATCTACGCATGTGCGATTTTCCAAGAAAGCGGAAGTAAATAGGTAAAAGTGAATACAGTATTCTTCATTCGAGCTTTCTTCGACACTGATACAGCACCGAAACACTTGCGAAATCTGGACTCCACTCACTGAATCACATTATGCCTTGGTCATCATCCCAGCAGAAAAGACTTGGTTTTGAGAAGAACTTACTGGAGCAGTACTTCCGCGACAGAGTGTCTTGGATTGATCCAGCTGGCGACACGAGAGTTGAGGTGCGCGTGACTTGCACCAACGACAAACAGTACACACTCAGAGTGTACCTGCCTTCGGATTACCCAAGCTCCTGCCCTGAAATGGTAGTGAGTTCCCCATCTTGTTATTTGAGGAAGAGGGATGGGACTGCGATGAATAGTGAGAGTTCAGACGACCACACATATGGAAGCAGAGATGGCTGCACTAAGATCTGCCATTTCCGACCAAATTTGTGGAGGGATGACAACACTCTGTACCAGGTGGTTATGAAAGGTTTGATTTGGCTGGAGGCTTATGAGGCACATCTTCGCACCGGAAACTCACTGAGCAGATACCTAACGGAAATGTAACTTTACTTTCACTGGAACTGCAGACAGTCTCTCTTTTCTGCAGCAGTATATTTAAATTTGACAATGTTGGATCATGTACGCAACTGGCTTAGCTGTAATTGCACACAAATAATAGAGCAGATGAGTTTTCGTTTTCAGACTTATTGGCTAGGACCACAGTATCAAAAGACGGTTGATGTTCGAGGGTTAAAAGGAAAGAGTGGTAGAAAAATGTTGCTAATATGTTTACAGCGACATAAAACAAATAAATTAACAAATAAATAAATTCTGTGAGATGAATACAATATCCTAAAAAACATAAGCAATGATAAATGTAGCCCAGATTTTCAGAGATAAATACCGAGGTGATGTCGAGTGAAGTGACCTAGATATTAGATGGAATGTTCTAGTTTGAAAATCATAAAAAGAAGGATAAGATATATAGCCGTTTGTAGCAGGTTTTTCTCTTTGTGTATGATTCCTTTTTATCCCAGTACAGTTTATGCGTAGAACGGACAAACCTTTGACAGTGCAGTGCCAAAATATCGCTTAAATTAAAGCTACAACCTCCTGATATATCATAATTATCACGAACTAGAAGCTATCGTCATAGATCGTGTGAATCTTCATGGGTAAAATTATAATAACGAAAACAACGCTTTCCACGAAAACTACTCAAACTCATGACTGTATGACGTTTACTTCTACCGGTGTTTCTTAGAACTGAGCTAAATCTTGGCATGTTAAATAACAAATAATGGCCAACAAAACAACTTAAAACAAAGCTAGGAATGGTTCGTAGTACACAAAGCGCTATTATTCAGTTGAGTTTTTTTTTTTCGGTGAATCAAACATGAAGATCCCAAATGGTAGGTCGAACCTACGGTCACGCTTTTCAAAACAGCGTTCGATTGTATACAGCCACTCAAATTCAAAATTGTCTTTTTCGGCAGAGTTATCAAATACAGTACTGCAGTTTGAAGGTGTTGTAAAAAGTGACGTCATGAGATCATTTTCTTATTCTTATTTCAAAAACCGGCTTATGAAACGCATTCTCTGAGCTAGAAGACTAGATATTCCGGACCGGATAAAGTTTGCCTGAAGATATTTCAAAGGAGATGGAGATCCGATCTTAGGTTTAGTTAAGCAAGTGAGATCGGTTTACCGTAACAGATTAGTTATTAATCATTCAGAAATTGTAAAGGTTTTTCTAGAACAAAAGCTGTCCTTGGAATATTATAAACTCCATCCCCACTGCAAATAATTTTCCTTCCCCACCCCCCCCCCCTCCAACCCTCCACCCCTCTTATCATTTGAAGACAGAAGGTGTTTCTATTCTTGTTGATTTCGTGATTTGATAGTCCCCTTAACCCTGTCAAATTTTAGTCCAGAACCTACGCATGTGAGCGTTTCCGAGAATTGGAATAGAGCAGAGGAAAACAAGAGGGAAGAAGAAACCAAATCGTCTTTGTTCGACTACCTTTCTTTGTAACTAACCTTGCACTGCAACACAAGCGAATCCTGGACTCAACGCTGTTATCATGTCTTGGTCAGCAGCCCAGCAACAAAGGCTTGGATTTGAGAAGGATTTGTTAGAGAAATACTTCCGGGGCAGAGTGTCTTGGATTGATCCAACTGGCAGCACAAGAGTTGAGGTCCGAGTAACGTGCACCAACGACAAACAGTACACACTCAGGGTGTACCTGCCCTCCGATTATCCAAGCTCCTGTCCTGAGATGGTTGTGAAGCCCTTCTCTTTTTTCAGTTCTTACCTGAGGAAGAAGGATGGCACTAAGATGGATGACGCGAGTGGAAGCGATCACACATATGGAAGCAGGGATGGCTACACTCAGATCTGCCATTTTCAACCATGTTTGTGGAAAGATGATAACACGCTGTACCAGGTGATCATGAAAGGTCTGATATGGCTGGAGGCTTATGAAGCACATCTTCGCACTGGAAACCCACTGAGTAGATACCTAACGGAAATGTAACTTTGCTTTCATTGGACCTTCAATTTTGGTTCATGTAGTCAACTGCTTTAAATGCGAATGTTTTCTCCTTAAGGAAAAATGATCTTTAACAAGCTCAGTAAATCCTATCAATAGTCAAGTTCAGGAGAGTATCTACACAAAATAAAAGCAAACGAACAGCAGAACAGACTCATTACCTCCCTCGTTACCTAGGGTCGCAAAACGGGTGATTCTTGAAGGTTAAAGAAACAGCAGTATATATTTAAAAAAATGTTGCATGTAACGTCTGGCTGCTTGTCCAGGGAAAAACAGACTAAGAAAAAATAAAAAGTAAGGTGAATACAATATGCTAAATACCACAAACACTGATACACTTCATAGTTCAATTTTTCACAGTTACATATACGAGGTGATGTGCAATGAAGTATACCAGGTATTAGATAAATGCAAGAACAAATGTTCTAGTTACACGCAAGTATATGTGTATTTATACACTACTCGATAAAGCATAAAATAAGAAGAATTATATATTTTGCCGTTTTGCCTCTTTGTCAAGAGTTTTCGCGATCTCTGTTTTTCTATTTGTGCATGATTCTTGCAAATCCAGTCCCAATTAATGTTTAGAACGGAGAAAGCTTAAAAGTGCAGTTTCAAAATTTATATTTATCACGAAGCATAAGCTATCACCGAAGTTCGTGTGAATTTTCATGGGCTAATTTAGATGCCGTAAACAGCATTTCCACGAAACTTACTCACGTATGACTGACGTATACTGGTATATGTCTACCGGTTTTTCTTGGAGTTAAGCTACTAGCACACGATAGCTAACGTGACAAATTGAAACAAAGTTAGGAATGGTTTGCAGTGCTAAAAAGCACTGCCTTTGCTATGTAGTTTATTTTTTGTCAATGAATCAGAATGGTCAAGGACGTGAAGCTACATGAACAATCGCGGAACATCATACTACCCCTCGGTCACGCTATTTGAATAGCGTGACATGACCTACTTATCGATTATCGCGCGGTAACGTTAGTAGGTTCTGAAGCTCTTGAAGGGCTAGCTATGCGTGTATGTGTTTATTTCTTTCGGTGATCGAATTGCAACAAGTTAGGGGGAAAATAAAATATAAAATAAATTGCAAGACCAGTTACCAAACGCCTTTTGAGTCTAGAATGAGTATATCAGATCGATTCATGAACTAGAACTTTTGGTGCATAAATTACTGCCACTGTTACCCGCGAGTGTCAATATTCAGTTTTTCCTTTCGAAGACTGTATACGTAAGTAGTTGTTAACAACTCAAACTCACAAAATGACAACAGATAACAAGCCTCGATAGGTTTCCTTTCTGAAGTCCGGGAGTCCGCTGTTTTCATTTCCATTCTAGTTGAACATCTACGCATGTGCGATTTTCCGAGAAAGCGGATGAAGATAGGGGAATATACCGAGGGGAAACCAGAAATTCATTTGAGTCTTGTTTGTCAACAAGCTAACACCAACACTGTTGCACTTTTTGGACTTTAGAGAGCTTGATTGTCGTTCATAATATGTCTTGGTCAGCAACCCAGCGGCAAAGACTTGGATTTGAGAAAGATTTACTAGAGAAATACTTCCGGGGCAGAGTGTCTTGGATTGATCCAACTGGTAACACAAGAGTTGAGGTCCGAGTGACTTGCACCAACGACAAACAGTACACACTCAGGGTGTACCTGCCTAACGATTACCCGAGCTCCTGCCCTGAAATGGTTGTTAGTAGCCCCTCATCATGCTTGAGACGACGAGACGGGTCTGCCCTAAGCGGTACGAGCGGAGAAGATCACATCTTAGGAACCAAAGATGGCTGCACTAAAATTTGCCATTTCCGCAGTGGTTTGTGGAAGGATAATAACACTTTGTACCAGGTCGTCATGAAAGGTCTGATTTGGCTGGAGGCTTATGAGGCACATCTTCGCACTGGAAAATCGCTGAGTGAATACCTGACGGAGATGTAAATTAACAGCGCGTGGCATGCAACGAACTGTTTATAGTAGAACACATGGAACAATCGTAATATTTTTCTTTAATAGTGAAATATGTTGACATTGCTTGTTCTTGCGAGCGCAGCATTTTTTAAAATATCGATATGACGCCATGAAAATATCAATTATGGGTTACAGAAAGGGTTAGACCAATCTGATTGCGCTTATATAAACTTGTTTCTGTCCTGACTCGGTGTTAAAGTGCTACTACGACGAAAATTTCTTGTTTTGTTTTCAACTTTTTTAAACTTCAAACTGTTCAATAGATGCCATATTATATGAATCACGATAAATTAGATCGATATATGCTTACGCGGCCCAGGAATACATGTCCGAAAACCGCGTTAAACCCGTCCGCCATTACTCAGTTCGCAAAAGAGAAGCCCGCGAATTTCATGGAAGCGGTCTTATCTCTAACCACGTGAATTTTGCTCGTGACGTAGAAGTCTCAACCATCGCCAAGAAGAGTATAATGAACAGTCGAAAATAGAGAGCCAAACATTGCATTGTCTGGATGTGTTTTCTGTCGAATTTGTGGTCCAGTTCTTTTGAGAGCGATTTAGAACAAAGTGTTTTTTTTGGCGAAGTCGGCGAACTCGCAGAAGTCGCGCCATACGATGACAGTTTCGAGCCTCTCGCTACCGAAGAGGAAGCCGTCTCAAACAATGCAAGAATGGATCAAGAAGGCGAACAAATATCCCAATTATCCCAAATCACAAACGCGGAAATCCTTCTGATAACACAACAAATTTAACTGTTTCGCATGTCTGTCGTGTTGGGGTCCGTCAGCTGTTTCTTACTCTTGCTTTTTTTCTTGCCGATGCGGGTTGAATTTGTTGTTGTTATGTTCACAGATTTGTTGCAGTATCCTAAATTGTAGTTAATAAATAAATAATAAATCCTATAATAATAAGCTCTCCCTTCTAAACGAAAAGCCCACATAACGCTACATGAAAGACAGCCCCGAGCCTTACATACATTCAGAATTTTATAGATGAGGCAAAAGGTCGAGGAAAATAAATTCACGTAAACGAAGTGATGTCGCGAATCGCCCGTGTAATTGTGCGAACACGGTAATCTCACTACCTAGTAAACAAGCAAATGCGAATTAATAGAGATATAAACTTTGATTTACCATCAGAAGTCTAGGTATAAACTGTGGAATACGCCGTCACATCGAAAGTGTTACTGAGAGAAGTGGCTGCCCCGAACGCAGTGATGCTCAAGAAATTATAGCTAATTATGTAAGACTCGCCGTGCTCCAAGAGAAATTAATTGAAGTATAAAAGAGATATTAGGAGTTGGCTACGCGGTACGCGGAGAGAGATACATGTAAATTGAAATGTACGAGGGATGTCAAGAGCTGGCTACGCAGTTAAAAGAGCAAGCAATACACAGTAAGGTTTGTTATGGTCGATTAAGCTCGGTTGTTGATATTTTCACGTTCAGTATGTGGACGAGTAATTCAAAGAAATTTCGTGTAATATTTTCGTTTATAGAGCGAGGAATACACGGTGATGTTCTGTTATGGTGCACTAGTTTATAGGAACTTCAAATAATATTCTTTTAGCGGAAGTTTAAGCGGGGAAAGTTTATAGTACGCGGAATACACGGTAATGTTTTCCTATTTTCTGCTTACCGCGTGACACGTAGCCAAGTTGAATAAAAATAATTTTTGTGTATCGCGGAGCCGGCTTGGCGGCGACACAGAAAATAGTTCATTTGAGGGAGCACATATTATGCAGTTAAGCCTAAATCTGTTGGGACTTATAAATGTATATGCACAAGAAAACCGAACGAAGTATCTCTTAGGCATGTGAGGAAATGTATATCTTACCGTACATGTGATGCTAGCACAAACGGCAAATAATATAACAACAACAACAAGCTTTATTATATTCGCTCACCATTCGACGATCCCGCTCAGATATGATTGCTGATGTTTTTCTTCCTGATGGCTGGAACTGATCCTGGTTTTAAATATTTCCTTGTACCTTTCTTATAAAATGCTTGAGTAAAACGTTCAGCCGTAAAAATGCACAGAGCAAACAGTGTCCAACAGGATTGAAGTCCTTCCGGTGCACGCAAACGAAGCTTTTCCACTTAAAATAAACGTACCCACTCGTCGGTGAACTGTGAATGGAAATTTCCGATTCATCGATGCTTTCTTTGCCGTGATCTTCAACAACAGGGCGCCGACCACGCATACTGCAGCTCAAAATCGAAGAAATGAATCTTGCGAACCCTCGCACCTCTCCGAATGCATAAGAAAGTAGCCACATTTGTTTTGTTGCGTTGAGACTTCTACGTCACTTCCTCTCTGGGCCAACTCGGCCCAACTCGTCCCGGTCATTTTTGAATTGAGTAATGGCGGCAAGCCGAATTCGAAAATTACAGTTAAAATAATTGGACTTCCCGTACGAATTTCGACTAAAAACTTTGCACGGTGAGTAATATGTACTTATATTTTCGAAATATGGAGAGAACAAAAAATTCATATTTTTGATCATAGTCAGATTGCTGAATAACAATATAGTTCAAATCTTAGATTTACATAAGTCATGTAGAAATATCAAAACGGTACACCGGCAGTAATAATGAAATACTGGACAGGCACACTACACTACACATGCACAACTAAGGGTGAGGGCTCTAAACCAATGTAACGCACAGGTTGATTCTTGGAAAACCGGGAACTTTAAAGAGAAAACACACCCTACTGAATAATTTATTACGCGCACAGTGTAAGGGAGTTCAAATGCACCGAGCGTGACGTCCTTTCTGGCTTTTTCCGAGGCACACCATCCGAACTTTGAACGGCTAATACTTTACTGTCTGATCTTGGTGTGGGGTAAGCTGCTTCACACATTTACTAGAGACTGAATGAACTTGTCAAAAAAGTAGGTTTGATTGACATTGGTGTTTCCATAGCAACGAAACGATGACGTTATGATTTTTGTATATCAGCAATTTTCTCGATATCTAGCCCTAAACTTTTAAAACGACCTATTGTCTCTTATAGACTAGGTGCAGATCTGCAAGCCTACAAAGTTTGAAAAAATTCTATGCGAGCGTTTTCGAAAAAAAATCGGGTTGAATTTTGTTCCAGTAAAAAATACAGATTTACGTCATTTTCTATTGTTTCATCGGTATTAGTGTTATCCTGATAGATTGAAACAACGTTTTCACCATATGTCATAGCTGTAGCATACAGCTACTTTTCCTGAAGGTTTTATCCGGTTTGCTTCCCTAGATTTCAAATGATGTAATCAGAAGTAATGTCTTAAATATGCTCATTTTACACAAAGAAGCAATGTCTTTGTTACAGAAGCTTTTACTCAAAAATTAGTCGAATTTTATTTTAAATCTTTTAAATCCGCGGGCTTAAGATATTATAATACCTTTGATTGCTGTTACACTAGGAAAATTTTCTTTGAACTTCGTCTCGTAATTTTGTTGCGACAAAAAAAGTAATAAAAAATGAACAATAATAATAATAATAATAATAATCATGATAATAATAATAATAATAATAATAATAATAATAATAATAATAATAATAATAATAATAATAATAATAATAATGACTAGGAAAACATTAAAACATGGGAAAAAATGCCTAAAGTGTGACATATCCTGAAATGAACAGGTTGTGCCACCTTGCCGCTAGTGTAGGTTATGGGCTGTACCAAGCTGGGAACTCCGTTTGATCAGGGGGAAGGGCAAAACTTGAAGTTTTCGGGTACTCTAAAATGGATGCTACCTTTTAATCTCTTCTTAGCCTTAAAAAATTGCGTTACGATTGGTTAAAGTGTACTGATCAGCGATTAATTGCTTTGATACATTCGCACAACAGCAAACCAAAATCTGACATGACATACTCAGAGCTTGCATGAGATTGCAACTTAAATAGACAATTTATTGACTTCCATTACCAGAGATCAGATGTTTTTTCCTCATCCGACTAAATAATCAAGCTACACAGTATGT
The DNA here is from genome assembly GCA_964030785.1 of Siderastrea siderea. NCBI lineage: Eukaryota > Metazoa > Cnidaria > Anthozoa > Scleractinia > Rhizangiidae > Siderastrea > Siderastrea siderea. Next base: position 24,370,505 of record OZ034972.1, read on the forward strand.
GGTCCTTGGTCCGCGACTTTTTCGAACATGATGTAATATTTGCTCGTTAAATAGAATACGAGGAAAACGAACTTTCCCACCTGAAATGTAGCTATTGTATAACAAAAACGTACACTTAACTTGTCCTATGATGTAACAAAAATACCAGCAACCAACAATACAAACAACGAACAAATACTCAAACAGACAGACAGACAAACAAACAAACAAATTAATTCATTCTCGTACGGAAATTTTTGGGATGCACGGATACTTTCCGCGCTGTTTACATGATTCGCGGACCAAAGGCCACATTCACGGACCAAGGGCCCGCGGGCACGGTCACCTTTTTTGGAATTACAAGAAAAATATTCAAGTTTGAAACTTGTAACTTTAAAATTATCGCGAGAAACGTAAAACCTATCTTCAGGGAAAACTTCAACCCGCTACGTTCTGATTCAGGTAAGATATTCAAGATTATAATTCTACTCGCGGACCAAGGACCACATGCTGCACTGTTCATAAGCCGCTTCAATCCTATCCGGATTTGAACACAACGATTCGGCTGCAACTTCCTAGCATTTCATTTTTGTCTTCTATCTTCTCTTTCATGTTTGTCTTTAATTTTTGCAACCACGTAGTGCTGGTTGCAGCTGTGTACAAGCTGGTTATACACATGAAAAACCTGATTCGCATGACGAGTTTGGTATATTTTGGTACAAGACTATTCAGGAGTGATGAAAGACAGATTTTGTTCAAATGCCGTCTAGTTGGCTCTGAAGAGACCGTTGCTTTTAATATTCAACTAGCGCGGGGAAAAAGCCTCAACCCTTGGGTGAGGCCCAATGAGTACCTTACCTCACCTACGGTTTAGCCCCTTTGGTAGTGTGGTTTGAGGTGAGTCCTGGCAAACATCAATGCGGCAGTAGTGTTGTACAATGATGATCGGAAATTCCACCCACCTGTTGATGTGCCACAGCTGCTTACAATACGAGAGTAGACTAAACGTGTTTTGGATTTACCGTACCGGTGCCCCAAACCTAGAAAAAGTCCCGCTTGTTGTAGGGTTTTCAGCAATTTAATTAAGGCTGACTCAAGCCTTAGTCGTATTCCTCAACGCAGATTGGGGATAAGTCCATCTGGCTGTGCGCGACATCGCTTCGATTCGAAGACGCATATCTGCTGCAGAGGAGTTGTGATTTGCAGATCGGAAATTAAACACCTTGCTGCGCTAGATGCTCTTACTTTGCGAAGAAAGATATGCACAGTGCTGATAGGGTGCAAAGGAAACCAGGAATACTTGAAATATCGTGGCAGATGCTCTTACTATGCCAAGGTATCTTTTGTAGTGGCTACTATGTAAAGCAATTCGGTTACCTAAATCCCGCTTGCGAATATGGTAGACGGTCACACGGTTCTGGGACAGAATTCTGCTGTGTTGACGTTATTCAACCTAAATATAAATTGTGTTTCATCAGCTGCGCTTGCAGTCGATCGTGCGATAAATCACTATAGAATTGCTGTTGGGGACATGCAGGTGTGTCGACCTTGCAGGTAAACTTTCCCTGGTCTTCTGGTCCCTAATCCAGGATACCCTGCTGGATAGGGTAATGTTTTCAGAATCTTTTCACTTGAGCAGGCTACATAACTTTATTATTTAAATTTCAGCGAGGGTTATCTTTTTGAAATTTGTTCAAGTTACCGTACTTATGATTTTCGCTTTGACTAATAACGATATAAGGACGGTGATTTTCGTCGAGAACAAAGTTATAAATGAAAGCGTCTAAGGCAACCCCACGAAGGTTTCGGGGCTCCAGGTTTACACCAACAAAAAAACGCACTACTATATATTAAACTCTTAAAAACTATTATCAAATATTCTAAATTTGAGTGTTTGATAAGTACCTACAACAAAACGCTGATTAAATCTTATTTCATTGTATTCATCATCAGTGCACTGGTTACTGCGTTCAATTCGGTTGCAATCATGAGAAATGAAAGAGCGGCTCAATCACAGCCTTCGATAAAACAAAACGGAAGCAGATGATACAATATAGAGACGTTCTCAGAAGGGGGTAACATTTTGGGCGCGAAAATAAAAACCTATGAGTCTCATGAACATAGATGAGGAACCACATGGGCAGTGATGTGTATCAATGTTTCTACCCCGACTTACGCTTCCTGTTAGTTAGCCTAATATAAATATGCGATCGTGATTAAGTGGTGCGCTTCCTCTGACCTGACGAGAATTGGGCGCGTTGTCTGGTCACAGTTTTTCTTTGGACAGGGGAGGGGTGGCGGGGTATGCTAAAATTGTATAGTCAAGTTTAAAGTCCACCAAGATAACTGAATGAAAATACTTGAGTGGTTTTGCATAACCCGTTAATGAAAAAAAATGGAATTAGTGTGTAAGTGTCTAATAGTTTAGCGTGTATTTCACGGGTTAAGTAAAATCACTCTAAACACGCATTTTTACAGGGTTAGTCTCAATTTGAAGCAACCTATTTCCAAATACCAATGAGAAGATGTATATTGTGTGTATTGTATTGTGTACTGTTAGGGTTCACCTCTTTCCCGCTGGTATTTGTACGTACTTTACTGAGACTGACCCAGTAAAAAATTCCTCTTTAGTATCTATATTCAGCGTCCATGGTGGTCTCGAAATTGGAGTATTAGAGAGACCTGGGATACGTTTTTACGAAAATCAACTTGGGCGCTGTTTTTTCTCCTTATAAACTGAAAAAAGATAGACTCTGGTTAGTTCTTTATTGGATTTAAAGTTTAGTCTGATTCTTGGATTAGCTTAATCGGGCCTTGAACAACCCAGGTAGGTCATCTAGATGTTTTATAAGCCCGAAAATAAAATCTCTTCTAGGGAATTAATCGCCAGATAACGTCTTCCTGCTATTGAACAACCAGGGCGAAATTGGCAAGAATGATATCCGTTCAACAAAATCTGAATGTAACACAAAGTTTAAGTCAAAAGAGCAAGGACCGAAATATTTAAGTGTGTTCAAAATTCGATAGAATACGTGGGAGTACTATCTTGTGAATAAATTGCAATATCGACGCGGCTTACGAAGGCTTGTATTGTGGGGACAACCTACAGCTGCATTTGCAACGATCTTCGGAATTGGCCTGGAGAAATAATGGCCAAAGAAAACAAACTATGCCCTTAAAACAAAAGAAGTCAGATTAACGACAACGAATAAAAATAGACCTTTAAAAGTGGCGCGGGACCACTGGCATGATGACTTGTTGTGACATCATTGTTTAAAGTTGAGTCCAGACTTAGCCTGAGAAAACAGCCGAGTTACCCGAGGACGCCACTTGAGCCCTCGCAAAACGACGTTTGAGTAACGAGCGCAGAAATTCCATACTAATGACGTGCACTACCCAGTTCTTGGTAGCGCTTCTGATTGGTTGAAAGAAAATTCCAATCAATCAGAAGCAGTACCAAGATCTGGGTAGTGACGCGTCATCAGTATGGAATTTCTGCGCTCGTTGCTCAGACGTCGCTTTGCGAGGGCTCAAGTGGCGACCTCGCGAAACGTCGGCTGTTTTCTCAGGCTAAAACCAGCTCAGAACGACGGAGGGGTCTAGGCTTTCAACCACAAACAAGCTGGAAAGTCAGGAACATTTTTGACAAACAAATAAACATACAAACAAACAACGCTCTTCGCAAAGTACAATTTCTTTCCAAGCGCACCAAACATCGTGGTATCACTGACTTTCGTATCGATATTAACCTAACAATTACTAAGCCGGTTACAAAATTAACATTGCTATGAATTAACAATATTACAAATTTAGCTGAGTCAAAATAAATAAACAGGTTGTATAAAACTGATTTAAACATAGAAGATTGCAACATAAACATGTATCCTAACTTTTCTTGGCTTATCTTAAATTAGTCAATATACTCCAAGTAAGACAATATGTGCAATGGTTATCTTAAAGTCTTCAAAAATCAAATATAAATATACATTGCCAAGCATGCAATTTATCAGAACAAAGAAACTGGTCACAAAACAATTTTGAAAACTCTGTTTGTTAGCCTTAAAACGACAGAGGCCAATCGGAAATCTCTTAAAATGAATCCGTAGATGAAATCCTTAACTTGGGACTTCACATGGAAGCTGTCCAGAAATATTCTTCTATTGGTGCAGTGTTTATTATACGGTGTACGTCAAGGTGGGTTAGCCTTTTGAGAGTGTACACGATCGAAATCTGACTGTCTGAGCATGCAAATGAAAGCTATCGAGAGGTGCTTTCCGTTTGGTGATGTTTATTACACTGTGAAACTGAAGCGGTACCCCTGCTCTATCATACTTTCTTGCCTGTGAATGAAGTCGACTGGTCAAATAGTGCCTACCGAGCAGTACTTTTCTGTGTTCAACCGGAGCTACTGCCTATTATAATTATCAAGGTGCTTCTTTAACTTTTCAAAATCCGAAAGCCTAACCATGCAAATGAGAGTTATAAGCCGGACTCAGGCTCCTGTGTTACTGTATACTATGCTGTACAAGGTGATTCTATATTTCTGGGAATCCAGAATTGTGACCACTTAAACAAAAGCCACTGAGCAGCACTTTCTCAAGGTATTGTTCCCTTTCTTTTTTTTTTAATTTGTAAGAGTTTCTTGATTTTAACTATTAAGCAGCCTTGGCGTGATCATTATTTTCTGAACATCGCATCCACACTGAACATGTTCTATATACTGAGCAATAGTTTGAAGTCAGGTTAGGGGAATTGAGCAGTTGTGATGGTGACTCCCCTTCTTGAAGACTTTCGTACACGTTGTGCCATGTCCAACGGTATTTTCTAAGGGATGCCGTTGTAATATGGAGAAACACAAGGAGACAGATGGTTCAGCGGAGAATCTCTTGGGAAAGGTCTTGCAGCCATTTGGAGATGAACATCTGCAACTGGGCTGGGATTTGCCATGGCGTGATGACTGACAGGCGCCAAGAAATCTAGAACGAAATAAGTAAACTTGTTTTTACCCATCAAAAGTTCTAAATCAAGGTTTTTTGTTCCCTTTATGCACTACTTGTACAATAAGGGAGCAGGAATGCCGCCTTGGCGCGAGAACTCGGCCAGACAATGCATGAACGGCCCTCGTTGCAGGGTGGAAGCGGACTACCTCGACTTAATTTATTCAGCATTCCTTGAATGACTTGATTGTGTTCCTGAACATACGTTGGTCTATACTTAGTACCCAACAATTCGAATTCGAATTCAACTTGAAAACGGTGTGTGAGAAAAGCAACGCTGTAGTTTTCAACTACAATCACAGTGTTTGTTTATTATACCTGTTACTAATTAAAGTAGTAAACCTCAGACTTCACATTTTGCCCCTGAGGTTTCTTTTAGTTGAAAGAAACTATTTACATTGTTAAAGCTTACGAAATAGTATTAATAAGCCTCTTTAGTGCTTTGCAATTCAGTTCACACATCCACTTTCATCTTCCATTTTTTTCTTTGAAATGTGTTCAAATCCTTACTTCAATGTTCATTGTAGTTTGCGTCTTTTTTGAAACAATTAGTACCATTTTCGAGAAACTAGAAAAGAAGACGACGGTTCCTTTCTTCAAGGAAATTGCGCAAGAAATAGATATAATTTAGGATTCCAAAAATTGAATATTGTCGGTCTTAGTTTCTCTCAAGAGGTCCTTTCGATTCATTAACGAGATCTAACTGCTACCTTAATCCTGGTGACGATTATTAATTATGGCTACCGGTTTAGTTGGATTAAACATTTCCAAATCCCATAATATGGCTAAAGTTAATTAATAGATCGCATTATCAATCATAATATGTGTGGGAAGTATGTAAACTGAATTAGAAATGGAACGCAGAAAAATGAGGAAAAATTATCTTTCACATATTGTCTTGTGAAACTTTTATTGGTGCAGATTGTGTAGAATGAAAATATGCAGATGCAATTAAAACAAACAAACAAACAAACAAAATAAAACAAAACAACGACAACAACAACAAAACTTTTACATACTTAAGTAGGCCTAGAACACGCTACTATAACATACTATCTGGATTGTAATCGGTTATTTAACATACAGAATGCTATTAAAAATAATCTCTACCTCTCAAGATTGGAACAGCGAACAGGAAGCGCAAGAGGTAATTATTAGGACACAGTTGATTTTTGGAACAAATTGGATCAGAGTCAAGCAGATTTACAGTACTAATTTAAGTTGTGGGTTAAAATTGGATAACTTTAGCGTGGATTCCAAACACCATGGCCTTTTTTTCAGAAATCAAGTCTGAATCAATGCAGGTGAGTATGTGTACACAAAGCCAGTTTTGAGAGGCGGGGGCTTGGGGGGTTGAGGGAGTTTCCATAAAGAAGTGACGGGGGAGATTGTTGCAAATTTTTAAGAGATCCATAGGAGTGTTTCAATATTTAACACATTTTCATTTATAAATTGGTCGGATGTATGCAACACTTCCTGCTTGTGTTAGGTGTAGCATGCATTGTCACACAAAATCGACAACAACCACATCATGTATTTGCGCTCTTGTAATTACCAGATTTCTCAAATAGATTTTATAACGATGTTAATTAATTAACTGTTGATAATACAGGCGGCCTGAAATTTACCTTAGGGTTAGTGGAGCCAGGCAGCTATTTCGTTTGAAATTTTAAATTAAAATAGAGGGCTGGTCGAAAATGGCAATGTGCTATCAACTCACACACAAGTTGAAAGTTACGATACTGAGAAAGTAGAAGAAAAATAACAGCTAAAGATAAAATAAGGTGTTAATGGCTACGAAGCTACTGAAATAGCTACAAATTACTGTAGATCATGAAAACCCCCAAGTGATGCCAAGGAAATGCGCAGCCCCGGCCCCCTCGCCTCGTCACCCTCGTATCGCAGACTGACAAGGAAACAAGAGGTATGATTTGCCGCCTATGATACGGGATGGATGTACGGCGCTGTGCACCCAAATCTGTCATTAACAAACTTCTAATCCTTCAAAACGCGTACTTGGACTCGTGCACTTTGCTGAGAGAAGTGATATGCATTCCCTTTTTCATTGACTCAAAGATCCTATCAGTAACAATGAAACAAAGAGAGCATAAACAATCTGAAATATTGCCTTATGACAGAGCTTCTTATTCACGTAAGAGAACAGTAATCTGGAATAACTAATATAACCAACTTGAGAAATAATCTAAAATAAAATTCGTGACCTTATTTTGAGTTCAATGTCTTAATAGACGTTTCTCATTCTTCCCATAATCTCATTTTGTTTGTTCTCTCTTCATTGTTTTTCTTTACTTCTTGTTTTGTGATCTGCAGTCAGGTATGGTTCTTGTTTTGTATTTTGTGTCCTTTTCTTTTTCCTTAGTGTTATTTATTTCACCTCACTTTCACCTCGATCAACTGTTAGCACGTTGTGTGATTATTTTGATGAAGAACTGTAAAATTACTAAAAATTCGGTTTTTGCCGTTGCCTTTTGCTCGACTAAATGAAACTTTACTGAAAAACGTAACAAATGTATCCTCCGAAAAATACATATTAAAGAGTAGTTTTGTACAGTCAATTCCAATCATTTTTTTTAAGTTGTCAGTTGTCGTTTGAAGGTTACTAATAGTCATTGTTTTCTTCCTTATGTTTTTTTTTTAATTCTAGGACCTCTTTTTGTAGATTTTTAATTCATATGCTGATGTGTCATTCAGAAATATTATGCAGTTAGCCCTTTCAAAACAATAATAAACCAAAGGACCGAATGAGGTGAAATGAGACCTGGCTGAAGAGGAAAATACAACAACTAGAAACAGCGAGATTCTGAAACTGATCTCTTCACGGTCCCTTCCATTGACCCGTGCTGCCATTTCGCTCTTGATCCCAGTTCATGCTCGGGATCCCAGCTTCCTCGTGCGTCAAGCTGTGCAAGTGCGCATTGTGTGGTAGAATAAATCCAAAGGGATGAAATCGACATCATCCAAAACAAATAAAATAAGCCTGTTATTCAGGAAAAAGAAGCGTCTCTGTCTGATTGGAAAGTGGCCAATTAGTTTTATTTCTGGAACAAAAGTACAGTGGAGGAATCGCCACTTCAGAGATAGTAGACATAAGGCGAAAAGCCAATCAAAAGCGACAAGAAAAAACTCTTGAAAGCCGTCGCATAAGGCTGATACAATTTGGCTTGAAAACTGAACAATAGCAATTACAAACAAGATAAAAGAATATGACAGAAAAGTACTTAAGACAAGAAAAGGCAACCAAAAAAGTAAGGGCAGGGGTAGAAAGGAAAGAAATGAAGAATTAGAAATTAAAAAAAGAACAGAGAGAAAGGAACAAGTAAAGACCAGGCTGTTTTCGTATTATTTAGTACTTTAGTAGAAGTTAAATAATTTTGAACAATTAGTTTTAAAATCAATGACATAGCGTCCACATTTATATGTAAGAACATGGATACGAGAGGTAGAGAGTGAGCGAAGATAACAATAACTCGCACAGATAAATCATAGAAACAAACTCAAGAAAAGGAATTGTTATTACTTTCAAATTCCGCTTTGAATCACCGAGGCATATATACTTAATAAGCTAAACAGCACTGTTCTTTCTAATTTGGCCATTGTCTTACAATGCTTACATCTAGTATGTCGCTGTTCTTCTCCATTTGTTACTGCGTATATGCTCTACGCATCCCGGGATATATGGGTTTCTTAAGGAATTTGCCCACTAATACAACAATATTAGATCTAAGCAAGGGCTATCAGAATCCAAAAAGAAAACTTGGGGGTAACCACGCATTTTTCAGAGATAATTGAGCTTAAATTTGGAAAGAAATTGCCATACATTCTTTGTATTTAAACGCTTTTTTGGAATTATGGTTGCTTAATTATCTCTGAAAAATGCGTGGTTACCCGCATTTTTCTTTTGAATTCCAATAACCCTTGGTAAGATCTACTTTTTCTTCATAGTGATAACGTTTGCAAAAATACATCTATATTAGGAGGCACCGTCGTTAAGAGGTCTTTGACTTACGCTTGTTCTCATATTTATGGATATGTTTTTTACTATTCCTCAACGAGATGTAACTCTTGCTCACTAGCTTTTTGGCATTTTGCAGACAGTAAACTATAAACAGGTACTGACCCTTTCATAATTTGATTGCAAAAGTGTGCAAATAAAACCCAGTTGGAGAACTCATGATCGGAGAACTGATGTTTTATAGCATTATCCTAGTCCATGAGTACTGACTGAACATACAGTTGCCTGTTGGCGGGCGGAGATACAAACTAAACCTTTTCCAGATGAAAAATCGGACTGACCTTCATTGAGGCTAGCCATACATCCGGAGCAGCGCACCTCTTTCGGTTCCTTTTGATGACTTTGCAAGATTGCGGACGGTAAGAAATGGTTCGGCAGATATGTGGTTGGGACGGAGACAGGGCTATGGCCCTGGCGGTATGCCACTCTGTGAGGACACTCTCTAGAAATCAAACAAAGAAAAGATAAAACTGGTTTTTTTTTTAAGTTTCTTTTAAATCAAGGTTGGCTGGAAAAAGCATCGACTTCAAACTGAAATTGAATTCGTTAGATCTTTTTAGCAGATAGTAGGGATATGACCCTGGCGGTGCGCCATTCTGCCAGGAAACAACGGCGAGATAAAGTGACTTCTACATTTTTTAGTTCCTTGTAAATTAAAATTATGGCTGACAAGTGCATCCCTGAATATAAGAAATAAAAATAGCTGGATCTTTGTCAATTTGCGCTTTCCAAAGAACGTTTCAACGTTACGCCGTTATCAGCATCTGCCAACGAACAAGAGACAACAAGACAATATTTTCGAAGCTCAGTATTCTGTTCTTTTCTGAATATCACTTTTGCCAGCCCACTGTTCCACACGCTGCATAAGGATTCACAGAACGAATGGAATGACACTTATCAACAGGCTCTTTTGGAAAAATGTGCTCTTAAAGACACACTAAACAGCCATTTAAGATAGTCAACAGATACCTTAATCGCTGCTTGCCACTTTCTCCCCGTTGACATTTTCGGAAAATTTGCTATTCTTTATTGGTATATCATCATGGACAGTACTGGAGGTATTTTGCGCTCCTTAAACAATCAGAATTCAAGGGAAGTTTAATTTGAAATCTACCGAGTCGCATATCTTAAACGGGGTGTTTCCGCTGCACTTCTCTTCAGTGTTGTAAATTGAAGTGTTTCTATAAAGGTCGTCATTTAAGACAGTTGGTAATTTAAAGCGGACTAGAGAGAGCACGCTATTTTGGGAAATAATGCATTTTTTTCTCAGGATTGCAGCCCCTAATCTTTAAATTTCTACGAGAAATTTTCACTAAGTGGTAAAAATCAAAGCTTTCTGGCATATATCATTTCCCTGACCCTTGGACTCTCTGAGTCAATCCTTGAATCACCTAACGTACTTCTCAATTTTGAGCTAGTCAGTGGGTAAGATCCTTAAAAGCGACTTTTAAAATGAAGTCTACCGAGCACAGATTTCCTGTACCGCTGTTCGTTTGTAAGAACGTTACAAAATGAATTTTGATAAATCAGCTTTCCTCTTTTTGAGCTCGGGTGCCTTTTGAAGTGAAAGCGTTGATTACGAAATAGGCTGTTTCCTAACAGGCTTGAATTACCAACAAAAATCAAGATAATGCTACAGCAACGGGTTTCAAATTTGCCATTGTTTTGCCATGAATACCCGCCTGTGGCTGCGTAGTATATCGTTATCTGTACTGTTTCTGTCCTGTTTTATTGTGCAACTGATCTTACAGATCGGTTGCACAACGGCGTGAACACATATGACTAGGCCCTCTAAATGAGATGGTTCCCCTTTTAGTGGTTTTCACAGAAATACTGGACACGCGTATGAAGTTCTGCTCGGGACTGAAACCTCTATGTTACATGATCTTGTTAGCGTTTTTCTTGGACAGGGTAAAACCCAGAATTTTTTTGACTTCGTTAGAACAAGCGACCCACCGAAACATTTTTTTAGGTTATATTGCATGAACTAATCAGGCACACGGAGCTTCCAAAATATGTTGAAGTAACTAGTGACTGCTATCAAATTGAAATTGGCGATGTTTTATAACCTGTCGATCTTCAAAGTTAGTTCTGGCTATCCCAATTATAATATACTTTAAGTAAAACAAAATTAAGAGAGATGCTGACCAGCATGCCCAAGAGACATGTTATCTACACATTAAATTGTCTGCCAGGTAATGTTTCCCATAGTTCAACCTTTTTATCTAAGAGATTCAAGAACAATACAAACTTTTACTTTGCAACATACTGAAAAGGAACAGAAGCGAAGAAAAATACTTTTGACAGCGTTCAGTTGAATGGTCACACCGCAGGATTTCATCCACAGACATAAATAGTAATAGCTTTTACAGCCAAACAAGCAATACTAGAGGAAAGCACTGCTCTGTAAGGAGCTATTACCTTTAGGATTTTTTTACCAGTTTGCACCACTTGATTCGACTCCAGGTTTGATGCTGGGCCTGATGCCTCCCAATTAGAAATTTGTTTGTTATATTAACACTTTACGCCTACCTTTGCACTGGTGAGATCCTAATTGAGTCCCTGAATCCCTTTGCAAACGGGTTGCTGTCGATTTTTAGGCGGGTAATCTGCAGAGAGTTTTGTAACATACCTTTAACATCGTACTACAACATGAGAATTGCTTTGGCGTCTCGATAAATAAAAGGCAATTTTGACTATACGCAAAGATAAGGGGCGTATCGAAAGGGAAGCTAAAACATTGACAATGTAAGGAATACTCTAAAAATAAGATTATAGCTCTGATGTTCTGTACGAGTGCCAGGTCCTAAAAAAAATGATCAGATTTGAACAAATTCCGTTCCTTCTTTTTCTAAATTCCTAGAATCCAATTTGAAAAGTAGCCTTTTCTTTCTTTAACACCTTTAAAGAACTATTGAACTGTAGAATGAAAGGTTTTGAACGAACATACAGTATTTAAAAATCAGTGTTCAGATATCGTGACCATCATGACAAAGAAGAATGGAGGTTCACACGTACTTTATGATCTTTTTTAACCCTGCCTCCGAACTATTCCAATTAAAGTACAAATTTGTCAAATGTTCTTCAATTATCACTTATAGAGAACTCAAAACAGACGTCTGCTCAGTAGGTTTCACTTGAACTTCACACTTTAAGATTTCATCCACACACACTCAAACTTTGTAACCACTTTGTAAACCTGATAATAAACATCGAACCGCAAAGTAAAGTCACTGCTCAAGAGCTTTTATTCGTTTCAAATGTTCAGAATTTTGAATTTCTTGCAGACATTCGAAAGTAGCTAGATACATCTATGTGTACAATAATAAAAAGCACTAAATAATTATCATAACCACGTTGCAATACAGACCCAAGGCCAAGTCCGAAAAGATACTAGGAGTGTTCAAAGGTTTATATAAAAGTCACATTCGGTGAATTATCATTTTGCAGAATTTCAACAAGTTTTGTGCAAAGTAAAAAATAAGAATTGAAAGCACACTAAGGAATAGCTATAAGTTAATGAAACAATTTTTCATCGTAAACACTTAGTTCTAGGTAATGAAATAACTTATCACCATGGCCAACTTTCAGGGAGGGGTCGCTTACCTGTGTGGCACCAAATAAACAAATAGCAGGAACAGCAATCCTTCTATAATCCTGATCTGCGATATAAGGTGTAGGCGTAGAAAGTTTGTTTCTGCCATTTCGTTTCCAAAATCACCCAGTTTGGGTACTAATTGCCCCAGATTTATATCCGAGTTATGTTTGAACCTGTCTGCTGTTCACAATTCTTCGTGGTATTCGTTGCGCAAATCCGATCTCCCTCCAGTTAATATTGGATCTTCGTGTTATTACAGACAGTCATCATTACCAATTTCAGACTCGCCAGAGAAGCTTCCTTAAAACGTTGTTCTCCCGCATGTATAGCAAAGGTTTTCGGTCAACTATCGTCTGCAAATAAAACTCATTAAATTATGGTTTTCTTACCAGTTGGTTTTGATACGCAGTCACAGCGATGAAACTCGTCTCGGGAAACTCAAAGGTTTTAGCTTCTTTGGAGTTAAGATCTATAACTGAGGTGGCGTGGTCTCGTTTTCTTAGGATATGTACTCGAGGTTGATATTTATGCATCGAGTTAAGAACGATCTGAGGAAAAAAGGCATTTTGCAGTAAAATTAGAGTTCGAAGCCATCAATAAAAGCGGTAAAAATATCCGACAGAAGTTGTATGGCTGTAGCAGTTTTGCCCAGTAATTAAGCAAGCCAAAACAAACGAGCGGGAAAAATTGAAGAAAAGGTGAAGAAGAATTGTCATTTATTTCGAAACATATGCTCTATAAACTTCACTCTGACCAACGAAATGAGAGGCCATGTTGAATTCAGCCTTTATACTTTCAAGAAAGTTAACGTGTCCGCCTGCACCCTCTTCGTTTCCCTTAAATTTAATTTTACATAATACTTCGATCAAATGCAATATTTTCCTTTATTCAAAAGCATTAGACATTAGTAACACAACCATGAAACAGGCAAAGTGAACATTACGCGTGTTAATGGCGAACCAGAATCAAAGAAAACCCATTGGAAAGGAAGCAAGAATTTGGTGCTTGGGAACATCCCACTTAAGTTGGGTATTTTGCCAGAGTTAGTTTCAACCCTCTTTTATTTGAAATTGCAATTCGGGGGCTAGGAAAAATAACTACTGGCCACCAAATGAGACGAAGACGCGAAGAGGGAAGAAAAATATCCGAGATGAGTCTCATCCGCTTTGAAATACCGACCGTTATCTGCGTGGGAATTAGGACCGAGAGAAGATGGAAGAGATAGGGGAGACCAAATCTTAAGTCGGCTGCGGCAACCTTGTTCTGTTTTAGAGTGCACGAAGCCCACGAAATTAGAAGAATAAAATGATCAACTGTAATATTTTAGGGTATGTTTATGTAGAGTGCTTTCAAAACTTCGCGCACATGTCTCTTAAACTTACATGACCACTTTGATCCATCCCGTTGTTGGTCAGTTTAACCTTTTCGAATGAGATGATTTGCTTTAGCAGCTGTTCGCCAGTGAAAGGTGAGTCTGGATGCATATAAAGCCTAACAGGGGCTGGTGGATCTGCCTTTCCCGCTACAAGCCAAGTTGAGCGGTGGTAGGCGTATCTGTAGCGTTTGTCATCAACAGGCACTGTGTCCATGAGGATTATGTAATTGGCTTTAGGATCGACGCCATTCAGTGATACCTTTAGCGTTGGAAACATCCTCCTAGGAAAGAATGGTAAAAATAACAAAATGGTCCATGCTCGTGTCCACCTTAATCCTTCTACAAGACCAACAAATTCATTTTATGAATAATACTTCTTTGCAAAATAAGTCAAATGACTTTGCCAGTATCTTGTTAACATAAATACACTTAACGGCCACCTTTGACCAGTTCAAAGACGTGTGAACAACTCACGCCGCTCAAGAGAAACAGCAGTTTGTAGCTGCTGATTCCTCTTTACTCCATTTCCTGGAGGCTTCTACATCAGAAGACTAATGATCCATACAGTTCACCCCAGATGTATTGGACAAAAGCTGAATGCTCAGGTCGTTGTCGAGTGTAATCATTGGGACATTGGGACAGTAGAACGTCTGAAAACGGCAAAATTTCCAAGATTGATTTGTGCAATTCCATTAAGTTGTTGTAGAAAGGGGAATCATAGGTTTATTCTTTAAGAATGGTTTCAAAATGAAATAAAGCACTGCCACAAAATGATGTGCAATTGACCATCACCCAGAAATAGAATTGCGTGTCTTTATAACATTGATTATTATTATAACCCTTTGCCTCCAAAGGGTGTCAAAGTACATATTATTAAAATCTCAAAAGCCGTTGTATTTTTATACAAATACATTCTTTTAAAGTTAAAACAAAACTGGAGAAGGACTCAAAATAATTTCAATTTACAGCTCAATACATATTTTTCAACGTGAATTAGGCGCAGTCTAGGATCTTCTTATCCATGCGCTCATAACCAAGCGTTGAAACTATCTCACATATTACTATTTTCGTTAATTGAAAATATCTCCATGTCTGCATATTTTGCTTTCTGCTAGCATTTTTTCGTTGCAAGGTAAAAACCAGTTGGAATAACCGTTTTATCCCTTCCGACTGTCGCAAAGTTTGAAGGATTCTCCCCTCATTTGAGCTGAAAAGATTCACCATTGAAAACTATGACATATCACAGTGTTAACTGAACTGGCACACTCGTTCACATTGAATTGAAAGATAGGCTGTATAGTCTCCACTTTTGATTTTGACTTAGTTTTATTACATCCACAATGTTTGTTGGAATCCTCTTACTTCAGTCCAGACCTGAGCAGTCTCGATGGAAAAGTCATTTTCAAAAGACGGGGACATCAACCACTTCGCTCTTAGGCCCAAACCTTGAATTGAAATCAGTTGATATGGTTCTTACTTTTGAGTGTCGGATAAAATTCTCAAGTATGGTTGTTCAAATAAAAGCTACGAAGTAGCATACACCTATGGTACTGATTGCTTCATAAAAAAATAGCAATTTTATTCCTGTTTGAGCCTCTGGGAAGCTAGTGGGCGGATTGAGAACGAGGTGCCAGAAAGATCAACCGTAAACAGCGCACATCAGTAATCTCCAAGGCAAGAGTTAACGAGCATAAAAAATTATGTATAGTTCATTTCTTTCAAACTTCCTCTGTTTTTAATTAAGGAGAGAAAGTAAGTAGTGACGGAATCAAGCCCTGATGCTGCATTTGCTTCTTTACGGTTTAGCTTAGTACTGTGAAATGACTGCGAAGACATGCTGCTATTACCAATGTTGGGTCCCTTGAAGAGTTGAAACCAAAATTATATCAACCAGTCACTCCAACAGAGTTAGTCCATTTTTCAGTCATTGTTAAGAATTGAAAGTTGGAAACTGTAATAGTTATCTCTTTCGTGAGTCGGCATTGAAACCTACCCACAATAGCTGTCAGTAAGCCAATAAATAAAACACGGTGTGAAGTATCTGAATCACTGCGGTCGCCATCTCATGATCAAAATAACCAAATCACTTAGATCACATTATCACACTTGGTCAGTTGAATTGTTTGGAAATAATTGCTTAATTTTTTTTTTCTTCGCAGTTTATTTGTTTCTTTCGATTCCTGACAGTCGAATCGCGGCGTTAAATGGATAAACATTTCTGTTTCTTTGGCACATCCTCACCGGTCATCTTGTCCCATGCAGTTGTTTAAGATGGCTTCCAGCAAACTGAAGTCGCCTGTTTGTAAAACTGTAGCTGCTAGTCCTCGAGGAATGCAGCTGAATTTTAGTTAAATTTAAGGACTATAGGAGAGAAGATCAGACAGGGAAAGTTTATTCACTGTTCAGTGACAAAGTGGCTTGACTCCTACCTGCCAGACTTTGTTATGATCATTTCGGTTCCCAGTTCATTGAAGCGGTCCCACAGATCTCGACTCTCTAAGGTTACTGTTACCCTTTCCAGGTCTTCAGAGACTTCTGAAGAAGAAACTGTCGTGTTTGCAGCTTCTATACGAACATTTTCATTGCTGCTTTCCCCGCTTGTCCTAAGTCTCTTTCCATTCGCAGATGCTTTCGTATCATCCTCACTAGTGCAAGGCTTCTTCCTCTTCGCTTCATCTGTGCCTGGAGTTGAACAAATTCAGAAAGTCTCAGACGTTAAAGTCACAGTTTCGGGGATAATCCCTATTCAGATTCAAAAATAAACAATTGCTTTCTTTCTCCCTGTAGCTGCAACGATCAATAAAACGAATTTCTGTGATGAGAGTTAGTCTAACGTTCGGTCATTTTGAAACGTTCGTCGGTTCGCGGCCATTTACGACAAACGAAACCCAGTACAACGTCAAATTAACGCCACGTGCAAAGCAACTTATACTATGAAATTCGCCTATTTGTGATCATGAGCTTGCAACATCACAACTTTTGTAAGTTTTTCAAGACTGTTTGTATAAGCCATTCTTTGAAACCTAATTAGGTCGTTTGACTTAAAAGTGAGGACACGAAAGACAGCACTAAACGTGAATGTACCGCTTCCATCCGAAGCCATCAAGGATGCAATCGAGAACGCCGTAGCTTTTGAAGAGAGATGTGACTGTGTGCTAGATTCTGCCATAATACTCTTACAACTCTATATACAGTTTTCGACACCATCCATCTCATCCAATGTTGTCTCCAAACAAGTTATAAACACCTATTAATGAAACTGTTGATTGGATCACGGCTTATGCCTTTGTATAAGCCAATCAAAATTTGAGGTTATGATGCCTGTGAAACTGAACACTGACAAAGACTAGTCGCTAAATACTCATGGCAAACATTGGTTTGTGGGTGGCAAGGGAATGATTCTGAAAGCAAATTTTGTGTTCTAAATAGTTGCATTCCAATGTGAACAGTTTATTTTCAAGATCATGAATGTTCGTGTAACGTTAGGAATGAACTCACGCACATTCCAAAATAGGTCTAGACAATTTGACATGAGAATTCGTTATCGTACTTTGCCATCACCTCCGATGACCTATCCTGTTGGACAAGAAGGTAACAATACACAGGATAGGCTAACGCTAGTGGCACTCCTACTGCCTCAAAAAAGGGAAAATACGACGATAGGGTAGCATTGGATACCCTTCATTTAAGCAGTTATAGTGATCTTCGTGTAAGTTTACGTATATGTAACGTGAAGGACAATTTTCTAAAGGAAAAGATAAAGAAAAAGACCTGGAACATTCCATGACGTTTCAGATATTTCCTGTCATATGTACTTTGTCTTCTTAAGTTTAACGTGCATTTGGCAATGAGCTCCAGTAATACTGTTATTCTCTGGCATTTGAATAGTTCTGTATACAAACATATCCGGTCAATGCAACAACTGTCCTTAACAACTCATGTTTGTCTTGCCGGTACAAGGAAAGCGCGCCAATAACAATAACATTGCTTTTTAAGGCTGACCCTTGGAGTACATGCAATAGTGATTTCGATCGAAGAAAAAAAGTCATGGTATTCATCAAACAGGTACAGCTACTGCTATAAGGAAAATGTTCATACAGCCTTGAATCTTTGGAACCAAAAATAATATTTATAATATTAAATAAAGATATGACTGTAAGCTCGATAACTCGACCCGTTAATACTGGCCTTGAAGTGCAATATCGATAAAAAAAAATCACGACATTTCTCAAACAGCTACAGCTACTGCTATTAAGGATAAGTTCATACAGCCTTTTAGCTTTTGAACCAGTAACAAAATAATAAAGATATGTCTGTAAGCTTAAAACTTCACCTTCGGAGTGCAATGGTGGCTTCTATCGAAAAATAGTCATGGCATTTATCAAGCAGGTACAGTTGTTGCTACTAGAGAAATGTTTATGCAGCCTTACAGCGCTTAAACCATAATAACAAGGATATGTGAGGTGAAACTTTTTTACTCACCTGTTCATACAACCCAAGTTAATGTTTTACCGGTCGTTCGTAATTCTTCCTCTTACTGAACGAGCAATGATTCAAAGCCAATGGACAATCGGAGTTTATCAACACCTTCTGTAAGTATATCCGTCACCTCTAAATAAAGTACCTTTATATCGTCTGTGGTTACACTACATTTCCTTTGCCAAACCACGGGCTGTCATGGCGAGTGAAATGGCATTGCTGAATCATTGGCCTTTGCATAAGTATCAAACAGATCCTATTTATCACCTTGTAAATTAAGTTCCTGATATAAACAAAGAGCTCATGTAAAGAAAGAACACAAACGTGTTGACAACTTGATACATGGTTTGTTTACCGACATCTGCAGTTAGAGATATCTACAAACTGATAAGTTAGTAGCATTTCCGATTCACATTTTAATCGAATACCGCCATAAAGCACTAAATATGTCAATGAAAAGAGCAGCTTGGGTCGCCCTAGATATTATATAACCTGCAATGATAAGAAAATTGTTCCTTTTGTTAGCTTAAAATACAGTTCAACTAATAATGGTAATTATATTATTCCTAAGTTATCTCTGCATCACTCCAATAAATATTAGGAATGCTATCTTTTAGTTGCTATTATGGAATCACCACATTGATATCGATAATTAAGAACCTCGTTGTTAAACAATAGGAATTTACTTGGCGGCTATAGTTTACTGAATGCTTCTTATAAGTATAAACAGCAATAAGGAAAGTTGTTCACCCAAAAGAAACAATTTAGTTTCATCGACGTGGTAATTGAAAAAAATCCTTTTGAATCATATCACTGTACCCAAAGCCATCGGTTGAATCCAGATAAGGCTCTGGGTGGCAACATTTTTAAAATACTTTCCCGAGGCCAGTGTCTCAGAGCCATGATATCTGTATTTTTCGGCGAAAGAAAGTGACAGGCTCGGAAACTCTTGCAATGATTACTGACATCAATCTGCAGTTGAGACATTTCCTTACAACAATCCATACTTCGGCCATTCTAGTATACTCGCAGTCGTTCTTGTTGACCTTGGCCATCTTTTTATGGTTTTGACGCTTCATTCAACAAAAAACAGGGGCGTAAATTATTCTCCGATCAAGAAATTTAAGCCTACCCTACGATTATCCCAAGGCGTGCAACACTAAATTGAGATTTAAGCAGTAACAACGAAGAACAGGTCAGATAAACATTTATTTTGGATGGTCTGAGCATCACCACTTGGCAAAATCGGCTTATCTTATTAGTTTTTCACGCGTCTTAAGTTGCAAATGAATCTGGAATGTATACGAGCGTAACTGAAACAGAAAGCTATTAACAAATATATGTATATATTTTCAATCGGGCATTAAGGATTAGTATCACCGACCGGCGTTTTTCAACTGTTGTCCAAACAAAGACATGGTGTTTTGGGCGCACGCGTTACCTTCGCTGTCTTTAAGGGTCAATCAACAACAAGAAAACAATACTTATTTAAATCATAGATGGGATTTTTCTCTTCGTTCACACGCCATCGTTTGCAAATACTTTTAAGTGCCATCTGCTGACTAATGACTTTAAACTGGAGATTAAGAATGAATAGAAATACTGTCACTGAGTAGAAAAGCGATGTAATCATAAAGCTATTTTTAAGGTGGCACTTACAAACGAAGCGCGATGAAAATAGAATGAAAAATTTGTCCGTAGCAATATCAAAATGTGTGGCTCTTTCATTAAAAAATAAACATATATACAAAGAAAGCCAGGAAGGTTCACCCTGACATATTAGAACAAGCGCGTGTGAAGGAGAAAATGTTGAACAAATGGTTTTTGTTCAAGGCAAAATCAAAGTCCCGTCAGTCACTGGGGCGACGATGTACATGTTATTGTAGACAAAACGACACATGCACATGCATTTTAGCAAATGCATGTGCGATATTGTTCGTCGATCTTGTTTCGTACCATGTAGACTGATCTCGGATGAGCTTCTGTAAACAAATACATTTTGCATTACTTTCGAAGATGAGTTTCGGTTAGCACGCTTATACAACAAAAACAAAACCCAGAATATTAAAAATAGGTGCCACAGTATCTCTGGCAGCTTAACGGAAAGGACAAACAAAGAAACAAACAATCAAGGGGAAAAATAAATAAACAAATAAATGCAATAATTAATTAAAAAGAAGCCAATAAACGGAGTGAACAAAGACCGTCAAATAACCAAGGCAAGGGTGTCCAAAGTCCTGTCTTTTCAGACTTAAGGTCATTGCAAAGTACTCTTCCACCCGTTTAATAAATAATGACAGCAACTACTATAAGAGTTTTCTCCTTGTCCTCGGACGAGACTAAAACCAGTGAAGAAACTTCATACCCAGCCATCTGGTCTTAATCGACCTGTCTCGATTGCTGCAGTGGCCATCTCGATCTCCGGCCCTTATCAGGACATCTCAGCCGTCGGTAACATCATCACTACCGCTATGTCCCGTGACAAGGGGTTATCGCTCTATCTTTTTGGCTTCTGTTCACAGCTTATATTAAGATCATTTTACCAGATTAATTCGAGGGATTATCTGTCAGAACATTCAATTGAGCATGTTTATAGTTCGCGGCACTTTGCTGTTGTTTCACTCAGCTTGACGAACGCATAAATACCTCTCGGTGAGCTTCCCGCGCGCGCAAAGCTAAGTTTCTGCTACACTTTTGGGATTACATATAATTCGAGCTAACTCAGTCGTGAGCTAGCAATTTTGCACTCAACATGTGATAACAAATTGTAAAGGTGCTGACAATATACGCTGCTTATATTGCAGAAGCACATTAAAGCCGCAGATCAATGGGCCGTGGTTGCACTTGAAATAGAATCCTTGCCGGACTGGTATTAACACTAAGCTAATGCTATGTCAACACGGGAGGCGAGTCTTTTTGCACGAAGGGACGTTTAAAATGCAGCGGCAACTGAGCAGATATAGATTTAAAGATAAAGCCTAAAATGTTTGAAATACTTATCAATGAAAAGTTCTCACTAGGAGAGAGAAATGCGAACACAAACTTGGTCCGTTGTGTCAAAGAGAAGAACAACACAACCCTATACAGAATAGATAATTGGGTTAATCATTTATTCAGTTCGTTATCGTCTTTCCATCGAAGGCTTTACCTCTGGAATCATGCTTACACTTTCCCGCCAAGTATAAATCTAGAGTCCATGGATTGTAGTTTAAAATTGAGTTTTTTTGATGGACAAAAACATCCAGTCCTTTTTGCCTTCAACGGCCATTTGCTTCTAGGAGGAAAACTGGACAGCACCGGGCACAAAGTCCTTTTTTTCCCTCAGTTTTGTTACTCAGTGAACTGAAGCTTTTATTTTACAACTCTGTTCCATTAATTTATAACCTTCTCTTCTAGTAATTACATCCGATTCACAGCAATAAATATGTGTTTTAACGTTAAAGTTTACATTGATTACGTAACAAGGAAAATCATGAAATTTAAGTTGCCGCCTGTTTGTATTATTAAAATGTATAATTAAATGTAGATCATTTTAAGAGTCCATTGACACTAAAATAAGCGTTAAAAGAAGAAAAAGAAATAAAAGAAAGAAACGAAAAGAAAGCGTAACTTAATTTTCGCTAAATTGTAGGAGTTTTTAACTGTACTAATGGTGAACCTTAAAGATACATATGAACCATCACGTTCATTGCAACTCAGCTAATGTTAATAAAATTGGTCTATGAGACCTACTGTTCCACTCAAAAAGAGAGTGCTGTATTCGAAATGCGAACATGAGGCAATGGAATATGTTAAGTTTATAAATGCACGTTGCCTTAAAGAGGTAGAAAAATGTTTCTTATATACAGCTGCTCCACAGCTTATTTTACAGTCGAGCTGTAATCATGAAATATATCACAATAGTGGTCAAAGGTTTTTCAGCTCCAGACAAAATGTCCCACAATTACAAGGTTTCTTTCTGAATTGGGGTTGACGTTGACGAGAAATTAAGGCGCCGGAATGCATGGGTCAAATCGAGATGCTGTTTAGGTGGCTGAACCTACGTTATGCAGTTGCAATGTACATTTATGTAGGATATGTTGAAGACATGGCTACCGTGGTTGACCATGACTGAAGGTGTAAATCTGCACCAAGCTTATCCATTAGCAAAGCGGTGTGACCACAATTATGGTCAAAGGTTTTTTAGCTCCATGCAGACATAATGTCGAACATCATTTTACAACGTTTCTTCCTGAGATGTGATGAATGTTCACGAGAACCGAAAGCGCTGAAATGCATGGGTCAAATCGAGATGCTGTTTACGATCTAATTGATATCCACGTGAAGGCGGCTGACTGCATTCAAAGATGCACCGTTTTGCAGTCGCAATTTACATTTATGTATAGGATATGTCGGGAACTATAGGCGATTGACCATGATTGCAGTTCTAAATCTGCTCATCTACTAGCGAAGCGGTGCGATTGTCATTTTACGTCTGTTTAAAAGAACGGTAATGTAGGGCTGGGAAATTCTCCGTGGACACTGTAAGGCGGGAGTGGAGGAGCTTCCAGAGATCCCGCAACCGTTGGCGACAGCAGATTGGGTAAACGCTGTTGGCGGTACGCACTGAGAACCCCAGCGAACGGTAATCTTGGAATAGTCGGCGATGGGGGTGGTAGACAACCTTAGAAGAATTAAACAAAAAATGACATGTTATGAAATACCTGGAGGAGAAAGGGGAAACCACTAAGACTTCTGTGCCCACGCAAGTTAAATTATTAAGCCCTGACCAAAGGTACCGACGAACATGCATGGGTACCAAAGTTGCACGGGAGAACATAAGAGTTATGTTCTCTGACGTAAGTCCTCTTAATAGAACCAAAATAATTTGGTTTTCAAATTCAGAGAACTGCGAGGCAGTAGTCGGCCAAAACCTGAATACTGGAGCTCCCATTAAAAAGAAAAAAAGTAACGCTTAGTTAAACACACGTGCATGTACGCGGTTTTTCTCGATGTGCGGTACTTAATGTAACGATAGATCCGTGATTGATTTCAGCCACCTAGATCTATACGTCTTCAAAACAAAGGTTTATTAGATGATTGCTTAGAAACATTCGAGAATTTCCGTCTGTCAGAAGAAAAGGCCAGTTAACTACTCCTATCTTTATGTTCCTTGCCCGGAGTACTGAGCAGAATCTTCTTAAAGAGATTTACAAGTTGGCTCAGACATTTCAATATTTCAATTTCGAACAGTTTACTCACGAAATCCCTTGTTTACTGTCTGCATTATTTGAAAGAAAACACACATTTACCCTCGAGATATACAGCTGCAGAACAATTTCCTTCCAAAAATAGTAGCATCAGTTCTGTATGGTAATGTTTTAAGCGGGAGTCAGTTTTCAGATTTTCTGGGATCTATTTCAATTGTCAATGGCTCTCAAGAAAGTAAGGGCACATCACGAAACAATTTGAATGCAAGGTGAAATTGTAAAATTTTTATTTTTCGCCTTTTGCACGAAACGGCAATTTGCATGGAAAAAGAATTCTTGAAATCCCTCATTGAAGACTTTTAGAATTTAATTTGACGGGATACAATGCCAGTTTACTATCATGCGGTTCAAATGATTGGTTACTGCCGTGCCACTCTATCCAGAGTGGCACTCCCGTGCCTCTCTGGATAGCCTTTAACATGAGTTCTAACGCGTATTTTGACTTTACTCATTTCCATTTTTGTCCATTGGTGTATGTTAAGTTTCAAATACTGAGAAACAACGGCTATATAAGTTAACAGCTGAATTGTTGTGTTGTACGGTCTTGTACTGGTTCAACTGAAATGTTGAGTTTAAAACGCAACCAATTGCAAATCCTTTTGGAAACACAGACATCAACTTATGGCCGAATTGGTTTCCGACTAAATGGCTCAAGCAGTTATCTTTCATTGTATTGTCAGACGGCGCCCGATGTAAGTAGATTGTGGTAAGAAAAGAAAAGATCATCTATTTTTCTTCGATTAATTCCCTTGATGCCACCCATGCAGGTGTTTTGCAACAGTTACGTTGGTTAAAACTCACTTTCCAAACACTGAACCTCCTTGCAACGCCAAACACCATTAACAGTTCGGTTTTTCAGCCACAAACCTCTCAAAGGTTCAACCATTGTTTACTTTTTCTTTCCATTCCCGTTTGCTTTTATAGAACGATAGTCACCTGATTGAAAGAAGGAGCCTTTGTCTTGAGATCTGCAGCCCATCTTGGGTAACTGGTATCTACTATTGACGCCCAATTGCTGTAAAAGCGGGAAAGGGACAGGAGAAAATGGAGAATCTGGGATAATCGTCTGTGGGTGGTTGTCGTGGAAGCACCCCCTAGAGAAAGATTTACAAATAAAATTATTAACTCAAAATTCCATGAACAAGACATGCAGTTTTAAGAAAGTTTGCGGTTAGGAAAAACAGTTGCCCTCTCACGCTAACCTTTCACAAAAATAGGTTTGCCGACGTTTTCGCCTTTTTGTATTAAGCTATTTGTTGAAGAATCAATCGTCATCTTACAAAAGTACGAACTCTGTTTGGTAATGCCTGTTACTTGTTGTCGCAAACGAATTGATAGTGACAAATTGCGATGAAAAGAAGAGGACAAGGAAGAGCATTTGAGCTTCGTCAACGAATCAGAAATGCTAGAACGAATTAACCGAAGTGTACGCAACTTCTCATTTTTTCAACATTTTTAAAGAGACAATTGGTAAAAAAAGTAGCCTTATTTCTTCATATAGCCTTACTAGAATGGACACCCTTAAGGATTTCATCCACATACCTCCAACCACATTTCATGACTTACCTTTTAGTAAGGGAAAGAGGAAAGGTTTTGAAAGCCTAAGGATTATAAAGGTTTTGAAGTTTAACTCAGAATTGAAATTCGCAGCCTGCTCAATGCTACAGCACTGTAAACTATAAAACACAAACATCTTTTTCAGCACAATAGAACTAATTAGCCAGTGGAAATGTAGAATTATTTTCGCAATATTGCATTTTTCTCAGACAACGCGACTCTTTGTTGCTCCGCCTTTCAGTCACAAAGCCAAGCCTTGAGTGGGTCGATGTTGCCGTAACTTTTGTGTCTGTGGGCGAAATCCCAACGTGTGATCTTTAAAACGAAAGATTTTTATCATTTTACGAAAGTTTTGTTTGTTTACGAATATTTTTTCCAAGGGAAGGATGGGATTCTCTTTCACCTTGGCCGCTTTGAGGGTTGGAAAAGTTAACCAAAAGACACTTACCTTTCCACTGGAATAAGACGTGATGAGTCCCGGAAACCCTTGGCAAATGGATTGCTGTCTATTTTTAATCGTGTGATCTGAAAAAACGGAAAACAACAACGGAACATTAGTAGTTATCGAACGATCAAGCCACCTTAAGGAACACGGAAAACGGAATGAACAGCGATGACTGAAGAAAGCCTGCGAATTTGTGGTGTTGTGGTCTACGCATGCATCCGTTTCTCGAAGCCTTGATTTATCTTGAAAGATGTTTCCGATCACGATTCCAATAATATCGACTAGTTGGGTATGATGAATTGGAATAGAGCCTGTTTTTCTTTAATAGAATAAACAAAAGCTGGAAAGCGGAGCCTCTATTGCATTGGGAACGCAACTGTAACAAGTTCATTTGTTTCTTCAGGAAAATGAGATTTCAAGTTACTGTATTCTATGTGTAGTGAAGTTCTGAAAAGTCGAGTATTTTAGCTGCAATAAGAAACGAAAAAGAAACAGATGAATTTATTTTAATCTCAACAACAGAAAATATTGCTATATTTTGCAAAATAGCCGCCGTGGGAATATAGGAGTCAACCTAATTTCTGCCATTTGCCTGAAAACAAATCTGAAGGTTGCATGCGCTTGTCCTAATTAAATTTAATTAAATTAAAAGGAATAAAGTCTTGCTATAGAAACCTGAGTCAACTTTGGTTTGCCTGCATCTTACAAGAAAACAGAAAAAAAGTAGATTTTTATAAATCTCTAAATTACAGGTGAAGTGGGAAACTGAAAGATTTTCAAAATACTTGGCCCTTAAAGGGTTCACTGCATGACTTACCAGTTGATTTTGGTATGCTGTTACTCCAATGAAGTTTGTCTCGGGAAACGTGAATGTTTTCATCTCCTCTGACTTGAGATTGATTACAGAAGCTGTGTGGTCACGTTTACGAATTATATGGACTCTGGGTTGATACTTATGCATCGAATTGAGAATAAGCTGAAAGATTTGAAAACAGAACAAGTCGTTAACATTTGAACAAACAGCTTTGTAGGTAATGTCTCAGAGGCAATGGCTATTGTTCTGTATGAGGTTTTTCACCTAAGAAAACCTGGTTAGTTGACAACAAATTACCATCAAATATTTTTGTGGGGCATTGGAAGAGAAATGAATAGAAACATCTTTAATGTAGTGAAAATTGTTTTTTCTAACACTCTGCGTTGCACTGACTTACAGCTGACTCCTTCCCACAGGGGAATAAGAAAACGTTATCAAAACAACCCCATTCTTTTCTCTTGCGCTTTAACTCAGTTATCCGAGGATTAAAAAGGATTGTTTTAAAAGTTTCAAAAGAAAACCGGTTTCGATTTTTGGGGGCTTTTTGAAATGAAAAATACAATTATATAGTCGAAGTTAAAAAAAAAACGATGTACACCTTACGAAATAGGTGGGCACCTTCAGACTTGACTTACATGGCCATTACGGTCGGCGTCGTTGTTGGTCAGTTTAACTTTCTCGAATGAGATGATCTGCTTTAGCAGCTGTTCGCCAGTGAAAGGTGAGTCTGGATGCATATAAAGCCTAACAGGGGCTGGTGGGTCTGCCTTTCCCGCTACAAGCCAAGTTGAGCGGTGGTAGGCGTATCTGTAGCGTTTGTCATCAACAGGCACTATATCCATCAGAACCATGTAGTTTGCCTTAGGGTCGACACCGTTCACGGATATTCTTAGTGTGGGAAACATACGTCTGCAAAGACAAGTTGAATTAAGTCTTGGTTTAGAAATAAACGTAGGTAAAAAAAGTTCTATTTGGTCGTGAAGGGAGCGTTTATTTGTCCAACAAATGAAATCATCAAGACTTTGTCTATGAACATTAGTTATCGGGTGACAAATCAAAACTTTCCGTCCTGTAGCTTGTTTGCGTGAATGAGCTAATTTACACGAACATTGTTTCTGTTTATGCAAAAGTAAAGAAGCTGTTTACAAAACAGCTCCTTATCTTTTTAACAACTTCGACTTCCGGCAGCGATTCATTAGCGGTTAGCGCTAGGATCAGTTGGTGGCAGGGCGCCGGGCACGGCGCTAAACGCGAGTGATTTTTCCAGGTTAGCGTGTTAACATTCCACTATTCGAATATTCGAAATTTCTCACACCTTCCAGCCTTGGTAATAATCATTTCAGTCCCCAGTTCACTGAAACGTTCCCACAGCTCCTTCCCTTCCAGTTCTACAGTGATGTTTCTCAAATAATCCTTGGAAGAGTTCTCGAACACTTCGGTGTCTTCGTCATCGGTGGTTATCTCGCTTGATGAAGACTTCATCCTCTTGGCTGGTGGCGGTTCCACACATTCGTCATCCGAGACACCTTCTCTGTACTTGGGCGATGCTCTTGGATCTAAATGTTGGAAAAAGATTTCAAAGTTTATACGACAGCCAACACATTGTTGTGTTTTCTGTTGCCTAATATTTTGAACCCAAACACGCAAACTTTGCCTCACTTTGTTATAGATTCTCAAAACGGATGACTTAGCTGATAAGTCTGTCAAATGTTCTAGAATCAAGGTTTATTTTCTTACCAACGTCGCTTTTACCATCTCTGGAAGACATCAAGGAGGCTATGGAGAAAGCATTAGCCTTCAATGAAAGTGAAGGTGAAGACTCCATTACGACTTATTGTATACTCTACAGACGCTTGTGGCGTTTGTCGCACCCTGTTCACGCAAGCTGCTAAGTTCTTTGGCAAACAGGCAATAAACAGCAATTAATACTTTGATGACAGTCGTGGCATTTCTCAATGAGCCAAAGAACTGGGTCGAGACCTCGTCCCAGAATAGCACGTCAAATGCCACTCATTTTGATACTCAACACATTACATACGGAACTGATTTGAATTCAGGAAGACGATCAGTGAAAATATGCCCACTTTACTCTGATATTATTGTCAGCGCATTATTACAAGAAAAAAAATGGAGCTGCAACACTACATTTGTTTAAGATTACAACACATCATCATCTTTGCAAAGTTGTTTATTTGTTTGTAATGTTGTTGAAAATACATTGCCAACTGTCGTTCACAAAAAACAAAACAAAAAATGAATCTTGGCTGTAAAATTTATTATGTTTTTGCGACCTAGGAATTCTACAATTTTCAACCACGTCATATCACTGGAAATATCGCTTGAGTACCCGCACTAAGCAACATGAATTTCTGCGTTCAGACCCGAAAGGTTTGTGTTGAGCGGGGGTGAGAGGCAATATTAGACCTCTACTTGTGATGAAAGGTAATGGCACCAATCTAAAAAGTAGCAATTGTGTTTATCCTAAATCGCATGAACGTTTAGGCAAACTTTCAACAACAAATTTTGAGTTTATCACCACAGAAAATCGTTATTTTGCTTGACATTTTGGTAATTTTGTGAATTGACAGTCTAAACAACCGGAATGGCCAGCATTCATCCCATCTGTTCTGACCTTCACTAAAGATAACCACTTTACACTGTTTAAATGTTTATTTGTTTGGTGTGATAGTGACGGAAATTGGCAGCACCCACAGATCGGTTTATTTGTTTAAGATAGCGCGGGATTGGTGCAATCCAGTGCTTTTAATCCAACAATTTATGCCACTTTCCAAAGAAAGCGCAAATTAAATTTCAGCGCTTATCACTGAACAGAGAAAAAATCACGTTATGAGAATGTGTCAAAACAGCATTAAGGTCAGGCGAACTAGTTTTCTTCGAAATATAATCATATTTTAAGCTGTTTGTTCCACGTAAGAAAAACTGCACTATGAACATTATATTCACCAATGATAGATCACAAAACGGCTCCACTAAAACTTGGAGATTTTTTCCTTGAAACAAAAGGGCGTCTTGTACGATGAGAGACTAACCGGGCTGTTGACAAGGCGAAGTTATTTTCCCACGCTGTTGAGTATTTCTTATCAGAGCTGAAGAAAGCACAGAGATGCCGACGAAATCCATTCAGGCCATTGAAAAGCTTTTGATTAGGCAAGCTGTTCAAGACAAAGAAACATTTCATTTATTTCGTGATGAGAACAAAGATCTTCATAAGATAGCAGTAGCAACTCGTCACATCTGGATTTGTGGGAAGGACTGAAATTACTTAACTTCCTGAGGTGACAGTTTTTATCCAAAATGATGGCCTTTGCTAAGTCATCTTTACGAGGGAAACACACACACTTAGGACCACATTCCTTAAATATTTTAACGTATCTAAGAAGCTCTGAAACAACCCAAGTAATGCTTCTCGGTAGAAAGTCACACGTCCCTCTTGACCTGTGTTAAACCAATCTCGGTCTACATGAAACCAAATACTATTCACAGCGTACACTTAATTAGCTTAATATACTGATAAGAATCTAGATAAGTGTCGCATTAACATGAATAGGAACTCATTATTTCAATGGGTATTCGGTTTCGGTCTGGCCCTTCAATGGCGCTCACGACATGCACAAGAAAGAAAATCTTTGCCGCAAACAAAGTCTGCTTTCTGGAAAATTCGTCCGCAAAAAGGTAGACGCCTTAAAATGCGAGTGGTGAAATTCTTTAGTTAACCACACCACTTAACGCCCTTCACCGATAAAAAAGGCAATAAACTCGGTTGCTGGATAACATGATGCATTTTGAAAATGGCTTTCTTCAACCAAAGCATTCATGGGGTGTAAACTATCGCCATATGTGTTCAAAAGGATAGACACCTCTTTGCTGTCTATCAACGCTCAATTAAGCTGTTTATTTATCAATCTTACCATGTTTTCAAAGACTCGGTATGTGTACCGCCCGGGAAGGGCCTACGTTGCTTCATAGACGTATTACGCAGCGAAATATCCGTTGGATCGGTAACACGTCAACAGTATCATGTATCGAACCAGTTTATTTTGATATTTTGTATTCTTTCATCCACGAGTTTTTCATGATATTGATATGATGCCAGATCAACTTTTTAAAGACACTTCAAAATGTGATGTTTCAATAAATATAAGCAAAAAATCAAATTAAGGCCTTTTGAAGAGATGACGGGGAGAAATGCCAATAAAAACAGAAAGAGAAATGAACAAAACTTAAGAAGGAAAACATTAAGCTGTGCTTAAATTGCATTTCTTCAGCAGGGAATTATCATTGTTTTTTTTTTTTAATAGGGTGCTGTGATATGCTGTCGAAATATTGCCTGCAACTACAAGATAATTCCTTGCCCGATAAGAAAATCTTTGAGCTGATTGCTTTGAAAATGCTTTAAAAGCATTATCAACAAGTAGAGCTGCAAAGATAATAGATACTGATTTGATGAAAGTTTCAATAAATGATTTGCGTTCACCGACTTAAACACTTTTCCTCCACCCCTCCCTCCTACGGTCCGGGTGACCAAAGAGGAACATAATCAGTCAACGTGTTTTTTGTTATCTTTCTTTTGTTTGTTTGTTTGCTTTTTGCTTTGTTTTGTTTGTGTTTTTAATTTAACCATAAAATTAATTAACAGGACACGGTCCTAGAAATTTTACGCTCACCAAGCTACCTTTAATAACTGTTTATAGAATAGCAACAACGACGACAACAACAATAAACAAACAAACAACAGAAACATCATAAAAAACAAATTCAGGGACATTAATGCAGTAATACTTAAGAAAGTTTCACTAATTATAAAGAAAGAGCAAAAGAAAAGAAAGAAGATCTAGTCTATTTCAGCTCGGTACACGACGTTGGTCTTGATTTCTTACATTTACCATTCAACACTAACAATGAGCCTTTGATGTTTTAATTCTCCCAATTTTATTGTATTGTTGAAAAGTGTAAGGTGTTTATAATTAACGTCATAACAACATCAGCTGGGAAAAGACACAAACAAAGAAAAGTACTAAACATAAAATAATAAATAAATAAACAAATAAATAAATAAGCAAAGGAATAAATAAAAAAGGACTACTGTAATGAAAGTTGTTATCGTTGCTTTTGTTGTTGTTGTTGTTGTTACAGAAATTCACAACTGAAAAAATAAGGTTGCTAAACTTAGCCCGACAAAGATCTAATCTTGGGGGTAAAAAAGAAAAAAAACGTGAAACATCAAAAGCCGTATGTATTCTTGGATACAGTACAGTAGCTGCTTCACCACGCTGAATGCTGAAGTAACTACATCTATATAATGTCTACACTATGTGTAGAAGCTGTAATTCTTGAGCTTGGGCTTGGACCTTCGCCCTAGCAAAGAGCTTGTAGGCCGTTTGGTTCAGCAAAACATGCAACTGAAAAAATCGTTTTATTTTTAAATTACTACTGCAACCAAAAGCACGCACGCCCAGTTTATTCTGCCTTAAAAACTTTCCTCGTTTCTTTGCTCAAGTGAAAGTTAACCTGTCTTCAAGTTCTGTCAATTTTGTTCGGTTTTTGTTTGAACAATAAACTTTCGTTTGTTTGATTGTTTGTTTGTTTGTTTCAAGTTTGGACAGGTTTATCAAGTTCTCGATCTGGCGTTATTTATCTTTAGTTCATCCATGCTTTTTCAAGTTCTTTCAGGTTTATTTGTGAGTCGATTTATGGATGGTTCGATGAAGTGCAGTTGAAAGAATTAGAGGAGCTTAAAGAGAATTTAAGTAACTGTGAAGAGAAATGAACTTAAGAAAGTAAAACATGACTGGATGATGAAGAAATTTGGAGGTTTTGTTGCCGTAACCTTTAAAATTTGCACGTCATTCTTGCCTTTTTAAATTGATTTTGAAAGAGATATTGATGTTTTATTTTTGCCATTGTCATCAGCAGATTGTATTTTTGGCGGCTTGATCCGCGCTCCCAAAATCAGTTCCATGACATTAACCCTATTCTACCTGGGCTTTATTTGAGTTTCTGAGCCTGGGAGGGGGGGGGGGGGCACAAAGTGCCCCCCCTATAGATCTCGAAAAGCATTAAAGCTCTTGCGATGAAACTTGGCACGTTTGTAGCACGTCATTAGCTTAACAGATTGGGCTTATGACGTGTCAATTATGACGTGTCATGACGGCACAATAACGTCACAAACCCGCCATTTTGAATTTGAGGCCGTCATTTTGAATCCCAAACCTGCAGTCATACGGCTGACAATGACGTCACCCAAAAATATATGATTTTGTTCTAAGCCGACATACTTAGTCAAAACAAGCACACAAAAGTAAAAAATTATCTTCTTCTTACAAACGAAGGGGGAAAACCCGAAAAAGGACTGAAAAAAGACAGAAAATAGTTAAAATACACTTCTGAGTAGACGGCTGCTATGGAAACGTCAATCATCATAGACACATCATTGACACAGGAAAATTTTCTCTGATAACTTTTAGGAAAAGTCACGAGATTTGGTGATTATTCGTCCAGTCGTTTAAAAGTTATAATTCGTTAAAGTCAGGGCGGGCACAATGTGCCCCCCCCCCCCCCCCCAGGCAGAATAGGGTTAAAGAAAGAACTAAATATCATTGTGACGCTATTTTAATGGTCACAGAGTAAGTTTTTACTGCAATATTCCTTGAATTAAGTTACACTGTGCCACCGATTGTAAAACGACAAAATTTCAACTAGCCAGCACATAAGTCATTTCATTCTTGTCTATCTCAATTTTACCTTGGCTTTTTGTGGATTTTCAAGATTGTTTTGGTTTCCTTTGATGTTGACACATATTTTTATTTAACAGTGTGACCACCTCCTCCTTGTCAACTATGAGAATTCAGCGAGTTTGAACAAATTCCTGTTTCCGGAAATAGAACCCGTGGATTTAATCGTGATAGCCTTATTTGGGAATTATGATTTTTGTTCAGAAACGTTTTACGTTACTTGTACGAAGCAGTAGGCCATCCAGCGCCGGTCTCCATTCAGGTTTAAGTAACTTTTGTTTGTCTTATTTGAAAATAATCTCCAACAATAAGGAAAAGTTCGAGGAAAAAATACCGTGAAGAGGTACTGTCGCTTTTCCTTTCTTTCTTTCTGTCTCCTTTTTTTCCCCCTGATAAATGGTATTTCCATGTCACCGCTTTTAATATGGTCAACTTTGAATAACAAATGAAAAAAAAACCCTTCACCTAAACAGACAACTTCAAACAGACAGATCCACAAACTTAAAGCTTAAAACTGCATAATAGTTATTTATACCCTTTCTGAAAAGAAATTCTATGTCGTGCATTGAGAGCATTCTTTCCCACGGCGATTGTATAGTGCCAACCGGCAATGTTTTGAGCAGAGATTTACATTTCCTTTTGTGCCGAAAATACCACGAAAGCTTAAAATTCCCCTCGCAGTTCTTTTACCGCACTTTTGAGGGGGGTATGTAAGAAGTAATGTTTGTTTAGATAAGCTTTCTCTAATTGGATCTCATTGAGTATTGGTTTGGATGCTAACTCGGGTCAAGACACCGCGGACCATCTCGGTCACCTGGTCTTGCCGGTTAACCCGGTGCGGGTTTAACTAGCCAATATGACGCTAGTTTACCTGCGGCGCCGGGTCATCACCAAGTTAGCATTAACCTATATGCGTCAACCGTTTTGCAAAGGTGATCACCCGGCTGGCATTTAACGCGGTATATTGCAACTGTAGCTGAGAAACACGCCATATATGACCATGTTTATTTAGCATCTCCACTTCCTTATTTTAGTGTAAGAAATGACTTTATTGTCTGCCTTTTGAAAACGATTATCAATTAGTTTCTAGGAGTTTCCGCCGCAAACTCTGCCATAATGCGATCCAAGTCACGCCAGTTTTTACTGTACTGCTTTTCCTCTTGCAACGGGGCTGCTGAAATATTTCTCATGATACAAATATCCACTTTTGACACGTTTTTATATTGTTCTAACGCGATAATGGAATTATGAGTCAATATAACCACAAGAATTAACCAATGCGGATACGCGGCAAAGTACTATAATTAGTGGGCATCGATGAGGGCTTCAGTCATAAACCTTGATAAAGTTTAGCAAATTTTACTCCCTCTTCCGCCTTCCAAAATTGCCCCCAACGGATCAGAATCAGTTATCAGAAAAAAAAAATATCAATGCTTTGTTTGCAAGTTTTAAATCCTAAATGCCTTGTATTGGCTACATGTAACAGCTTGTCTTACCGAATGATTTAATTTTCCTTGCAAAATTCAATTTTCTTAATTAATTATGTTGCTGTTTACTATTTCAGTGTTGTTGTTGCCCCCCAAATTACAGTTTAATCAGATATCAATATTAAGTGAGGGTGAGAGGAATTGTCTCTGGGATCATGCTGTCTTTCCAGTATTTTTTCCGCCGCTAAATCGTCGGAGGTGAGCTTGTTCCGTGATCGGCTTATAGCAGCTTATGATGCTTAGTTCTTTGTGGCTTGTCTGGTTATTAAATCCGCAAGAATATTTCCTCCGCATGACGCTGAAAATTTACGGTTATGGGTGAGAACAAAACAACTGTATTCTTACAAAATGTCCCTTTTTGCATTACATCCTCGAAGTTCTGGGTTTTATTCCTTTTAAGGAGATGAGGCCACGGAGGCAATGCGACAGAGCAAACTGCTATATTTAGCAAGCTATCAGTGAAGCTATATATGGTTTGTTATGTTGTGATAATAAACTATTTTTCACTCTGATACCTTCAAACGCATCAAATACCTAAACCACACTTGTTATAATCCTCCGTTTTAAGCGGATTGCCCGTACGCCATCATGTGACAATTAGCACAATATCATCCACGAGAAAGGGATGTAACTTTGTCCACAGATTAAAAAGCAGAAAAAAGAAACAGAGTAAAGAAACCCGACATCCGCTCTGTGGTGAGACGTAATTGAAGGCAAAGAGTATCCATGTATGCCTTACTGGTTTGTCATCTTACTAATAAAGTATAATTAATGAGGCAACTCCCACTGCGAGCTTTAACCGTATTATGCATGCAATAGCAGTTAATTTGCAGAAGAAATACAGTGTTTTTCGCGGGTTTAGAACTTAAATGGCTTAAAACAATTGTTTATGACAAATTTAGCAGCTGGTAACATCTATTTACACGTAAGAGTATTTCGTATATTTCGTATTCGTCTCGGTCGATGACAGCTGATATTTACCCCGCTCATTATGGCCAAGTCCCAGTGATGGTCCTGAAATTTCCAAAGCATAACAAAAACGTTTAAGTCCACCACCAGCCTGTGTTGTCATAAGCAGATGAATCTTAATTGATGCAACACAACCAAGTGTACCGGCGGCGAAAAAGAATGCAAAACCTTTCGAGACGACATGTTCAGAAAAATTGCTCTTTTGATTGATTAGTGTTAAGTTTCGTGTTAAGATAAAATGTTATAGAAGGCAATCGCTTCCTTTAAATACTCAGGTTAATCAGTTTCTCGTGTGGATCAAGACTTTGTTTTGGAACCATCACCCATCAATTTATAAACTTTTCTTTCACATCTTCTTGGTACATGTTAAGCAAATGTTACTAATAGCAATCTGTAACTGCATGGGATTTTTAATTGCACTACAACTGCTGTTTCCAAACTTAACTAAAAATAAATGTATCTAACATATCTGTAAAATAGCTTAGCTTTACGGATTTCATACAAACCCTTTTTGAAATCAAGAAAAAGGAGATCAGTGCATGCAGGTATGGACTGGGGAGATCAGTGTTAAAGACGGTTGATCACCGTGATTTTGACAACGGTTTACTATCTTCTAACACAAGGCCGAGGTGATTTTATGCACAAATATGGAACTGATTACTACTAAGCTTTGGATTGTAGCAAAAAGTGGAAATGCAGTAGTCATTGACAAAATCTCCCGCCTCAACTTCAGTTCACCTTCAGCTAGTTTGCCCATCTTTAACCAATCGGTCAAAAACGGTATTTATAAAGGCTTGATCTTGATAATTAACAGCTGAAATATTTCAGTAGTGTTTATGCTGTTTTGAAATCAACACTTTAACTAGATTTTTCAGTTTTAAAATTCTTAGAAGACAGCTTCTTGCCCTCGTGACATCAATGTCATCGTTTTCGCACGATAAATAGAGAGTCAACTGATATCGGCATCCGCTGTTCCCTTATCGCAGTATCTCAGCCTCGTGCAGTTTTCATCGTGCTTATAAAATCAGTATTTACCTCTACGTAGGGTTATCAGCTGCTTCAGGGTTCGACGAAGAACAATACAATGACTCTTAGCTAAGTAAATCAACAAAGAAACACTTTATTTCACAGACGGATGCTTGTAAGAGGCTACCCATCCTATCACTACTAGCCTGGGGCAAAATTAAACAGAGAAAAACAAAAACATAAAAAAAAATATCGAAAAAATGGACAATCAGCCAGCATCAAATGAAAGTACTGCTCAGTAGCTTTCACTTGAATTGTCACACGTTAGGATTTCTTCTAAGGGCTCAAAAGTTCGAATTCGAAGGCGTTTCCGGTCTTAAGGTTTAACTCTGTGAAAGGGTTAAGGAGGATAAATGCCCCACAGTTTCTCTTTGTTCGCAGGTCAGATGTTTATGAGTTTGTTTTCCAAAAACATATTCCCCAGAGCAGCCACATAAAATATTTTCTGTTCTTTTCCAGTTATTTGTTCGGATTGTTGCGATCCGGAGGCACCATAAACTGGTGGAAAGCTAGAAGGTTTGAGTCTTTTTCTCTTTTCCTCTTACAGCATTCCTTTATCCCTTTGTTAACAGTGGTCAAATTTCCACCCTTCTAAAATGGCGGTTGCATAGTTAAACGGCTTATATGCGTAAATTAGGCAACATAATCAGAAAGAATATTTTTTATTCGCTTGTTAATTTATTTTTTGTTTTCAGAAAGATATGATCATTTTATGATATATTAACTTTCACTTTTTGTTTTCAGTTGGAAATTTACAGACCTTTAAGGCATATGACAAGTAACATGCCCCATTCAGTTGCATCCTTATCACGCAAACGCCTTCTACTTGGGAAATTAAGACCATAGCGACTCCAAGAAATTGTATTGAAGCTCTATTGTTTTAAACAATTGTTTGGCTATAGGGTCAAGTCCTCATTCTGCAGTACCTATATGTACAACAAGGTAAATTAAGTTCCTCGGTAAGTCAAAACGTATGGCGGGCTTTCTTGTTTAGTAATTGATGATCTGAATTTGTCTTTAGTTCAGTAATTAAAGCAAACATTTTTGTTACACCGACTACAAAACGAGTGAGTTTATGACCTTTACAGTTGTACTACTCTGAAAGTCTACACTCAGAACTTTAAGGCTTGAGTAGGAAGGCGCACGACCTATTGGTCTAACCTTTACATGTCCCAGAATAAATCGAAGAACGAATCTTGTTTTCGTGGCCATTACCTAATTATATAATTCCCATCACTGCTTAGTGAAGGCAACGGCAAAGGCCAGGCTATTTAAGCCAAGCTTATTCGTGTTATGGGGTGTACTTAACGCACAGAACAAGAGCCTATCTGCTTTGCAGATTGAGTATAAATGTTCCTGCAGCTTATCAGTCACGCTTTTGAGAAGAGCCTCAGTGATCTTCTATAGCATTATAATTCTAGCATGCAGTCCATTAAACTAATAAACTGATTACGAATTAAAAGAACACTTTGATCAATACGCCGATCAAATGCTTCTAACCGTTATTAGGCTGCACAGAGGACGGTTTATTAAATTGTAGCCTATTAGTTCCTGAAATTGAATAGCCTAAAACTAGTCATACATGGTCGAGACATCGAAACTTTATGAAGCAATATACAGTGCAACAAATGAACAGTTGTCTAAAAGGCATTTTTTTAATCCATCTTGTCATTTGTCAGTTTAGATTGATCAAGGACTTGCACCTGAATTGGACTAAGATGAACATCTGAATATTTGCAAGAACCTTGAAGAGGAGAATCTCAGCAAACCTTGTGACCTCCTAAAGAGCGAAATCGTTTTGTAGCATACGGAAAGGACTTCCATTTGTTGAATGTTCACGCGATTTAGGATTTTATTTAACTGAATTAAATGTTACTTTTGTCAAAATACATTGTAAACAACGCCACGATCGTTCTCAATAGCTTACATCTGAATGATTTGGTCCTCAGACTCAAAAGTAGGAAGCACCCTTAACTGATTCAATTGGGAAGTAGCGAATTCAAAGGGTTTAGAATACCAGTCATTTATTACCCAGAGTGAGGGAGAGCATATATGCACTGGTGTGGGATATTAACCAAGTCAAGCAGGGCTGATCACCGACGCTTTTATTTTCACTGGTACACAAAAAACTATAGAGAGATAGCTAGCCCTAAAATTCATAACATGGCTGTTATTTCCGTCAGGAATATCAAACCTTTCTGAACAACTGCATCTGAACGCCGAAGGAAAGTCGCATGACAACATTAATTGTTCTACAACTTACGTTGAGTGTATATAGACTAAAGAACTTGAGGTCAATCTCAAACAGACTACTCATGATGAATATTGCTTTGTTCAGTTTGTAGCTCATTTCCTTGTTTTGAAAATAATCTACTGCCCATAACAGCTGCTCGACTAAAGGTACAGTTGAATTATTAATAGAAACGCATCGCAGTTTTAAATCGAACTGTCGGCAAACTACGAGTGCATGCCAAGTACGCCATGGTAAATTGCGAAGACTGGGGAATTCAGCTGTGAAAACAACTGACTACCTTCTGGGCAAGAGTTGCCTGGATGAAGTGATGAAGTGTTTTAGCATGGCAGTATTGGCATGAAAAACAATATCAGACTTTGATCATCCTTCTAAGGACAATGGGTGGGCTGTTTTTATTGAGGTTATTTTGGCGGCCAGAAGTAGGGTGTTGCTTGGCCAATACAAACCTACTGAGAATCTTTCACGAGTTAAAAACAAATCCTTGTCCTTTGAAATTGCCAAAGTTATGCCAACGACACCTACGAATTGTTTGTAACAAATATGGAGGCTCTTAGGCATCTCCAGAAGCAGCAAAATTTAAGCCGCGAACAGGTCTCTGTTCAACGGATCAAGCCACAGATTTCGTGAGAGATGGTTTTCGAATTGGCGGAAGTCTGCTTTACAGTTAGTATTTGAAACAACGAGCTAGGTCTGTAAAAATTCTAGTGTTAAAAAATTTCCAACACCTTATCGAGTCAGGGCATTATATTGTGTTAACTTAATAAACATGTGTCCCAGAAAGCAAATATGATTTCCTACTATACCTGGCTATTTGAGTCAAACCGAATATACCGAATGAATACTTTCTTTTCTCGCAAGTTTGGGTTGTTCTCTTGTGCTATTTTAACATAAACTTCTTCAATCGTTGATAAAAATTAATTTCCGCTTGCACTTCAGTTGTCGAAATCGAGTCGAAAGGAATGGCGGCCATTTTGTTTCCATATCGGGAGCATGCCTTCTCCAGTTTATTAAGCCAATCAGATTGCGCAAAAAGTAGAACTCACAAAATTGGACTTGAGCAATCGCATAGGTAGTACAGTACACACCCGCTTTCCCGAACTGAAACTCGTTTTCCATGGTTGCTGTTGCTTACGTAATGACTACTGACTTTCTCGAATTCTCGTCACGCGAATAAATATTCGAAAGGAAGCAAATAAATATTCTGCAGACTTGTGAATGAAAATTCATACAAATGCTTTGGTCACCAAAAACAAACAAACAAACCAATGGAAAATCATATGGTCCCAGAAAAATGGTTTAAAGGTGGGGGCTCCTACATAGCCCCTGTCACTTCGTAGAAATCCCCGTCTAACAGTTCATAGCTCCATTTTTTAAAGCAGGATCACGCTATAACCCAGTAGCTTCAAGTGGTATTGAGAATTGAACTTGTCAGTTATTATTTCCGTATAATGCTATTTGTCTTTGATTTTTTACGGTGTGCATTTAGATTTAGCAGATTAAAGAACTTTCAAATCAAAGCTGCATGAAACACTTTGACTGAACGATGTATTGGTGTTAACTAGCTTCCACATGATCGAATCCGGATCATGAATTAGTAAGCCATATTCTTGTGTTTGTTTTTTGACACATACGAATAACTAATCCGGCTGCAGATAATATAAAAAGGGCATCCGATACAAACATTCCCGTGTCAACAGGGTGATAATCAAGTAAGTTAATAACTGTACAGGTGTCTATGGAACTCAAACTATATCGTCTGCAACCTTAACCTCTGAGGCGATTAGAGGCAACGGCTCAACATTTTTCTGTCCTATCTACAAGAGAAATTAAAGGCAATTATTAAAACAACAAACAAAAAAAAAAACAAACAAACAAGCGAACCAACAAACAAACGAACAGCATGTAAATCTAAGGGAACCTTGTCTTTGGAGATGTAGCATTAAACTATTTTCAAGCCGAGAAAAAGAAACAATCAGTAGGCTAATTTCAGCTGAAACTGACAAGAGCAATGCACTTAATAAATATTGTTATCAAATCCATATTCTGTGTAGGTAACGGCATGAAACAGTTATATTCGTATTAAGACTTCATAATAAACCTATACTGAAACTATTGGAGTTTCTATAGATTTTTTTTACCATACTATCCTGGGTTGCTACAGATAAAACCTTGTTGTTTATTTTTTTGCAATGGATAAACCCTTAATGCAGAGGAACAGATTAATCCATTCAACACAAACATACTCTTGGACAAATGATAGCGATGGAACTATCGATAAACCCATAAGCCATGCACATTATTCACCCCCATTTTCAGTTCATTGGAATCCAATTTCTGGTCAACGTATTCCTAATTTGTTACCTTTTAGTCCTGTTACTGTCTGTTCCATGATCCAAAGACGTCCAGAGGCTTCAATAAGGAACATTCGGGGCCCTCAAAGGCAGAATAATCATATGCCTTCTGCCCTAAAATGACCCCTGTATCAAGTTGGACGTAGTTGACTGCTGAAAAAGCTTTTTCTGCGAATTCCCCACTTTAAGATGAACTGTATACTCCTGAGAACCGTAACAAACTAATCTCATAAGAAGATTACGGTTCCACTGTTAGGAGATTTCTTTAATTGGTATTAGACTTACATATTTTTGTGGGATTACTGTATCATTTATTGTACGAATGAAGTTTAATCCGCCAAATACAAAGCATTCATAGCAAATAAGATGTATGTACATGTGACAGTAATAGGCCATTTCCGAGTTGTCTCAAGCTTCTTTTC
This sequence comes from Siderastrea siderea, assembly GCA_964030785.1. Classification (NCBI taxonomy): domain Eukaryota; kingdom Metazoa; phylum Cnidaria; class Anthozoa; order Scleractinia; family Rhizangiidae; genus Siderastrea; species Siderastrea siderea. The sequence goes on from OZ034972.1 coordinate 24,412,292, forward strand.
ACAGCGCGGCCTGCTACAAAACCTTACAACCTAAGTTGTATTTGCATGTGAATAAAAAGGTAGAGTCGTTTCGGACATGGCCTGATAATTGTCTTGTAAATCGACTGAACTGGACTGGTAGATTTGTCATCACTTAACAAATTCCTAACACACTAAAACTCACAATTTGTGATACTTGCATAAACACGAAGTTTAATTTTGAAAGTGAAACGAAGGCAGTTTAAAGATGCACTTTTACATAATGCATAGAATCCTTTTCATTCCTATACAAATTTAGAGCACCAACCTTACGTTATTCCTTTTGAAAGTAACTATATGGAATGAGTGATGCCCAATCACGCAAATTGCCGACGGAACATTTTATGATCGAACTGGATCCTCCGTTGATGTTAGCAGCTTCAATAGATCATACTTATCACTTAATGGCTTCTCCTCGTTAATATACGTTGTTTTTTCTCTTAATATAGTTTCTGTAAATGTGATTATGTTTACAACTATGTTACCTATATAAAGTTGAAATTATAAAAAAAGAGATTCAACAATTCAATAGAGCGATCAATGAAGGCCCTACAATGGAGAAACCTTGTTGGTGAACACCTATTAATTTCAGTGTTTGTCTAAATTTTTTCCCTACGGACACACTGAAAATAAAATGCTTTTGAACTTTCGGCCGGAACAATTCGCATCTGCGAAAATGTAACTGTAATGCACGCAACAGGGGAAAGCCTTTCGCGGGGAACAGTTTTGACATCGATGTTTCTTCGTTTGCAGAGCCCTCAACAGCCCCAGAATTACCGAGGATAAAATACGCGTTTAGACCAGGACCTGGTAAGGACTGATCTGTCTTCAGTTGTCATAAACTGTAAACATCTTAATCGGAGGTTTATGACGGCGCGGTTTTAACTTAACTCCAAACACAAAGTAAGCACTCTGACCAATCAAAACAGGTGCAGTCTAAGCAATAAAACAATCACAACCAAATAACCCAAGAAACTACACTTGATAGGCGCCAAGCGCGGGAAAACGCGTGAGAAGACTATGGCAAAAATTCTCGATTTTACTCAGGAGAGTAAAACTCTAACTGCAGTTTAAGTACAAAGGTACATTTTCCGATTTGTGTCGATAGGGATTGAGCAGAGATCGAAGAGTGGTCTTCAGAGTTACTTCCCAAGAGAAATAGAATTTCTGGCTTTTATAGCTTGCATGACGTATGGTTTTCCTCAGTTTGTAATGCTAAACTTCTCGTTTTTGGCCTAGCGATTCGTTGTCGCCACAGTGACGGCAACAAACATTTCCCGTATCTTTCAAAGTTGGAAGATCATGGGTTGTAAATTTTATAATGGTAGTGTGTTTTCAAACGAAGATTTCTCTCACTTCTTAGATGAAACGAAAAACGATAAAATAATGGTACTCACTGGCCATTTTCTCCTGCGTAAAAGCTTCAGTTTTCAAACAATCTTGGTTCAATTGTGAAAGAAAATCGAAAACAAGTCTCTGCAGATCGTGTCCGCCATATTGAACTTCCTTTTCCGCGTTAGACTGGGGACCAGCCTTCATTCTAAGGAGTCTGTCAATTGGCTGATAAGAAAAATTAATGGTGAAAAAGTATTTCATTGGTGCAAAATACATTACGTGAGATATGAAATTTCATATGCCATCAGATCGATTATTCGCAGAATGTGGATCAGTGCGGCGAACGAAGAGACTGTGGATGTAATCGTGAACTCCCTTCACAAGGGACTCTTCAGAAAAAAAATGGTAACGTCGGTTGCCTTTAACTTGTCCCTTTTCCTCTCTAACAGTGGAATAGATTTTTGGCTATGGACACGATTTGTTCTAGATTTACTTCTAATCGATTCAGATAACGGTGCGGTTTTTAGTATCACCTTGCTCACAACGTGATCCTGATCATCCTGATCACGTGATCCTGAAAACCAATTATGAAGCAAACGTGATTTTTTCTCGACACTCAATTAAGAACCGTTTTAAGGTTTTACGTCTGTTTTATCGGAAAACTACGTATATTGGCAGCTTATAATGTAGGTAACAAATGTTGGTATCTGGTTCTTTTGTTACACATGTAACAATGATGATGACTATGACGACGACGACGACGACGACGACGACGACGACGACGACGACGACGTTGATGATTCTATTTACCGAGGGTGCCTTCCAGTACATTCAGGTCAGCTGGACGGACCCTTTCTCTGGCGCACTTATATATTAATTAATTAATTAATTAATTAATAATTAATTAATTAATTAAAGCTCGAAAAAATACTTACCGGGCCCGGAAAGTTATCGGGAGTTTTATTTATTTATTTATTTATTTATTTATTTATTTATTAAGACAGTAACTTGGCATCGCGTATTAGAAGTTAGTGCGCGTTGTTCCCGGTTCTGACATTTGATCTTCCCTGACAGACAGTAGCCTGAAGAGTTGCACTGAAATAGTATAAGCCTGCTTTCTGAAAACAGAAAGTAAAGTTACAGCTTTGTCAAGAAATTTTCGTGTATTTCGCGATTAATTTGAAATAGCGAAAATTTGATGGCACGAATAAAGAAAGTCGCTCTATTATCAGAAGAAAAGTTAAACAAACTCATCAAATTCGAGAAAAAATTTTTCCGCAAAATCATGAGTTGTCGTGAAAATAAAAGCTCCTGTAATAAGATAATAAGAAAACGTAGCCAGTTCTAGTGGACGTGCGGCCAGTGTGCTTTAGTTATCAGATCAGGGGCCCGTTTGTCGAAACTGCCGATAACTTCCCGGCCCCGAAAACTATTTTAGGTGCACAATATTCTCCAATAGCTATACAATTTTTCTTGATTTTGAAAGCTAAATTTTAATCCTTATAATTTCGTGAAGTATATCGCCAAGTTTGTACCAATAATTACCATGAGCTGACAAATAAATAAGCTCGAAAAAATACTTACCGGGCCCGGAACGTTATCGGGAGTTTCGAGAACCGGGCCCCAGGCTTCCAATTTTAAGTTGGTGGTTCGAGTCAGGTTCCTGTTAAAATTAACCTTATTCAGATCGGGGAAGGAGGGGAGGGGTGCGGAATCTGCCCATAATTACTCGAAATTGAACGTTTATAACTTTTAAAATATGCAAGCTGAAGCCACCAATCTTTCCTATGATTTATCTATGAACAATTTTAACGTACGACCGAAAAAAAGCCCGGTATGAATAGGGCCATGTTAAGGTACCTGGAGGAGAAGGGCAAAGAGAAAACAGTTGGAGATGAAGATTAAAAAGAAAAAACGTTCAAAGGCCAAATAAAAGGATAAAAACAAAGACCAAGGAGACCCGGCACAGCAAGAGCTCGAACACTGTATTCCTCTAGTAGGAGATGGATTGGGAATGCGCGTTGTGTTTTGTTCTCTGTTGAGTTTGACTTGTGCGAGGAGTGGTCTTCCTGCAAGGTCATTCGAATTGCAAGTATACGCAAGATTGTGTGTGTCTGCAATGTAAGATTTTAGTGTGCTCATTACTATTTTTTTTTTTACCAAAAAAAGGCTCTTGGTCACTTTACGCTTAAGACACAGAAGCAAAGAGTACTTTCTAGAGAAATCTACCTCATTCAACTCAGGTTGGATACTGATTACACTCCGCCCTTTTAACCTCACAAGTGGGGATTAAAACAAATCGCAGGAAGCAGGTTGGGATTATTTTTGTCACCAGTCTTGTTAAAATGTTGCCAGAGTAGCAGATTAACCGATTAGGACACAAAGGAAGACAGACTTTTTAAATTGTCAATCAAGCGAAAGAAAATAACTTTGACCTTGACGACCAAATAATCCTGATACAAAAAACAACATAAACTACCAGATTATCCAAGTTTGCCTACAGGTTCGCAAGCAGTTGCGTTAGCGCTATAATGCGGATGCCGTGAAAAAAGAAAATGGCTGCTGTACTGATATCAAGAACGTACAAAGAACTGAGAACGTGACATTAGCTATCTGGGTGTGGAGTGTCGTGTGGGCGAAAAGGAAATCCATGATGTTCTTATGGATTGACTTTTAGTGAGTCAGCAATTTTTAGGGACTTGTTAATCGTTTGCTACCGTAAAAACTGTCAGCCTCTCTAGAAGAGATAATTATAGAAATACGTCGTGCAGGAAGAAACAAATTGCCAATAAATTGTTGTATTATTCTAGCTGCGATTCAGTTTCTTGGTAAATTTTATTGGCGATGACATCAATCGATCAAACAGCGCATTGAATTTTTTAAAAATAACACAACGACAGGGCTGAAAAGATGATTGAAAAGAAAAAGAAAAGATGAAAATTGAAAAAAGAAATTGAAAAGGTGATTGAAAACCGCTGGAAGATCGTAGCTAGAAAATCCCTCGAAGCCTTGTGGCTTGTTTGCCACGCCGGGATCTACTTAGATTACGTGGCAACCAAGCCGTAGGATTAACACCATTTGCTGAAGAAGCTTCTGAGATACTGAGTAGCGAAAACTTCAAGTTGCTGTCAAATTTAACGACAAAGAAAATAATTCCTCTACAGTATGTTTGACCGGAATAAGAATGAATGTCGCTGCTAATAAATAAGAATTGTTTAAAGGGCCTATGTCACCAATTTTTTAAGCATTAAATTGAGAAGCCAACAGTCATGTTTGTAATGGTGGAAACCCAAAATAATGGTCTATTTTTGTTTAAAACAACTCTACTAGTGCACTTATACTGTAAATAAGTGCCTTTGGCCACGGGTGGTCAGGATGGAAACGGATTGCAACTTGAAAAAAATCGGGCCGTTTTTTTTTCAAGTTTTCTCTGCTGTCTCACAAAAACCATTATTAACCGATTATATTTTATTCTCCTCCTCAAGAATTCACTTTATTTCTTGTTGGAGTTCTCAGAAAACCATTTTGTAGATAAGAAAATGCTCTTAGTTTTGATTTAAGCAGAATTTTGACCCAATTAGACACAAAAATACCTGTGAAATAGTCCCTTTAGTTGATATCGAGTTTTATCGATTGACATCGCTTGGTGTCGATCTTCGTCGTTTAAACAGAGGTCTCATATTGCTATCTTTGTAGTAACATTACACTGTCGGATTTCATGGGATTTCTCTAAAAGGTTGTCGTCGTTTGCCCGTCAAATTTAATGGTGCAGTAAACAACACTTTTGTCATCGTAAAGATTTTAGTTTTACAGTCAATTATCACAAGTCACATTAACTTAAATTCCAAACATTCCTCTGGAAAGGAAATGTCTACAAACACGTCTTGTTTTAAAATGGGCACTTCTCGGTGTTTGCGAAAATCATTATTGGATAGCTATTGTGTTTAGGTCTGGGTATTGTTTATTGTCTTTTGAATCTTTTGTTTTACCTCAGTTGGTGATTACAACATCCGCAACATCAACAATTAAAAAGCAAAATACAATCGTGTGCAAATTTAAAATTGCGCACCCGTCCCTCACAATACGATCGGGTAACGCATATCATTATTATAAACACAATGGGATTAGTGAACTGAAGTCGGGCGGAAAGCATGTTTTGCTTAGCTAGTTTGCAAATTTGCATTTAATAATGTACACTTTGCTTCCAATTGCAAACGAAACGAGAGACGAAATACACGAAGGATATTTTTTTATTCATGGCCATCTCATGGTCAACCGTGTCGTAGTACGGCTAAAAGTCAAGCAAAACGCAGATGAGAGTGGGTTTTCCAAGGAAAAACGAAAGAAATAAGGATCCAAAGTCACACGAGACATGCTAAATCATTGAAGACTCCTCATCAGTATATACGTACATCGAGGTATTTTTAATGTGTTCTTCTTACTTCGAAAGTCGCGACCAAGTTACTGGGCATGTGGTAGATTAATTGGGTTCGTTTCTCTGTGGACTACTTTAAACTAAAGTATAAGCATTAAAATTCAGTTCAGTCAGTCTTATTTTCATATTTTGCAATCTGAAAAACCACTCACGAAATTTGAAAGTTTATCGATTTCCCTTTTTCAAAAAGTTTGATCTGGTTACCTGTATTTTAAAATACAATGATACAATACAATACAATACAATACAATACAACACAGTGCCTTGCAATGCACTACAAAACAAATGACAAATATAATTAAGTATCGATGCTATGGGCCTTCAGTCCTTACTTGCGTCAAGGTTGAAGTTTAGGATACCGTCTCTACATGTACATTTCGTGCTAATTAACATATAGCACACTGAGATCTTCTCTATTTCTTGTATTTGTACGAATCCAAGCAGTTTCACTGTTATGACATATGAAAGCCCACATCCGTGGTCAGTATCGTGCTAGTTTGTTACTTTTGGCTTAAGCTCATGAATGTGGGTTGTGGTTTTGCTTCCCTACTTCCCGCCAAGGTGTCAGCAACACATTTACACCTCAGTAGTGTTAGCCTTTAGTCAACTTTTTTCATCAAGACGATCTGTCCAAACATTTTTACTTTCAGTGGTTTGTTGGTTAAAAACACTTAAGCCGTGAGTGTTAGGGACAAAATGGACAATTTTTGTGCTAGTTGAAACAATGGTGGCGAAAAAATGCTTTAGCTTCCGGATAACAACAGTTATATATAGAATGGTACCACAAAGGAGACTGAAAAGCCAAACGGATACTGGCATGATATTCGTTAGTGAAGCTGGTCTGATCCAGGTTTTAGTGTCTGATCAAAAACAATCTTTTCCGCCTCTTAAGTGTCATTTACATATTAATTCATTGTCATTATATCACTGAGACATTTTGTGGTTTTCAGTCAAAACTTTTGGATTAGGAGGGCTACACATTTTACGAGGGTTTGTTGTCAATAGTGTCCTGAAAGTTTGAAATAGTGTAAGTACATGTAACGCATGCTCATACACAAAATGCTACAAGGAGACGAAGATCAACATATCAATTGATTTATGAATTATCTTGAACGAATAGCAAACAGTGAAAGTTAGTTTTCAGTAAAATCCAGTCCATAGCCCCTTACGTCATCATCATCATCATCATCGTCATCATCAACTTCATCAGTAAATATCCTCATACTTTGTAAAATCCACTCCAACTTTAAACAAAGTTATACTTTCTTGATGTGTTGTTATCTTTCAATTACTCATGAAAATGTACTTATGGTTCATCAAGACACGAATCCACGTGTACATTGGTACGTTAAGTAAGTCACCAACCTTTGTTCTCACAAGTTCGTGCACGTAAAACAACAATAACATTAACATTACTAAAAAAAATCCGAAGGCACAGTACCTCCAAAAGAAATGGCTCTAAAATACTCAGATAATGGCTCTTAATTTTCATATATCATTAATTCCTAGTCAAAAGCAGCTCTGGGCTAACTTCTAAAGGAGCGTTTAGGGACTTATGATACTTGGGTAGTTTATATTCATATAATATCAAACTGAATTGTTAATCTTCAAATCAAAAGTAAATTTAAGCCACGACATATGCGTGCCTCATTTGTTCTATGAGGCTTCAAGCCTCGGATAATGCACTGCTTCATCAGATCGGAGAGCCGTGGCGGACTAATTTCTTTCAATGCCCACTTCAAGATGGCAGACATTCCCGTAATTTTTCATTACTCCTATCACTTACTTTGAGGCGTAATAAACGTTCGACATTTAAACTGAGTTGTTTTACTGTATTGGTCCAGGAACAAGTCACCATTTTTGTTTACCCGGATGTCTGGTGAACTTTAGAAACGAACAGGCTTTCCATTATAACGCCAAGCTCCCATTATCCAGATGCACTTTGAAAAAGGCAAGCTCGAGAAATTAACTAAAATCTTGGTGGTGTTAATTGAAAGAGGCAGTGTACGCATGGAATGAATTCGAATCCACTCAATTTGTGAATAGTTTAAACAGTTTACAAGGTTTTTTTTCTTATCAAAAATGTTAATTAGCCCCATCTTGAAGTAGGCGAAAAAAGAAGATTACCTCGCCGCGGTCGAGTGGTGGCTCTAGGCTGGTATCAGGTGCATCGTCTCATTTTGTTTTCTCTGTACCTAGGTGTAAAAATGGGAGCCAGCGAACTGCTGGGAATCACCTAATCTTTCCATCTAGCAGGGGTAGTAATACTCCTGTTTTCTTGTCTCTGAAAGCGGGCTTGTCTCTGATAGTTTCGCTCAAAAAATTTTATACGCTCCTGTTGAGAGACTAAGGTCTCGTGACGACTTAACGTAACTTATTCCTCTCACACTGATGCAATTTTTTGCGAAGATTAAACAATGAGGAGGGCATAATTGGGTTTATTATGTCTGGCAGAGCTTATAGCCGGAACTAAATGTTTTGTTGCCCTGAATAGACACCCTTAAAATAATCTGGAGGGGCCTTATCAGGATTTAAAAGTTGTACTTATGGAATTATTGTCTGCTGTTCCCACGCAGTGCAAGGAAAAAGACATATTTAGTGTCAACAATGCAGATCAACTGATAAAAATGGCCTAATTTATCACAAAGTGGGTTGCTAAGTAGCAGCAACAATTGATTGAAATATAAGTTATTTTTAGGACGACCATTCTAATTTGTGATTCGTTGTATGCAGCCGACATACAAATTCAGATTCTTTGTTCATCCATTGATTGAGTCCTTGATCTATTGATCGATGGTTACAATTAAATTTTGCGTTTATATTTATTGCTCAAGGAAGGCATTAGCCTCGCAGCCTTCCAATCTCCCTTAATTACCTTTTAGGGTTTCCTTTCTTTTCTTTCTATCCTTGGCACGGTATAATGACACCATCGTGAAAATCGCCTAAATACAAGACCAAGACTTACTGAAACAAGATACATATCATGCTAATGTATATCTCAGAATGAAAACAAAATAATAATAATAATAATAATAATAATAATAATAATAACAATAATAACAATAATAATAATAATAAAAGCGAAAACAAAAGACAAAACAAAAACCCTTCGTGGTCCTTCGTCAAAGCGAATCGCTCTGACCAAGGGCTTGTCAGGTTTTGAATTTCTTTACGGTGACCAATTTACCTAACAACTCAGTTGATAAAATCGAAAGTTTTGCTCTGTAATGGGAAGGTGATACGACGCAGGAAAAAAAACGTTTCGCGATGTTTTTAAATTGAAGTGAATTAATTAACTGTGTCAGCAAATGCTAAAAAAGTGACAAAGGACACTTGTCAGAAGAAAAAGTTTAAATAATGTTTCTCTTTTTTTAATTCTAATTAATTCATTCCTTTTTTTAGCGATGGAGTGAATTTTTAGTTAGCGATGTACTAGGCTTTGAATTGTTTCAGTTTTCGGTTTTCGTACGATACCAAATCATGGATGGATTCATTTGCAACATTCGCGTATAATTGTCGCATTTTTAACGCGTACCCTGTTGTACATAAATGTCAGTGCCAAAAAAACCCAGAAAACTACCCGTGCGAAACGTACATGATTTGAAAAGTAACGAGAGCGTCAGAAACTTTTTTCTTGGGTGGTTAATTTGCCTTTAAATGCTGTCGGGAACGTAATAACTAATTATAAATTAGAGCCTGGTGGTGGAAAAAGCAGTTCCGAGAATATGCATGGCAGGCGCAGACAGAGGGTACTGAGATAATGGCAGTAAAGAGAAGATGATTATGTACTTTCTTCTATTTTTCTAAGGGAAATAGTTCAGCCCAAAAGGGTACTTCTGATTTATCAGTGGTACCAGCAAATTTATTAACGCTATCCGCAAAGCCATCTTTTCAGTAAGTATTTTTATTTCTACACAATGTGATTTGCCCACGTTCTTTTTCCCCTGGTTAAGTGTGAGTTTCTGAAGGTTTGACACAATTGTGCTTGGAGATTCCTGAGTTTCACGAGTCCTAAACTTATCGATCTTTGTAGAAGATTTAGGCTTCCTGCCAAAACGACATACACTAACATAGTGTACTGGCATATTGAAAGAAGAAGCTGGGAGCCGTAGATCACCTCTTTCAGAATATCCCTTAAGGTTAAACCGAACAAGATTCTCAAAGGTTAGAGTTAGAGAATTAGCCGCCTATCAATAATGCACTCAACCACATGGTTTTCTCCTGCTGAATCCTCACAACTGATTCGTTCTTGTATGCTGCAATCAGGAACCTCCAATCCATGGAAAATCGCCTTTATTTTCAAGGTTTAAGAATATGACGTCTGCGGCATTTCGTCAAGAGGAAGACATCCTTTCTTGGACAGCTAGCTGGCATACGCAAAAAGAGAGAACCTGTCTCTCTGGCAAAATTAGTTCCAAAAAAGTCAAAACTCCACTATCAGACTACCAAGGACCAACGGGACAACGTAAAATCCATAAACCCTGGGGCATACGAGGGGAGAGGTTAATGCCACTCACGTTAGGTTTTTGGTCAAGAAGATTTTTTGTCTGAATCTGTCGTTTTCAGTAACCTCTCTTAGACACATTTTGGCAACGTTTGGTGAGTTTCGGTTTAATGAGATATGACTTCATAACCACCATGAGGTGAAACCACCCAGGGACTAAAAATATTGTCACCGCTGTTGATGAAAAAAGTATAAAACGAATGAAAATGCGTGATTTTCACCTTTTTTGGTTAAAAATAGACAATGTCGACAGTTTGCTGTAAAGCATTTAGTTATATCACGTTCTACATGTCTAGAATGAAAAATTTTCAACTTCTGTTATGTTTGGATAATTTCTAATTTAATTAGACCAAAATAATCTGGCCGCCTTTTTGGATGACGTCACGGGCCCCCAGCAACGCTACAACCCATAATGTTTACTTCATCTTGTAGAAGACATACAGGCAATCTACCAAAAGTAAAATATTTTTGAAATACTGTAACCCAACTAAAATGAGGAAGGGTAAATGTACATTTTAGTAAAATGCTTCAATACACAAAGTTGTGAATAGTTCACCTTCTCACGTTTATTTCTGAATATTTTTACTTCAGCTTAAGTCTAAATCTGCAAGAATGAGTCTTTAGTAATTTAGCGGTATTGGTGAGCTCGAAACTGGACTATTTAAACAATAGAGTTCTTCAATAGAGTGAAAGGTTCAACAACAGAGTGAAAGGTTGCCCTAGGAAATCTGATGTTCACAACAAATATTAGCCCAAGAACGTAGTTCGAGGGCTTATATGAAGTTTAAACATCAAATGTCTGAGGGAGCCTATCGTACATAGGGCCTGAAACAAAAGGACTACAATGTTTTTGTTGTACAACGCTAAATTTGGAGCGAAAATTGCCAAAAACAGGCACTACGCGTCACGTGGCCGACTTGGACCAATGAGAACACGTCAAAATTTAGCGTTGTACCATAAAGGACTACATGCTTGTCCAATTTGGAAATAATTAGATTGAAAAATTCCTCTGACTGCCAACTTAGGCCTCGTCCAATTTGCCAGTCCTCGTAATTTTTCTCATCTAATTATTTCCAGATTGGACAGCATGTAGTCCTATTGCATGAAATAATTACAGGCCCGTAGCCAGGCTGAAATAACTGACAGGGTCGAGCAAAATTGGCCTACTCAAAGCCCTCCCCCCCCCCCCCGTCAAAATACAGACGTTAACAGGTCATAAGGCATACAAAATTTCATGTCAGGTAAATAGTAACATTGTTCACAATGTCACAGTCTTATCTATCGATTTCGTCAAAAAGGACACCTTTATGGTGACATCGTTCGTTGAAAATTTGCCAAAAAAAGGTGCTTCTTGTTGCTTTTTCGCGACAAAGTTGTTGGCAACATTTACCAAATTTATAGCGTCAGTTTTAGAAAAGTGCCCTTAAGGTTACAAGGTTTGTTAAAATTCAAACGTTTCGACAGCTAAGCTACGAATTTCGGACCTGTTTTACCTAACTCACGTTAACGCGTACGTAACGTTTGTCACTTGAGTGGTGAGATAAATATAATTTTATTCCTTAGACTTGTTTTACAACAATGGGCTTAACGCTTGCAGCAAATACACAGTATTCGCTTAGCTATTAAGAGCGGTTATCCGTAACTTTCACCTAGGACCATGCAAGATAGAAAAATCGAAAATCGCCAAACTTTGTCACAAGAAAGGTCTTCCCAAACCATTTATAAAAATATAAGTTTCAGTTTATTTCGGTAGATATTTTACCGTTATGCACCAGTCAAAGTAAACCCCGACCCCCCCCACCCCGGGACATAGGTGGGGATTGGTTCTGGATAGCTTGCAAAAACTTACAAATCCCCCACATAGTGGGGAAAATTTTGTAAAACAAAAGGGAGAAAATGCCCCATCCCCTGGGGCAACCAATGTGTAAATAATAAATTTGCATTTGCAGGATTTCATGCCCACAGGGCAGCAGAATTCATAATTGTGTCAATTTGCTGTATTAAAAGCTTGATCTCACACTCTGTGACACAGATTTTAAGTAATAACATTAAAGGCAGTCACAGATTTTAGCTCATACACTGTATTAAATTTCCCATAGCATTAAAAACCACAAATTCAAACATTAACGCAATGTTTTATTTGACAAGACTGCATTAAAACATAGTAGAGTGACTTGAAATACAAACAACCAGAAGTTCTGATTCTCACCGCTGGTGGATTAAGTTCATTGAAATACAGGTGAAGCTGTCTGTGCGACTTCCAGACAACCAGTAACTCTAGTTACGACTTTGACCGCAGTGAAATAGTTTTTACTTCATAGTGGAAATAACAAAATGTAAAAGAAAAACTGTCGTCATTGACATGTTTGACCGTGGTGGAGCTACGACTAATCTCATTCGCAAGGGTTTAACTTTTGCAGCATTTTGGGCAGTACCAACACCCATCAGGGACACTTTCTTCGGTCAAACCAACACATTCAGCATGGTACCATCCTACTGGACAATTTTCCGCATCACAGTACAACATCAGCCCATACTCCCCTTCACCGCACAGGCAATATGCATCTGTTTGCACATCTAAATAACAGAGAAAATAATAAAGAGAACTTCAAAAATATTATCATAATGTGCCAGGCAGTCATTCTCTATTAAGCGTGCAATTGTTTATGTCCCGAAAATTGTTCCCCTTGCCCCTATTCACTGTAAACTTGTCCTCTGAACGGCCATCTTTATTAAGAGATCAGTTAGCCATCTGCCAAGACCATTTAATGCAGTTTAAGTGTCACACAAAATTTGATAATCTGGCCCCAGTTGTTCGAAAGCCGCATAACGCTATCCACCGGATAAATCGCTATTCAGGGGACAAGTGTTACGGAAACCAATACCCAAAGGAGAGAGATTTTTCCAGTGGATAGCGCTATCTACAATCCTGGCCAATTGGTTAAGGGACACTTGGCCTTTTCTTAATCTTTTTGTGAGCAATTTGAAAATAGGCGATAACATAAACCCCTCAAAAGCATTTTACAAAGTTCTTTCCCCCGCTCCCCCTGAACAATGTTGAAGTACAGAAACTGTACAAGATACCCGGGATGTGTTGGACTCTGGACAGTCAACATTGTTTAGGGGGGGAGGGGGAGAAGATATTATTGACGTGTTACTAAAAATTTGGCTTAATGTCCCAAACGTTCTGGCCACGATTGTCCGAGCCAACAGGATAACCTCTACCTTGAAACGACGTATAGCTTTCGGTCCTTTTCTTTTCGAAATAGTATTCTGGGTTAATTCAAAGCTGGAAAAACGTTCCTGAAGCGAGAACGTTTTATCGAGTAGAATTTAACGCTAGGAAATGGATGTTGTAAGAGCTTTTCATAAGGATTGAGTGAGACGTTTGAACGCAATGTTTGCGTTCGTAGGACTACTGCTTTAAAAGGAGAAAAATGGTTAGGAAATGGAAGAAAAGATTTCGTAAACAAGCTTTAGTCGAGTTTAAGTGTTGTATGACTGTTTATGGTCTGCGCTTAAAGCAGATAACTGGCTCAAGTTTGATGATTCTAGCACAGGAACACCACGATTGAGTAGATTTAGTGTGCATGTTCAGCGATGTCTTGGTACACTCTCTAGAAGCAATCTAAAGGGTTTTGGTAACTAAAAAGGGTGAAATAAAACCACTTAACAAACAACAGAAACTCTTTCTATTTGTCTGGTGTATTATTGGCTTTTGTGCTGTTATCCAAACTCCCGTTCAAGGCGTTGCTTCTCAATTGCTAAACTGTTGTCAAATCTTGTAAGTTCAATAGCAAAACAACAGTTTCGGAACCTCCAAAGGGTGAAATGGAAATACTAATTTCCAAAAAGTTCTCAACACTTTGTATAAAACCCAAAATAATGTTGCTAGAGAGCCATAAACGCGCACTGCTTACCACCGAAACAGTGACTGGTATTCCTGTGGTTCAACAAAGAGAATGACCGTGAGGTTACTTAGCAACTGCAATTGTTGGTATAAGCCTCAGTAAACAGCAGTTGTACTTAATAACTTATAGCAGGAGCAATATTTCTGCTTCTCTTTAGCAAACAAGCTTTGACATTGCCATAGTGAGTACCATTGAGAGTACAAGTGTAGCAAAAGTATCGTTTGGGTTTCTGCTGTTTAAGAAACATCATGATATAGCGATCAGGAACAAGGGAGACATTGCAGGATTGCTGTCAAACAGTCCAAAAAACGAGCCGGGTAAATACTGGCATCACTTCTCGACAAGGGGACTCAAATCTAATCGAACGGCTAGTAAAAATGCAGGCACGTCGGTTACAATGCACTTAATTAGGCTAATTCAAAATAATTCACTTGTGTTATCTCAATTTTGTGGGTCCATTCACATTGTGCTACATCTACGGCAAGCATACTGCCAGATCCGTTTTGTTCCCTTGTCAGCAAATGGGGGGACAAAAACTTTCTGTTTTCCTACAAATTGCATTTAGAGCACACTTTTGACCCTGCATGCAGCACTGGTTATCCCGCGGCCAGTGTCAGTGACACAAAGGTCCGACATCCGGAGATCTTTATAAACTGTTGAACGAGCATCGTTTTTTACTATTTGGTAATCCCTTGGTCCGGTTTGTTATGGCTGTTGGAAGGGAATATCTTCACCTTTCAGTTCCAGAACCAATTTTTCGAGCAAAGACATCGAGTTCTTCAAAGACACTCTCGCTTATTTACTAGTCCTTGCATTTAATCTACCCGTCGATTAATCAAGCGATATCACTCAGGTTTTGTCCGCTCGTCGGCGCTGCTTTGATTTCTTGATGCGAATCACAGTAAAAGATAAAATATACCTAAATCACTACCCACAGCGTCTTGCCGGACTTTTTCTGGAAGACAAATAATATGAGTTCTCAATGTAAACATTCCAGAGAAGCCATACAGTAACAGAGTGGAGCCGAATCACGCACATCAGCGTGACATTCTTCGACAGTGCTCCATCAAAAATGTTCCTTTTTAGTGTGAAAAAATACGTTTTTGTGTCTCATTAACAAAGTAAAACTATTGAGAATGCAATTTCTGCCGAACAGTGATCAAATATTTAGAGAACGAGATGATTAAGTTAGAAAATGAACAGTGCTCCATCAGAAGGTCAATATAGAATTAATAATAAGGTCTCTTTTATAAGGTTTCAGTGGAGCACTGTTTGAAATGCCACTTGTATTAACAAATCTCAAATTTGTTTCTTATTTCTTCGAAGATAAATGGTTCATGGTTCTAGTACATTAATAAAATTTGTGTAACATCGATTTTAAAGCACGGAGAGGAAGTTTATTCGAAGGAGAACTGTGTTGCGTTACAGTGGAGCAACGTTCTTTGTGCCTCCCCGTACAGAGATTACGCAAGAGGTTACATGGTTTCAAAGTGCACTTCATTAGCCCTTACAGTGTATAGTCATGACTAAGACGACTCCTTGGATTACTGATAGTTAGTTCTCAACCGTTGCAGCTTTTGATACAATATTTTTCGGCACAATTCGTTACGCGTGCTTTTCATGGTGCGAGGTATAAGTTTATGGTCAATCGGACAAAAACAGCCAAATACCGCTCTTAACTATTATCAAAGACGGCATGTACAGTTTTTATAAAGCGAATGACCTCGTCTTCTAATGTCTTTCTCACAATACTGAATAGCGAAATGCGCATGTTAAACCTTTTCATATCACCTAGACCAGAAAAGACTTCTCCGACATGTCCGAGCCAACAGGATAACCTCTACCTTGAAACGACGTATAGCTTTCGGTCCTTTTCTTTTCGAAATAGTATTCTGGGTTAATTCAAAGCTGGAAAAACGTTCCTGAAGCGAGAACGTTTTATCGAGTAGAATTTAACGCTAGGAAATGGATGTTGTAAGAGCTTTTCATAAGGATTGAGTGAGACGTTTGAACGCAATGTTTGCGTTCGTAGGACTACTGCTTTAAAAGGAGAAAAATGGTTAGGAAATGGAAGAAAAGATTTCGTAAACAAGCTTTAGTCGAGTTTAAGTGTTGTATGACTGTTTATGGTCTGCGCTTAAAGCAGATAACTGGCTCAAGTTTGATGATTCTAGCACAGGAACACCACGATTGAGTAGATTTAGTGTGCATGTTCAGCGATGTCTTGGTACACTCTCTAGAAGCAATCTAAAGGGTTTTGGTAACTAAAAAGGGTGAAATAAAACCACTTAACAAACAACAGAAACTCTTTCTATTTGTCTGGTGTATTATTGGCTTTTGTGCTGTTATCCAAACTCCCGTTCAAGGCGTTGCTTCTCAATTGCTAAACTGTTGTCAAATCTTGTAAGTTCAATAGCAAAACAACAGTTTCGGAACCTCCAAAGGGTGAAATGGAAATACTAATTTCCAAAAAGTTCTCAACACTTTGTATAAAACCCAAAATAATGTTGCTAGAGAGCCATAAACGCGCACTGCTTACCACCGAAACAGTGACTGGTATTCCTGTGGTTCAACAAAGAGAATGACCGTGAGGTTACTTAGCAACTGCAATTGTTGGTATAAGCCTCAGTAAACAGCAGTTGTACTTAATAACTTATAGCAGGAGCAATATTTCTGCTTCTCTTTAGCAAACAAGCTTTGACATTGCCATAGTGAGTACCATTGAGAGTACAAGTGTAGCAAAAGTATCGTTTGGGTTTCTGCTGTTTAAGAAACATCATGATATAGCGATCAGGAACAAGGGAGACATTGCAGGATTGCTGTCAAACAGTCCAAAAAACGAGCCGGGTAAATACTGGCATCACTTCTCGACAAGGGGACTCAAATCTAATCGAACGGCTAGTAAAAATGCAGGCACGTCGGTTACAATGCACTTAATTAGGCTAATTCAAAATAATTCACTTGTGTTATCTCAATTTTGTGGGTCCATTCACATTGTGCTACATCTACGGCAAGCATACTGCCAGATCCGTTTTGTTCCCTTGTCAGCAAATGGGGGGACAAAAACTTTCTGTTTTCCTACAAATTGCATTTAGAGCACACTTTTGACCCTGCATGCAGCACTGGTTATCCCGCGGCCAGTGTCAGTGACACAAAGGTCCGACATCCGGAGATCTTTATAAACTGTTGAACGAGCATCGTTTTTTACTATTTGGTAATCCCTTGGTCCGGTTTGTTATGGCTGTTGGAAGGGAATATCTTCACCTTTCAGTTCCAGAACCAATTTTTCGAGCAAAGACATCGAGTTCTTCAAAGACACTCTCGCTTATTTACTAGTCCTTGCATTTAATCTACCCGTCGATTAATCAAGCGATATCACTCAGGTTTTGTCCGCTCGTCGGCGCTGCTTTGATTTCTTGATGCGAATCACAGTAAAAGATAAAATATACCTAAATCACTACCCACAGCGTCTTGCCGGACTTTTTCTGGAAGACAAATAATATGAGTTCTCAATGTAAACATTCCAGAGAAGCCATACAGTAACAGAGTGGAGCCGAATCACGCACATCAGCGTGACATTCTTCGACAGTGCTCCATCAAAAATGTTCCTTTTTAGTGTGAAAAAATACGTTTTTGTGTCTCATTAACAAAGTAAAACTATTGAGAATGCAATTTCTGCCGAACAGTGATCAAATATTTAGAGAACGAGATGATTAAGTTAGAAAATGAACAGTGCTCCATCAGAAGGTCAATATAGAATTAATAATAAGGTCTCTTTTATAAGGTTTCAGTGGAGCACTGTTTGAAATGCCACTTGTATTAACAAATCTCAAATTTGTTTCTTATTTCTTCGAAGATAAATGGTTCATGGTTCTAGTACATTAATAAAATTTGTGTAACATCGATTTTAAAGCACGGAGAGGAAGTTTATTCGAAGGAGAACTGTGTTGCGTTACAGTGGAGCAACGTTCTTTGTGCCTCCCCGTACAGAGATTACGCAAGAGGTTACATGGTTTCAAAGTGCACTTCATTAGCCCTTACAGTGTATAGTCATGACTAAGACGACTCCTTGGATTACTGATAGTTAGTTCTCAACCGTTGCAGCTTTTGATACAATATTTTTCGGCACAATTCGTTACGCGTGCTTTTCATGGTGCGAGGTATAAGTTTATGGTCAATCGGACAAAAACAGCCAAATACCGCTCTTAACTATTATCAAAGACGGCATGTACAGTTTTTATAAAGCGAATGACCTCGTCTTCTAATGTCTTTCTCACAATACTGAATAGCGAAATGCGCATGTTAAACCTTTTCATATCACCTAGACCAGAAAAGACTTCTCCGACATGTCCGAGCCAACAGGATAACCTCTACCTTGAAACGACGTATAGCTTTCGGTCCTTTTCTTTTCGAAATAGTATTCTGGGTTAATTCAAAGCTGGAAAAACGTTCCTGAAGCGAGAACGTTTTATCGAGTAGAATTTAACGCTAGGAAATGGATGTTGTAAGAGCTTTTCATAAGGATTGAGTGAGACGTTTGAACGCAATGTTTGCGTTCGTAGGACTACTGCTTTAAAAGGAGAAAAATGGTTAGGAAATGGAAGAAAAGATTTCGTAAACAAGCTTTAGTCGAGTTTAAGTGTTGTATGACTGTTTATGGTCTGCGCTTAAAGCAGATAACTGGCTCAAGTTTGATGATTCTAGCACAGGAACACCACGATTGAGTAGATTTAGTGTGCATGTTCAGCGATGTCTTGGTACACTCTCTAGAAGCAATCTAAAGGGTTTTGGTAACTAAAAAGGGTGAAATAAAACCACTTAACAAACAACAGAAACTCTTTCTATTTGTCTGGTGTATTATTGGCTTTTGTGCTGTTATCCAAACTCCCGTTCAAGGCGTTGCTTCTCAATTGCTAAACTGTTGTCAAATCTTGTAAGTTCAATAGCAAAACAACAGTTTCGGAACCTCCAAAGGGTGAAATGGAAATACTAATTTCCAAAAAGTTCTCAACACTTTGTATAAAACCCAAAATAATGTTGCTAGAGAGCCATAAACGCGCACTGCTTACCACCGAAACAGTGACTGGTATTCCTGTGGTTCAACAAAGAGAATGACCGTGAGGTTACTTAGCAACTGCAATTGTTGGTATAAGCCTCAGTAAACAGCAGTTGTACTTAATAACTTATAGCAGGAGCAATATTTCTGCTTCTCTTTAGCAAACAAGCTTTGACATTGCCATAGTGAGTACCATTGAGAGTACAAGTGTAGCAAAAGTATCGTTTGGGTTTCTGCTGTTTAAGAAACATCATGATATAGCGATCAGGAACAAGGGAGACATTGCAGGATTGCTGTCAAACAGTCCAAAAAACGAGCCGGGTAAATACTGGCATCACTTCTCGACAAGGGGACTCAAATCTAATCGAACGGCTAGTAAAAATGCAGGCACGTCGGTTACAATGCACTTAATTAGGCTAATTCAAAATAATTCACTTGTGTTATCTCAATTTTGTGGGTCCATTCACATTGTGCTACATCTACGGCAAGCATACTGCCAGATCCGTTTTGTTCCCTTGTCAGCAAATGGGGGGACAAAAACTTTCTGTTTTCCTACAAATTGCATTTAGAGCACACTTTTGACCCTGCATGCAGCACTGGTTATCCCGCGGCCAGTGTCAGTGACACAAAGGTCCGACATCCGGAGATCTTTATAAACTGTTGAACGAGCATCGTTTTTTACTATTTGGTAATCCCTTGGTCCGGTTTGTTATGGCTGTTGGAAGGGAATATCTTCACCTTTCAGTTCCAGAACCAATTTTTCGAGCAAAGACATCGAGTTCTTCAAAGACACTCTCGCTTATTTACTAGTCCTTGCATTTAATCTACCCGTCGATTAATCAAGCGATATCACTCAGGTTTTGTCCGCTCGTCGGCGCTGCTTTGATTTCTTGATGCGAATCACAGTAAAAGATAAAATATACCTAAATCACTACCCACAGCGTCTTGCCGGACTTTTTCTGGAAGACAAATAATATGAGTTCTCAATGTAAACATTCCAGAGAAGCCATACAGTAACAGAGTGGAGCCGAATCACGCACATCAGCGTGACATTCTTCGACAGTGCTCCATCAAAAATGTTCCTTTTTAGTGTGAAAAAATACGTTTTTGTGTCTCATTAACAAAGTAAAACTATTGAGAATGCAATTTCTGCCGAACAGTGATCAAATATTTAGAGAACGAGATGATTAAGTTAGAAAATGAACAGTGCTCCATCAGAAGGTCAATATAGAATTAATAATAAGGTCTCTTTTATAAGGTTTCAGTGGAGCACTGTTTGAAATGCCACTTGTATTAACAAATCTCAAATTTGTTTCTTATTTCTTCGAAGATAAATGGTTCATGGTTCTAGTACATTAATAAAATTTGTGTAACATCGATTTTAAAGCACGGAGAGGAAGTTTATTCGAAGGAGAACTGTGTTGCGTTACAGTGGAGCAACGTTCTTTGTGCCTCCCCGTACAGAGATTACGCAAGAGGTTACATGGTTTCAAAGTGCACTTCATTAGCCCTTACAGTGTATAGTCATGACTAAGACGACTCCTTGGATTACTGATAGTTAGTTCTCAACCGTTGCAGCTTTTGATACAATATTTTTCGGCACAATTCGTTACGCGTGCTTTTCATGGTGCGAGGTATAAGTTTATGGTCAATCGGACAAAAACAGCCAAATACCGCTCTTAACTATTATCAAAGACGGCATGTACAGTTTTTATAAAGCGAATGACCTCGTCTTCTAATGTCTTTCTCACAATACTGAATAGCGAAATGCGCATGTTAAACCTTTTCATATCACCTAGACCAGAAAAGACTTCTCCGACAATCCTGGCCAATTGGTTAAGGGACACTTGGCCTTTTCTTAATCTTTTTGTGAGCAATTTGAAAATAGGCGATAACATAAACCCCTCAAAAGCATTTTACAAAGTTCTTTCCCCCGCTCCCCCTGAACAATGTTGAAGTACAGAAACTGTACAAGATACCCGGGATGTGTTGGACTCTGGACAGTCAACATTGTTTAGGGGGGGAGGGGGAGAAGATATTATTGACGTGTTACTAAAAATTTGGCTTAATGTCCCAAACGTTCTGGCCACGATTGTCCGAGCCAACAGGATAACCTCTACCTTGAAACGACGTATAGCTTTCGGTCCTTTTCTTTTCGAAATAGTATTCTGGGTTAATTCAAAGCTGGAAAAACGTTCCTGAAGCGAGAACGTTTTATCGAGTAGAATTTAACGCTAGGAAATGGATGTTGTAAGAGCTTTTCATAAGGATTGAGTGAGACGTTTGAACGCAATGTTTGCGTTCGTAGGACTACTGCTTTAAAAGGAGAAAAATGGTTAGGAAATGGAAGAAAAGATTTCGTAAACAAGCTTTAGTCGAGTTTAAGTGTTGTATGACTGTTTATGGTCTGCGCTTAAAGCAGATAACTGGCTCAAGTTTGATGATTCTAGCACAGGAACACCACGATTGAGTAGATTTAGTGTGCATGTTCAGCGATGTCTTGGTACACTCTCTAGAAGCAATCTAAAGGGTTTTGGTAACTAAAAAGGGTGAAATAAAACCACTTAACAAACAACAGAAACTCTTTCTATTTGTCTGGTGTATTATTGGCTTTTGTGCTGTTATCCAAACTCCCGTTCAAGGCGTTGCTTCTCAATTGCTAAACTGTTGTCAAATCTTGTAAGTTCAATAGCAAAACAACAGTTTCGGAACCTCCAAAGGGTGAAATGGAAATACTAATTTCCAAAAAGTTCTCAACACTTTGTATAAAACCCAAAATAATGTTGCTAGAGAGCCATAAACGCGCACTGCTTACCACCGAAACAGTGACTGGTATTCCTGTGGTTCAACAAAGAGAATGACCGTGAGGTTACTTAGCAACTGCAATTGTTGGTATAAGCCTCAGTAAACAGCAGTTGTACTTAATAACTTATAGCAGGAGCAATATTTCTGCTTCTCTTTAGCAAACAAGCTTTGACATTGCCATAGTGAGTACCATTGAGAGTACAAGTGTAGCAAAAGTATCGTTTGGGTTTCTGCTGTTTAAGAAACATCATGATATAGCGATCAGGAACAAGGGAGACATTGCAGGATTGCTGTCAAACAGTCCAAAAAACGAGCCGGGTAAATACTGGCATCACTTCTCGACAAGGGGACTCAAATCTAATCGAACGGCTAGTAAAAATGCAGGCACGTCGGTTACAATGCACTTAATTAGGCTAATTCAAAATAATTCACTTGTGTTATCTCAATTTTGTGGGTCCATTCACATTGTGCTACATCTACGGCAAGCATACTGCCAGATCCGTTTTGTTCCCTTGTCAGCAAATGGGGGGACAAAAACTTTCTGTTTTCCTACAAATTGCATTTAGAGCACACTTTTGACCCTGCATGCAGCACTGGTTATCCCGCGGCCAGTGTCAGTGACACAAAGGTCCGACATCCGGAGATCTTTATAAACTGTTGAACGAGCATCGTTTTTTACTATTTGGTAATCCCTTGGTCCGGTTTGTTATGGCTGTTGGAAGGGAATATCTTCACCTTTCAGTTCCAGAACCAATTTTTCGAGCAAAGACATCGAGTTCTTCAAAGACACTCTCGCTTATTTACTAGTCCTTGCATTTAATCTACCCGTCGATTAATCAAGCGATATCACTCAGGTTTTGTCCGCTCGTCGGCGCTGCTTTGATTTCTTGATGCGAATCACAGTAAAAGATAAAATATACCTAAATCACTACCCACAGCGTCTTGCCGGACTTTTTCTGGAAGACAAATAATATGAGTTCTCAATGTAAACATTCCAGAGAAGCCATACAGTAACAGAGTGGAGCCGAATCACGCACATCAGCGTGACATTCTTCGACAGTGCTCCATCAAAAATGTTCCTTTTTAGTGTGAAAAAATACGTTTTTGTGTCTCATTAACAAAGTAAAACTATTGAGAATGCAATTTCTGCCGAACAGTGATCAAATATTTAGAGAACGAGATGATTAAGTTAGAAAATGAACAGTGCTCCATCAGAAGGTCAATATAGAATTAATAATAAGGTCTCTTTTATAAGGTTTCAGTGGAGCACTGTTTGAAATGCCACTTGTATTAACAAATCTCAAATTTGTTTCTTATTTCTTCGAAGATAAATGGTTCATGGTTCTAGTACATTAATAAAATTTGTGTAACATCGATTTTAAAGCACGGAGAGGAAGTTTATTCGAAGGAGAACTGTGTTGCGTTACAGTGGAGCAACGTTCTTTGTGCCTCCCCGTACAGAGATTACGCAAGAGGTTACATGGTTTCAAAGTGCACTTCATTAGCCCTTACAGTGTATAGTCATGACTAAGACGACTCCTTGGATTACTGATAGTTAGTTCTCAACCGTTGCAGCTTTTGATACAATATTTTTCGGCACAATTCGTTACGCGTGCTTTTCATGGTGCGAGGTATAAGTTTATGGTCAATCGGACAAAAACAGCCAAATACCGCTCTTAACTATTATCAAAGACGGCATGTACAGTTTTTATAAAGCGAATGACCTCGTCTTCTAATGTCTTTCTCACAATACTGAATAGCGAAATGCGCATGTTAAACCTTTTCATATCACCTAGACCAGAAAAGACTTCTCCGACAATCCTGGCCAATTGGTTAAGGGACACTTGGCCTTTTCTTAATCTTTTTGTGAGCAATTTGAAAATAGGCGATAACATAAACCCCTCAAAAGCATTTTACAAAGTTCTTTCCCCCGCTCCCCCTGAACAATGTTGAAGTACAGAAACTGTACAAGATACCCGGGATGTGTTGGACTCTGGACAGTCAACATTGTTTAGGGGGGGAGGGGGAGAAGATATTATTGACGTGTTACTAAAAATTTGGCTTAATGTCCCAAACGTTCTGGCCACGATTGTCCGAGCCAACAGGATAACCTCTACCTTGAAACGACGTATAGCTTTCGGTCCTTTTCTTTTCGAAATAGTATTCTGGGTTAATTCAAAGCTGGAAAAACGTTCCTGAAGCGAGAACGTTTTATCGAGTAGAATTTAACGCTAGGAAATGGATGTTGTAAGAGCTTTTCATAAGGATTGAGTGAGACGTTTGAACGCAATGTTTGCGTTCGTAGGACTACTGCTTTAAAAGGAGAAAAATGGTTAGGAAATGGAAGAAAAGATTTCGTAAACAAGCTTTAGTCGAGTTTAAGTGTTGTATGACTGTTTATGGTCTGCGCTTAAAGCAGATAACTGGCTCAAGTTTGATGATTCTAGCACAGGAACACCACGATTGAGTAGATTTAGTGTGCATGTTCAGCGATGTCTTGGTACACTCTCTAGAAGCAATCTAAAGGGTTTTGGTAACTAAAAAGGGTGAAATAAAACCACTTAACAAACAACAGAAACTCTTTCTATTTGTCTGGTGTATTATTGGCTTTTGTGCTGTTATCCAAACTCCCGTTCAAGGCGTTGCTTCTCAATTGCTAAACTGTTGTCAAATCTTGTAAGTTCAATAGCAAAACAACAGTTTCGGAACCTCCAAAGGGTGAAATGGAAATACTAATTTCCAAAAAGTTCTCAACACTTTGTATAAAACCCAAAATAATGTTGCTAGAGAGCCATAAACGCGCACTGCTTACCACCGAAACAGTGACTGGTATTCCTGTGGTTCAACAAAGAGAATGACCGTGAGGTTACTTAGCAACTGCAATTGTTGGTATAAGCCTCAGTAAACAGCAGTTGTACTTAATAACTTATAGCAGGAGCAATATTTCTGCTTCTCTTTAGCAAACAAGCTTTGACATTGCCATAGTGAGTACCATTGAGAGTACAAGTGTAGCAAAAGTATCGTTTGGGTTTCTGCTGTTTAAGAAACATCATGATATAGCGATCAGGAACAAGGGAGACATTGCAGGATTGCTGTCAAACAGTCCAAAAAACGAGCCGGGTAAATACTGGCATCACTTCTCGACAAGGGGACTCAAATCTAATCGAACGGCTAGTAAAAATGCAGGCACGTCGGTTACAATGCACTTAATTAGGCTAATTCAAAATAATTCACTTGTGTTATCTCAATTTTGTGGGTCCATTCACATTGTGCTACATCTACGGCAAGCATACTGCCAGATCCGTTTTGTTCCCTTGTCAGCAAATGGGGGGACAAAAACTTTCTGTTTTCCTACAAATTGCATTTAGAGCACACTTTTGACCCTGCATGCAGCACTGGTTATCCCGCGGCCAGTGTCAGTGACACAAAGGTCCGACATCCGGAGATCTTTATAAACTGTTGAACGAGCATCGTTTTTTACTATTTGGTAATCCCTTGGTCCGGTTTGTTATGGCTGTTGGAAGGGAATATCTTCACCTTTCAGTTCCAGAACCAATTTTTCGAGCAAAGACATCGAGTTCTTCAAAGACACTCTCGCTTATTTACTAGTCCTTGCATTTAATCTACCCGTCGATTAATCAAGCGATATCACTCAGGTTTTGTCCGCTCGTCGGCGCTGCTTTGATTTCTTGATGCGAATCACAGTAAAAGATAAAATATACCTAAATCACTACCCACAGCGTCTTGCCGGACTTTTTCTGGAAGACAAATAATATGAGTTCTCAATGTAAACATTCCAGAGAAGCCATACAGTAACAGAGTGGAGCCGAATCACGCACATCAGCGTGACATTCTTCGACAGTGCTCCATCAAAAATGTTCCTTTTTAGTGTGAAAAAATACGTTTTTGTGTCTCATTAACAAAGTAAAACTATTGAGAATGCAATTTCTGCCGAACAGTGATCAAATATTTAGAGAACGAGATGATTAAGTTAGAAAATGAACAGTGCTCCATCAGAAGGTCAATATAGAATTAATAATAAGGTCTCTTTTATAAGGTTTCAGTGGAGCACTGTTTGAAATGCCACTTGTATTAACAAATCTCAAATTTGTTTCTTATTTCTTCGAAGATAAATGGTTCATGGTTCTAGTACATTAATAAAATTTGTGTAACATCGATTTTAAAGCACGGAGAGGAAGTTTATTCGAAGGAGAACTGTGTTGCGTTACAGTGGAGCAACGTTCTTTGTGCCTCCCCGTACAGAGATTACGCAAGAGGTTACATGGTTTCAAAGTGCACTTCATTAGCCCTTACAGTGTATAGTCATGACTAAGACGACTCCTTGGATTACTGATAGTTAGTTCTCAACCGTTGCAGCTTTTGATACAATATTTTTCGGCACAATTCGTTACGCGTGCTTTTCATGGTGCGAGGTATAAGTTTATGGTCAATCGGACAAAAACAGCCAAATACCGCTCTTAACTATTATCAAAGACGGCATGTACAGTTTTTATAAAGCGAATGACCTCGTCTTCTAATGTCTTTCTCACAATACTGAATAGCGAAATGCGCATGTTAAACCTTTTCATATCACCTAGACCAGAAAAGACTTCTCCGACAATCCTGGCCAATTGGTTAAGGGACACTTGGCCTTTTCTTAATCTTTTTGTGAGCAATTTGAAAATAGGCGATAACATAAACCCCTCAAAAGCATTTTACAAAGTTCTTTCCCCCGCTCCCCCTGAACAATGTTGAAGTACAGAAACTGTACAAGATACCCGGGATGTGTTGGACTCTGGACAGTCAACATTGTTTAGGGGGGGAGGGGGAGAAGATATTATTGACGTGTTACTAAAAATTTGGCTTAATGTCCCAAACGTTCTGGCCACGATTGTCCGAGCCAACAGGATAACCTCTACCTTGAAACGACGTATAGCTTTCGGTCCTTTTCTTTTCGAAATAGTATTCTGGGTTAATTCAAAGCTGGAAAAACGTTCCTGAAGCGAGAACGTTTTATCGAGTAGAATTTAACGCTAGGAAATGGATGTTGTAAGAGCTTTTCATAAGGATTGAGTGAGACGTTTGAACGCAATGTTTGCGTTCGTAGGACTACTGCTTTAAAAGGAGAAAAATGGTTAGGAAATGGAAGAAAAGATTTCGTAAACAAGCTTTAGTCGAGTTTAAGTGTTGTATGACTGTTTATGGTCTGCGCTTAAAGCAGATAACTGGCTCAAGTTTGATGATTCTAGCACAGGAACACCACGATTGAGTAGATTTAGTGTGCATGTTCAGCGATGTCTTGGTACACTCTCTAGAAGCAATCTAAAGGGTTTTGGTAACTAAAAAGGGTGAAATAAAACCACTTAACAAACAACAGAAACTCTTTCTATTTGTCTGGTGTATTATTGGCTTTTGTGCTGTTATCCAAACTCCCGTTCAAGGCGTTGCTTCTCAATTGCTAAACTGTTGTCAAATCTTGTAAGTTCAATAGCAAAACAACAGTTTCGGAACCTCCAAAGGGTGAAATGGAAATACTAATTTCCAAAAAGTTCTCAACACTTTGTATAAAACCCAAAATAATGTTGCTAGAGAGCCATAAACGCGCACTGCTTACCACCGAAACAGTGACTGGTATTCCTGTGGTTCAACAAAGAGAATGACCGTGAGGTTACTTAGCAACTGCAATTGTTGGTATAAGCCTCAGTAAACAGCAGTTGTACTTAATAACTTATAGCAGGAGCAATATTTCTGCTTCTCTTTAGCAAACAAGCTTTGACATTGCCATAGTGAGTACCATTGAGAGTACAAGTGTAGCAAAAGTATCGTTTGGGTTTCTGCTGTTTAAGAAACATCATGATATAGCGATCAGGAACAAGGGAGACATTGCAGGATTGCTGTCAAACAGTCCAAAAAACGAGCCGGGTAAATACTGGCATCACTTCTCGACAAGGGGACTCAAATCTAATCGAACGGCTAGTAAAAATGCAGGCACGTCGGTTACAATGCACTTAATTAGGCTAATTCAAAATAATTCACTTGTGTTATCTCAATTTTGTGGGTCCATTCACATTGTGCTACATCTACGGCAAGCATACTGCCAGATCCGTTTTGTTCCCTTGTCAGCAAATGGGGGGACAAAAACTTTCTGTTTTCCTACAAATTGCATTTAGAGCACACTTTTGACCCTGCATGCAGCACTGGTTATCCCGCGGCCAGTGTCAGTGACACAAAGGTCCGACATCCGGAGATCTTTATAAACTGTTGAACGAGCATCGTTTTTTACTATTTGGTAATCCCTTGGTCCGGTTTGTTATGGCTGTTGGAAGGGAATATCTTCACCTTTCAGTTCCAGAACCAATTTTTCGAGCAAAGACATCGAGTTCTTCAAAGACACTCTCGCTTATTTACTAGTCCTTGCATTTAATCTACCCGTCGATTAATCAAGCGATATCACTCAGGTTTTGTCCGCTCGTCGGCGCTGCTTTGATTTCTTGATGCGAATCACAGTAAAAGATAAAATATACCTAAATCACTACCCACAGCGTCTTGCCGGACTTTTTCTGGAAGACAAATAATATGAGTTCTCAATGTAAACATTCCAGAGAAGCCATACAGTAACAGAGTGGAGCCGAATCACGCACATCAGCGTGACATTCTTCGACAGTGCTCCATCAAAAATGTTCCTTTTTAGTGTGAAAAAATACGTTTTTGTGTCTCATTAACAAAGTAAAACTATTGAGAATGCAATTTCTGCCGAACAGTGATCAAATATTTAGAGAACGAGATGATTAAGTTAGAAAATGAACAGTGCTCCATCAGAAGGTCAATATAGAATTAATAATAAGGTCTCTTTTATAAGGTTTCAGTGGAGCACTGTTTGAAATGCCACTTGTATTAACAAATCTCAAATTTGTTTCTTATTTCTTCGAAGATAAATGGTTCATGGTTCTAGTACATTAATAAAATTTGTGTAACATCGATTTTAAAGCACGGAGAGGAAGTTTATTCGAAGGAGAACTGTGTTGCGTTACAGTGGAGCAACGTTCTTTGTGCCTCCCCGTACAGAGATTACGCAAGAGGTTACATGGTTTCAAAGTGCACTTCATTAGCCCTTACAGTGTATAGTCATGACTAAGACGACTCCTTGGATTACTGATAGTTAGTTCTCAACCGTTGCAGCTTTTGATACAATATTTTTCGGCACAATTCGTTACGCGTGCTTTTCATGGTGCGAGGTATAAGTTTATGGTCAATCGGACAAAAACAGCCAAATACCGCTCTTAACTATTATCAAAGACGGCATGTACAGTTTTTATAAAGCGAATGACCTCGTCTTCTAATGTCTTTCTCACAATACTGAATAGCGAAATGCGCATGTTAAACCTTTTCATATCACCTAGACCAGAAAAGACTTCTCCGACATGTCCGAGCCAACAGGATAACCTCTACCTTGAAACGACGTATAGCTTTCGGTCCTTTTCTTTTCGAAATAGTATTCTGGGTTAATTCAAAGCTGGAAAAACGTTCCTGAAGCGAGAACGTTTTATCGAGTAGAATTTAACGCTAGGAAATGGATGTTGTAAGAGCTTTTCATAAGGATTGAGTGAGACGTTTGAACGCAATGTTTGCGTTCGTAGGACTACTGCTTTAAAAGGAGAAAAATGGTTAGGAAATGGAAGAAAAGATTTCGTAAACAAGCTTTAGTCGAGTTTAAGTGTTGTATGACTGTTTATGGTCTGCGCTTAAAGCAGATAACTGGCTCAAGTTTGATGATTCTAGCACAGGAACACCACGATTGAGTAGATTTAGTGTGCATGTTCAGCGATGTCTTGGTACACTCTCTAGAAGCAATCTAAAGGGTTTTGGTAACTAAAAAGGGTGAAATAAAACCACTTAACAAACAACAGAAACTCTTTCTATTTGTCTGGTGTATTATTGGCTTTTGTGCTGTTATCCAAACTCCCGTTCAAGGCGTTGCTTCTCAATTGCTAAACTGTTGTCAAATCTTGTAAGTTCAATAGCAAAACAACAGTTTCGGAACCTCCAAAGGGTGAAATGGAAATACTAATTTCCAAAAAGTTCTCAACACTTTGTATAAAACCCAAAATAATGTTGCTAGAGAGCCATAAACGCGCACTGCTTACCACCGAAACAGTGACTGGTATTCCTGTGGTTCAACAAAGAGAATGACCGTGAGGTTACTTAGCAACTGCAATTGTTGGTATAAGCCTCAGTAAACAGCAGTTGTACTTAATAACTTATAGCAGGAGCAATATTTCTGCTTCTCTTTAGCAAACAAGCTTTGACATTGCCATAGTGAGTACCATTGAGAGTACAAGTGTAGCAAAAGTATCGTTTGGGTTTCTGCTGTTTAAGAAACATCATGATATAGCGATCAGGAACAAGGGAGACATTGCAGGATTGCTGTCAAACAGTCCAAAAAACGAGCCGGGTAAATACTGGCATCACTTCTCGACAAGGGGACTCAAATCTAATCGAACGGCTAGTAAAAATGCAGGCACGTCGGTTACAATGCACTTAATTAGGCTAATTCAAAATAATTCACTTGTGTTATCTCAATTTTGTGGGTCCATTCACATTGTGCTACATCTACGGCAAGCATACTGCCAGATCCGTTTTGTTCCCTTGTCAGCAAATGGGGGGACAAAAACTTTCTGTTTTCCTACAAATTGCATTTAGAGCACACTTTTGACCCTGCATGCAGCACTGGTTATCCCGCGGCCAGTGTCAGTGACACAAAGGTCCGACATCCGGAGATCTTTATAAACTGTTGAACGAGCATCGTTTTTTACTATTTGGTAATCCCTTGGTCCGGTTTGTTATGGCTGTTGGAAGGGAATATCTTCACCTTTCAGTTCCAGAACCAATTTTTCGAGCAAAGACATCGAGTTCTTCAAAGACACTCTCGCTTATTTACTAGTCCTTGCATTTAATCTACCCGTCGATTAATCAAGCGATATCACTCAGGTTTTGTCCGCTCGTCGGCGCTGCTTTGATTTCTTGATGCGAATCACAGTAAAAGATAAAATATACCTAAATCACTACCCACAGCGTCTTGCCGGACTTTTTCTGGAAGACAAATAATATGAGTTCTCAATGTAAACATTCCAGAGAAGCCATACAGTAACAGAGTGGAGCCGAATCACGCACATCAGCGTGACATTCTTCGACAGTGCTCCATCAAAAATGTTCCTTTTTAGTGTGAAAAAATACGTTTTTGTGTCTCATTAACAAAGTAAAACTATTGAGAATGCAATTTCTGCCGAACAGTGATCAAATATTTAGAGAACGAGATGATTAAGTTAGAAAATGAACAGTGCTCCATCAGAAGGTCAATATAGAATTAATAATAAGGTCTCTTTTATAAGGTTTCAGTGGAGCACTGTTTGAAATGCCACTTGTATTAACAAATCTCAAATTTGTTTCTTATTTCTTCGAAGATAAATGGTTCATGGTTCTAGTACATTAATAAAATTTGTGTAACATCGATTTTAAAGCACGGAGAGGAAGTTTATTCGAAGGAGAACTGTGTTGCGTTACAGTGGAGCAACGTTCTTTGTGCCTCCCCGTACAGAGATTACGCAAGAGGTTACATGGTTTCAAAGTGCACTTCATTAGCCCTTACAGTGTATAGTCATGACTAAGACGACTCCTTGGATTACTGATAGTTAGTTCTCAACCGTTGCAGCTTTTGATACAATATTTTTCGGCACAATTCGTTACGCGTGCTTTTCATGGTGCGAGGTATAAGTTTATGGTCAATCGGACAAAAACAGCCAAATACCGCTCTTAACTATTATCAAAGACGGCATGTACAGTTTTTATAAAGCGAATGACCTCGTCTTCTAATGTCTTTCTCACAATACTGAATAGCGAAATGCGCATGTTAAACCTTTTCATATCACCTAGACCAGAAAAGACTTCTCCGACAATCCTGGCCAATTGGTTAAGGGACACTTGGCCTTTTCTTAATCTTTTTGTGAGCAATTTGAAAATAGGCGATAACATAAACCCCTCAAAAGCATTTTACAAAGTTCTTTCCCCCGCTCCCCCTGAACAATGTTGAAGTACAGAAACTGTACAAGATACCCGGGATGTGTTGGACTCTGGACAGTCAACATTGTTTAGGGGGGGAGGGGGAGAAGATATTATTGACGTGTTACTAAAAATTTGGCTTAATGTCCCAAACGTTCTGGCCACGATTGTCCGAGCCAACAGGATAACCTCTACCTTGAAACGACGTATAGCTTTCGGTCCTTTTCTTTTCGAAATAGTATTCTGGGTTAATTCAAAGCTGGAAAAACGTTCCTGAAGCGAGAACGTTTTATCGAGTAGAATTTAACGCTAGGAAATGGATGTTGTAAGAGCTTTTCATAAGGATTGAGTGAGACGTTTGAACGCAATGTTTGCGTTCGTAGGACTACTGCTTTAAAAGGAGAAAAATGGTTAGGAAATGGAAGAAAAGATTTCGTAAACAAGCTTTAGTCGAGTTTAAGTGTTGTATGACTGTTTATGGTCTGCGCTTAAAGCAGATAACTGGCTCAAGTTTGATGATTCTAGCACAGGAACACCACGATTGAGTAGATTTAGTGTGCATGTTCAGCGATGTCTTGGTACACTCTCTAGAAGCAATCTAAAGGGTTTTGGTAACTAAAAAGGGTGAAATAAAACCACTTAACAAACAACAGAAACTCTTTCTATTTGTCTGGTGTATTATTGGCTTTTGTGCTGTTATCCAAACTCCCGTTCAAGGCGTTGCTTCTCAATTGCTAAACTGTTGTCAAATCTTGTAAGTTCAATAGCAAAACAACAGTTTCGGAACCTCCAAAGGGTGAAATGGAAATACTAATTTCCAAAAAGTTCTCAACACTTTGTATAAAACCCAAAATAATGTTGCTAGAGAGCCATAAACGCGCACTGCTTACCACCGAAACAGTGACTGGTATTCCTGTGGTTCAACAAAGAGAATGACCGTGAGGTTACTTAGCAACTGCAATTGTTGGTATAAGCCTCAGTAAACAGCAGTTGTACTTAATAACTTATAGCAGGAGCAATATTTCTGCTTCTCTTTAGCAAACAAGCTTTGACATTGCCATAGTGAGTACCATTGAGAGTACAAGTGTAGCAAAAGTATCGTTTGGGTTTCTGCTGTTTAAGAAACATCATGATATAGCGATCAGGAACAAGGGAGACATTGCAGGATTGCTGTCAAACAGTCCAAAAAACGAGCCGGGTAAATACTGGCATCACTTCTCGACAAGGGGACTCAAATCTAATCGAACGGCTAGTAAAAATGCAGGCACGTCGGTTACAATGCACTTAATTAGGCTAATTCAAAATAATTCACTTGTGTTATCTCAATTTTGTGGGTCCATTCACATTGTGCTACATCTACGGCAAGCATACTGCCAGATCCGTTTTGTTCCCTTGTCAGCAAATGGGGGGACAAAAACTTTCTGTTTTCCTACAAATTGCATTTAGAGCACACTTTTGACCCTGCATGCAGCACTGGTTATCCCGCGGCCAGTGTCAGTGACACAAAGGTCCGACATCCGGAGATCTTTATAAACTGTTGAACGAGCATCGTTTTTTACTATTTGGTAATCCCTTGGTCCGGTTTGTTATGGCTGTTGGAAGGGAATATCTTCACCTTTCAGTTCCAGAACCAATTTTTCGAGCAAAGACATCGAGTTCTTCAAAGACACTCTCGCTTATTTACTAGTCCTTGCATTTAATCTACCCGTCGATTAATCAAGCGATATCACTCAGGTTTTGTCCGCTCGTCGGCGCTGCTTTGATTTCTTGATGCGAATCACAGTAAAAGATAAAATATACCTAAATCACTACCCACAGCGTCTTGCCGGACTTTTTCTGGAAGACAAATAATATGAGTTCTCAATGTAAACATTCCAGAGAAGCCATACAGTAACAGAGTGGAGCCGAATCACGCACATCAGCGTGACATTCTTCGACAGTGCTCCATCAAAAATGTTCCTTTTTAGTGTGAAAAAATACGTTTTTGTGTCTCATTAACAAAGTAAAACTATTGAGAATGCAATTTCTGCCGAACAGTGATCAAATATTTAGAGAACGAGATGATTAAGTTAGAAAATGAACAGTGCTCCATCAGAAGGTCAATATAGAATTAATAATAAGGTCTCTTTTATAAGGTTTCAGTGGAGCACTGTTTGAAATGCCACTTGTATTAACAAATCTCAAATTTGTTTCTTATTTCTTCGAAGATAAATGGTTCATGGTTCTAGTACATTAATAAAATTTGTGTAACATCGATTTTAAAGCACGGAGAGGAAGTTTATTCGAAGGAGAACTGTGTTGCGTTACAGTGGAGCAACGTTCTTTGTGCCTCCCCGTACAGAGATTACGCAAGAGGTTACATGGTTTCAAAGTGCACTTCATTAGCCCTTACAGTGTATAGTCATGACTAAGACGACTCCTTGGATTACTGATAGTTAGTTCTCAACCGTTGCAGCTTTTGATACAATATTTTTCGGCACAATTCGTTACGCGTGCTTTTCATGGTGCGAGGTATAAGTTTATGGTCAATCGGACAAAAACAGCCAAATACCGCTCTTAACTATTATCAAAGACGGCATGTACAGTTTTTATAAAGCGAATGACCTCGTCTTCTAATGTCTTTCTCACAATACTGAATAGCGAAATGCGCATGTTAAACCTTTTCATATCACCTAGACCAGAAAAGACTTCTCCGACATGTCCGAGCCAACAGGATAACCTCTACCTTGAAACGACGTATAGCTTTCGGTCCTTTTCTTTTCGAAATAGTATTCTGGGTTAATTCAAAGCTGGAAAAACGTTCCTGAAGCGAGAACGTTTTATCGAGTAGAATTTAACGCTAGGAAATGGATGTTGTAAGAGCTTTTCATAAGGATTGAGTGAGACGTTTGAACGCAATGTTTGCGTTCGTAGGACTACTGCTTTAAAAGGAGAAAAATGGTTAGGAAATGGAAGAAAAGATTTCGTAAACAAGCTTTAGTCGAGTTTAAGTGTTGTATGACTGTTTATGGTCTGCGCTTAAAGCAGATAACTGGCTCAAGTTTGATGATTCTAGCACAGGAACACCACGATTGAGTAGATTTAGTGTGCATGTTCAGCGATGTCTTGGTACACTCTCTAGAAGCAATCTAAAGGGTTTTGGTAACTAAAAAGGGTGAAATAAAACCACTTAACAAACAACAGAAACTCTTTCTATTTGTCTGGTGTATTATTGGCTTTTGTGCTGTTATCCAAACTCCCGTTCAAGGCGTTGCTTCTCAATTGCTAAACTGTTGTCAAATCTTGTAAGTTCAATAGCAAAACAACAGTTTCGGAACCTCCAAAGGGTGAAATGGAAATACTAATTTCCAAAAAGTTCTCAACACTTTGTATAAAACCCAAAATAATGTTGCTAGAGAGCCATAAACGCGCACTGCTTACCACCGAAACAGTGACTGGTATTCCTGTGGTTCAACAAAGAGAATGACCGTGAGGTTACTTAGCAACTGCAATTGTTGGTATAAGCCTCAGTAAACAGCAGTTGTACTTAATAACTTATAGCAGGAGCAATATTTCTGCTTCTCTTTAGCAAACAAGCTTTGACATTGCCATAGTGAGTACCATTGAGAGTACAAGTGTAGCAAAAGTATCGTTTGGGTTTCTGCTGTTTAAGAAACATCATGATATAGCGATCAGGAACAAGGGAGACATTGCAGGATTGCTGTCAAACAGTCCAAAAAACGAGCCGGGTAAATACTGGCATCACTTCTCGACAAGGGGACTCAAATCTAATCGAACGGCTAGTAAAAATGCAGGCACGTCGGTTACAATGCACTTAATTAGGCTAATTCAAAATAATTCACTTGTGTTATCTCAATTTTGTGGGTCCATTCACATTGTGCTACATCTACGGCAAGCATACTGCCAGATCCGTTTTGTTCCCTTGTCAGCAAATGGGGGGACAAAAACTTTCTGTTTTCCTACAAATTGCATTTAGAGCACACTTTTGACCCTGCATGCAGCACTGGTTATCCCGCGGCCAGTGTCAGTGACACAAAGGTCCGACATCCGGAGATCTTTATAAACTGTTGAACGAGCATCGTTTTTTACTATTTGGTAATCCCTTGGTCCGGTTTGTTATGGCTGTTGGAAGGGAATATCTTCACCTTTCAGTTCCAGAACCAATTTTTCGAGCAAAGACATCGAGTTCTTCAAAGACACTCTCGCTTATTTACTAGTCCTTGCATTTAATCTACCCGTCGATTAATCAAGCGATATCACTCAGGTTTTGTCCGCTCGTCGGCGCTGCTTTGATTTCTTGATGCGAATCACAGTAAAAGATAAAATATACCTAAATCACTACCCACAGCGTCTTGCCGGACTTTTTCTGGAAGACAAATAATATGAGTTCTCAATGTAAACATTCCAGAGAAGCCATACAGTAACAGAGTGGAGCCGAATCACGCACATCAGCGTGACATTCTTCGACAGTGCTCCATCAAAAATGTTCCTTTTTAGTGTGAAAAAATACGTTTTTGTGTCTCATTAACAAAGTAAAACTATTGAGAATGCAATTTCTGCCGAACAGTGATCAAATATTTAGAGAACGAGATGATTAAGTTAGAAAATGAACAGTGCTCCATCAGAAGGTCAATATAGAATTAATAATAAGGTCTCTTTTATAAGGTTTCAGTGGAGCACTGTTTGAAATGCCACTTGTATTAACAAATCTCAAATTTGTTTCTTATTTCTTCGAAGATAAATGGTTCATGGTTCTAGTACATTAATAAAATTTGTGTAACATCGATTTTAAAGCACGGAGAGGAAGTTTATTCGAAGGAGAACTGTGTTGCGTTACAGTGGAGCAACGTTCTTTGTGCCTCCCCGTACAGAGATTACGCAAGAGGTTACATGGTTTCAAAGTGCACTTCATTAG
Organism: Siderastrea siderea; assembly: GCA_964030785.1. Lineage (NCBI taxonomy): Eukaryota > Metazoa > Cnidaria > Anthozoa > Scleractinia > Rhizangiidae > Siderastrea > Siderastrea siderea. Next base: position 24,449,327 of record OZ034972.1, read on the forward strand.
CCCTTACAGTGTATAGTCATGACTAAGACGACTCCTTGGATTACTGATAGTTAGTTCTCAACCGTTGCAGCTTTTGATACAATATTTTTCGGCACAATTCGTTACGCGTGCTTTTCATGGTGCGAGGTATAAGTTTATGGTCAATCGGACAAAAACAGCCAAATACCGCTCTTAACTATTATCAAAGACGGCATGTACAGTTTTTATAAAGCGAATGACCTCGTCTTCTAATGTCTTTCTCACAATACTGAATAGCGAAATGCGCATGTTAAACCTTTTCATATCACCTAGACCAGAAAAGACTTCTCCGACAATCCTGGCCAATTGGTTAAGGGACACTTGGCCTTTTCTTAATCTTTTTGTGAGCAATTTGAAAATAGGCGATAACATAAACCCCTCAAAAGCATTTTACAAAGTTCTTTCCCCCGCTCCCCCTGAACAATGTTGAAGTACAGAAACTGTACAAGATACCCGGGATGTGTTGGACTCTGGACAGTCAACATTGTTTAGGGGGGGAGGGGGAGAAGATATTATTGACGTGTTACTAAAAATTTGGCTTAATGTCCCAAACGTTCTGGCCACGATTGTAGCTTTTGAACATATGGAACCTAATAATACCTTTTTTCCTTGACTTTGACTTCTTCTTAGCGGACGCTTTTTTAGCCCCCTCTGCTCTATTCTTGTGCACGCCATCCAGATGCTTAAGCCACATTCTTACATCCTCTGTTGTCAGCAATGTCTTCTTCGCCAAATCAATCAGTAAGGGTTAGGCAATGAACGCGAGTGTTCTATGGGATATAGTGTCCCGAGCAAAGATAGAATGCCACGAGGCCGCAGGCCTCGTGGCATTCTATCTTGCGAGGGACGCTATATCCCATAGGACACGAGCGTTCATTGTCTAACTGTCTTAGAACATGGTCACACCCACGAAGAATTTCTTTTTTGCGTGCAGATTGTATTTTTGAATTTCAATTTTTTAGTTCTCACCTTGAAATCACGTTGCTATTTTGTTTACGATATTTTCGCTATTGTACACACGCCTTTGAGTTGCAATGTTTTGCTGAGCGTGCTTCACCGCGCGGTTTACCGCAGTTGATGCGTAAACAGCCATGAGCCAGTACACGGAAATTGAGGAACTCGAGGCAGTGATTGCCCCACAAGATTTACTAGATTTACACTGGTGAAAGCAGCCTTCGACACGCTACAACCACCGGCACCTGCAAGTGGAGAACCCGCAGGGAAAGCCAAGAAACCAAAGACAAGTTCTCGTAGTCCGGAAAACGCGGAGAAACAAGTCTGTCCTTCTACTCCAATTAAGGTCTGAACATTTCTTATTTCATGTAAAGCTGTAAAGTAATGATTTTTCTTTCGATTTGCTTTTTGCTTTGCTATTACAAGATTGCATTTTTTTTTACATCGCCGTTGAAGCTGTTGTTTGTATCGATTTAGTTATAAATATTCACTGAGAATTTGTGCATTCATTAGTAGTTTCTACTTAGTCATTAGTATGCTCTATATAGAGCATACTAATGAGGCTTCCAAACAAAGGAAAACAATGCCTCATTAGTATGCTCTTTATAGAACCACGAATGAATGCAGAAATTCTCTGTAATTTTACCCCGCAATTTCCCTGTGCTTCAAAGCCCCTGCCACTTTACATAATTTAAGACAGTTTATGGAATATAGAGCATCGAAATGCTGGACACTGATTGGCTGAGTGGGTGTGACCATGTTCTAAGAATAGAAAGGATTGATATAAATACCTTGTCACGTTCGTCTCCGCCATCTTGCACGTGTGTACAAAAGTACCCATAGATCCTTGTGGTAACAACGGCCGCCATCTTGGATTTTAAATTACCCAGAGACCTTTGCATGAACAACGGCTGCCATCTTGGATTTACGAATCCCCTACTAATGCCCCACATTCCTAAGGACAGGTATGCCAAAACGCGCGAATCCCCCACCTACTGGGGCCAAAGAGAGCTACCAATAAGCTACTAACTCCCCACCAAAGCCCCACATGTCCCGGGGTGGGGGGGGTCGGGGTTTACTTTGACTGGTGCATTACGACGGCTTTATCATTCCGATGGCTCGGGAGCGAGTAAAAACGACTTGAAAGTGTCACTTAAATCAACCGCTCGTCTTGAATTGTGAAGACAGAAATATCAATATCAAAGCCATGTAGTATAAGTAGGATATTCCCTTGTCATGTTTGCTTTGTCAAATTTGAATTCGATCGAGACGAGAATTTTTGACAGATTTTTAAAATTTAACCGTTTCGAGCGGCATAGTCGCACGCTAAAAAATGGCGAAATTCAGGACCAAAAAAAGCACTCTGGTATATGGCTTTCGCTGCTGAGACTACACTTGTTGGAATAAGCAATCTTTCCTCTACGATTTGATGAAAAAAATTTTTTGGGTAAATGAAATGGTAAATTTTGGGAGCGCTTTATCTACACCCTATTTTCCAGGAGAAGACGACCTTTTGACCTTGACAGGCAGGGAAGTAATGACCAGCGTTTTCAAATAACACGCGCTAATTCCATTTTTTAAAGCAAAGTTTCACAATGTTTGGTACTTACTAATTAATAGAACCTCAAATAAAGTCATCAGCCGAAAACAGGACATGTTTTCACTAGCAAATACGTTTTTTTGGCCAAGGGAGACGCTGGTTGTTAGTGATTAACATCGGCAAATTTGCATAAATTTGAAACATTTGTTTTTCACAAGAAACTCGTTTTACCTTCCTTGTTTCTAAAGTAAAAATACTAACGAAAACCAGTAAAGCATTACCTAACTATCTATGTAGCAAATCGTACCTTAATAACCATTTTCTGTGAAGAAATGACGAGATTTCTACTAGCCGCCCATGACAACTGATGACAGCCGTCGAACATTTTTGGGTAAGTGATGGATATACTGTCACGCAATATACAGTGGTCTTAGATTACAAAACCACATGGCCAGGCAAATGCCAAACAGCTGTCAGCAGCCAATCTCCAATGCGCAGGAATGGACGAGAAACAAAAGATGTCTAAAACTTTGCTGCTAGTACAATGAATTCTTTTAAAATTCAAACCAGTCTTTATAGCATTAGTACTGTAGAATGTAAAATTATCCCAAAGTTCTTAACCAAAGAAAAATAAGAGCCAAATAAAGTTACCGGTCATTATACCTGAAGTTGCGAAATACTTCCACAATCATGATGTAACAAACGTGCCTCGTGTCAAAAAATCCCGACACAAATCTTGCACGTGATTTGAACTGTTTGGAACGCCACCAATCTGTCAAACCTCATAAACTACCATGGCTTTGTGTGGGTATTCGGAAATAGTTGGAGGAAGTTGTGGGGCTAGCTAGTTCAGACAACCCAGCGAATGTCCAGTGTGTTACTTACTTCTTATTAACTGAGCGCGACGGCCGTACTGGGAGAATATTGCCCGAGGTCGTACAAGAACGACTGAGGGCAATATTCTCCTAGTAAGGTCCCGAGCTAGCGAGAATTAATAACATGGTGGTAACGAGGTATATTTTTTCATCGCTGATCCCATTTTTGAACGCAAATTTCTGTTCCTTGATTCCAAAACCGTGACCAATTTTCGTCCCTGATCCCACAAATGTGGTACAACCTGATCCTGATCCCTATAAGAAACTGCTGATCCCGATCCCATGGTCTGTGATTCCTGATCCCAGGGCTGTGGTCCTAGATCCCACCCTTCTGATCCCCGATCCCACCCCTTTGATCCCTGATCCCACATACCTCGTTACGACCCGGTAATAAGAAGTTTATTATATGGCTATGCCTAACACTTTATTACTTGAAAAGTGAGCCGTGGCGGATTGGGATGAATGAAACAGTTTGCCGGAAAGCATACAAAACTCAGCAATTTTATTCCACACAAGAAATTTATAGCGCACCCGGGGGAGGGGGTGGGGTACTCCCTTACATAAGCTATATAGGTATGTGCGACGCCAAAGGGTATGGTTTTTGAGCTTTTATGGTCTGAAATAGGGAATAGATTTTGACCATTTTGGTCTGAAATAGCGTGAGGTTTGTGCAGTCTGATATGGGATCTGGTAAGGTTCTTACAAGGAGCTATCTTTTTATTAATTTTCTTCTCCAAAGAACTGAGTTTTGATTAACATTGGGAATTTGAAGCCCTTCTCAACTGTTTACGCAAACGAAATAGGGTAAGGGTCTCGTCTGAAATAGGGTATCAAATTTTAAGTCAGGTCTGAAATAGAGTAGGGAAAATCACATATCTTGGGCTGAACTAAGGTAAGGGTTTCCAGAAGCGCGCTGCACACCGCCACCCAAATCTTCGGGAAGTACCCCCCGGGGATATCGCACAAGAAAAAGTAAAAACTTTCAAAGAAACTGTCTCTTTTCATTTAGCTTCAAATCATTCCAACTATTTGAATCAAATGTACTTTTACAATTTCTATATTTCCACTTTACTAGACGGGCATTAACATCGCTCATAATGCCCGTGGGCATTACGGGAAAATCTGGCCCCGAGTATTGGCCAATCACAGCGCGCGTTATATATTTACAAGCTCTAGCCATATCATAAAATTGGGGAATGCAGTAAAAACATCAAAGGACATCTGAGAAGTTACAAGGTGTCGGATGCCTCACTAGATTCAGAAGCAAAGCTTTTGTTGGCAAGAGCAGGTAACTGTACTGTTGAAAAATTTGGGTACTTATTGCTGTAGACTGCAAAATACTTTTTGCTGTTCGCTCTCTTTCTCTGCCTCAAAATAAGAAAAGAAAAGACAAGAAAAAGAAAACTCGCGGGGGCACGAATCTTCCGAAAAAGGTTAACTCGCTTGGCGCGAAGTGCCGAAAGCGTGGATTTTCCCGCGCGAGCTACACACGTCCCGCGCGTTCGTATGATGCACCAAGAAATATGTAATGTCTTGCGCTCGGTCTTTAGCTTGGATACAACTGTACATGCCGCCACCAGGAGTTGTAAAATCTTGCCTAAAGGCCAAATAACACGGAAAACATTCGTGCAACTATTCGCGCAACGATGTTGCGCTTATTATCACCTCCCCGTCGCGTGTTCAGGTTGCAGAAAGTTAGTTGCTTCTACTTTTCAAAAAATAAAGTTTTGTTGCGTGTATAGGTGAGAACACTCTCAACTTGTAACGCATCCTTGTTGCGCAACACGTTGCACGAAAATCTTGCCGGTATTACTGAAGCGAAATAATGAAATTACTCATGGTATCCACATTTGTTATCACCTGGGGCGCAACACCCCTCTCTCCATCTTGGGGTACATCCATAGATAATTGAGGGGTAAACGAAGTTTATATGCACTGCCCAAATTAAAAATTCTGTTAAGATACCCGCCTGTTACAATGAGACATATTTGGCAGCTAGGATGGGTGAATACTTCCACGGGATATATTCCTTTTGACCTAAATGAAGACAGGAAAACTCAGTGTACCTTGGCACAGATTCTGACGTTTGACGATACTCGGAACTGTTTTTTTTTCTAATTTTTAAACGAATTTTTGAAAACAATGAAGTTCTTTTGGGTTTAACAATATGCCCGCGACACTGGGAAAGGTTTGGAATCCGCTGGAGATCCTACAAGAAAAACTGCAGCTGTCCAAGTGAAGTGTCCGTTAAATATTTAGGTCCAATTTGCAGCAAATTATGTGGTTGGCCAGATAGTAGAGAATTACAGTAATCGATCCGAGAAGTTGCAGAGGTGTGTGTTAGTATTTCGCAGTTTTTGTGTGACAGGAACTTTCTGGTAGTAACTAGATTACGTAGATGATAGAAAGCTGTTTTGTACAGTTAGTTCACTTGCTTGTTCATAGAAAGGGCACTTTCAAACCATACACCAATGTTCTTGGCTGACTATTTATATAGCAGCCGTTTATATATATGTAGTCGTCGGCAGTATCGTGGAAGCCATTGAAGCACACCCGGGGTGGACCGGAATATCTACGTTTGTTTATCAAGAAATGTTTTTAGGGCAAGGGGCGCCCAGCATACCCCTATGAATGATATTTTTTTCTGCTTAGAATGGTTAAAAAGTAAAACCATCAGCATTAAATTTATCACAGGCACTTCTATTTAGAAAAAGTGGCAACCAAAAAAAAAAACACAAACAAACAAAAAACAAGTCATGCCCAGAGATTGTAGCCAGACAGCATTCCAGGAGACAAGAGCATTAAAAAACATCGGACAGATTCTGCCACAGGCTAGCAATAAAAAAAAAATTAAATCCAGGCATTTTATCTTATGAGGTCCTTTTAACATGTCCGATGATCAATCTCGTCGCTTTTATATGCCCTTCCCCACATCCCCTCCCCTCTCCAGCTCTATACTTTGCAAGTTGTTGAATACTTTCAATAGCATCTGAGCCTTTTCTGCTGCCTTGTCTTTCTGTGAACTGCCCACACTTTTAAATTGAGGATCGTATGTGTGGCTCCAAAATAACACGGTAAAATCCAGGATGGGACCTCTCTGGTTTGTAATTTAAGACCAGTGTGTATATTGCGTGACAGCAACGTTTTCGCGACCATCCAAAAATGCTCGACGGTTGTCTCGCGCGGCCAGAAGAAATCTCGACGTTTCTTCATCAGAAAAGAGTCATTAAGGTAAGATTTGCTTTATAAATAGTTGGGTCACACTTTATTGGTCTTCTTTACCATTGTTTTGGAAAAAAACTGAAGGCAGAAAACCGACTTTGTTGTGAAAGAAAAATGTTTCAAATTTATGCAAATTTGCCGATGTTAATCACCAACAACCGAAGTTTGCCTTTGCCAAAAAAACGTATTTGCGAGCGAAAACCTCTCCTGTTTTCGGCTGATGACTTTATTTGAGGTTCTGTTAATTAGTAAGTACCAAACATTGTGAAACTTTGCTTTAAAAAATGGAATTAGCGCGTGTTATTTGAAAACGCTAGTCATTACTTCCCTGCTTGTCAAGGTCAAAAGGTCGTCTTCGCCTGGAAAATAGGGTGTAGATAAAGCGCTCCCAAAATTTACCATTTCATTTACCCAAAAAATTTTTTTCATCAAATCGTAGAGGAAAGATTGCTTATTCCAACAAGTGTAGTCTCAGCAGCGAAAGCCATATACCAGAGTGCTTTTTTTGGTCCTGAATTTCGCCATTTTTTAGCGTGCGACTATGCTGCTCGAAACGGTTAAATTTTAAAAATCTGTTAAAAATTCTGGTTTCAATCGATTTCAAATTTGACAAAGCAAACATGACAAGGGAATATCCTACTTATACTACATGGCTTTGATATTGATATTTCTGTCTTCACAATTCAAGACGAGCGGTTGATTTAAGTGACACTTTCAAGTCGTTTTTACTCGCTCCCGAGCCATCGGAATGATAAAGTCGTCGTAACGGTAAAATATCTACCGAAATAAACTGAAACTTATATTTTTATAAATGGTTTGGGAAGACCTTTATTGTGACAAAGTTTGGCAATTTTCGATTTTTCTATCTTGCATGGACCTAGGTGAAAGTTACGGATAGCCGCTCTTAAGAGCGCTTGTCTGTAAAAATCAAACATAACGCGGCAATGGTGGAAAATTCGATTTCTTTCATATTTTAATGTTAGATAGGTTAGGGTATAACTAAAATCACTGGATACTTTTTTGGCAAAATATCCTTTTATTTCAAAGAAAAATGCACATAACGAACTTCCGTTAAAATCGCCATTTGAAGCAGTAAATTATGACATCAATTTGAGGCGTTCGCGTGCAAAAACAAATCCCTCTACGGTCGTCTTTTAAACACTCAATTTTACTTAAGCAATCTCTCAAGAGCTTCAAAACTGATTTTGGTAGAAACTGCGTTGTTCTTTGTGTTTGAAATAATTTAATTTTGAAAGTATACATTTCTCATCAGGAAAAGTACTTCGTGAATTAACTTATTTTTCACCATGTGCTAAACCTTCAAATCGATTCAGCTTCTGGCTGTTGAATTAAGAAAAGACGTTCTCAGGATTGCTGCAAAAATTTCTTTGGGCAAATGATTGAGAGCGACGCGAGAGCTTTTCAAAGTTCGTTAAAATGCAGGTTGTTTGACCCTTCTTGGCAACATTCCATTCGCGAGTCACGCACATATTTTAATGTGTTTCGACCCATATGAGATCGAAAACGTCAAACAGAAAAACAGTTCGAAATGCTCTTACCTCATTTGCTGTAGAGGACAGGTCCAGAGGCCATTTCCGAGCGATTCTCTTGCCGTTCGACGTATTTTGGTCCTGTTGATGCCATCCAATGAACACCGCCAACTGGGTCAGTGTATTGTAAACGGTCGAACAGCTCAACAACAACCTTTCTTCCAAAACGTTCGACATCTTTCTACACTGTGACATCTTACTCAACGGTTCAGTTGATTTAATACGAGTGTTGCTCAGTTTTCAGTGCACAAAAGCATAATCAGATTTGACTGCTAAATTGGGACCAAACGTGGATGGCGCCGAGTGCGTATTTGGTTTGTCACGCAATGCGTATCAAAGGCATTTTAGGGGGTGGGGAAGGGCAAAACCTTTGAGGTGAAGTAAAATAACATACAGTGTTAATTGCAGGGATTGTTCGTGGTTTTAATGGCGTTGTGTGTCTTTCTTACTTATTACCAGTGTTGATACAACCATTAAAAATTGTATTTGCTACCGTAGCCTAGTAGTCTGAAACGCAATTCCAACCGTTGTACAAGCTTACAGACATGGTTACAGGTGAGTAGTGCAACAGACGTGGCGCTATTATTAACTAGACCCAACTTTAATACGGGGAAACCTATAACTACAAGGGGCTCCCTTTTGTTAATTGACGAGCGGGTATTCTACCTATGATCATTGGTGTCAGTCTGCTGGTTCTCAGCTGGCACAGGACCGGTACAAGGCACAGTTATATCAGGAGTGAAAGTCAGCTCGCTGTTAAAGGGTTGGATGGAGTTTTGGACAGGAAGGGTTCTCTCTTCATAACAAATGGGTGCAATCGAAGTTTTTAACTGTGCTCTCTTGTCAGCTGTTTGACTTAGTCTACATTAGTGTGTCCTGACTAATGAGTGGGGCTTCTAATAGCACGCCAGTGCTGTTTGAAGACTGTGAAATATGGCACGTAACCATGGTAACAAAAAATGAGGTTCTGTTCCTGAATTTCTGTTTACGAATCTTACTGAGACAGGTTCCCAGTGAGCGAGATCTCTCACAGCAGCCAGCATACTTATCATAATGGATATGAGGATATCATAACAGAAATACGTCAAGCATCTTGCCCTTAAACGTCTGTTACCTCTTTCACGTTCTACATACACCTTAATGTTTTTTTTATTTGTCCATTATATTTTTATTTACATAAATGAGGACGAAGAGAAGAGTGAGGCTTCCATCGATAACCTGGCTAATATTCGGATAGACCACAAGCGAATATAAAACTCACCTGATCCAACTTTTACAAGCGAACCAGTCCCGCGTAAGATAATTTTAGATCCCTTTTTCCCCAGTCCTCTTTCACTTTTTGGCCACTCTGTTTTTCCTTACCGTGACCCGGCCCCTTGTGCTGCAGCTTCTGCTAGACACTATTCCAAGTTTTGCACGACGGCTGGGACATATCGTCATTGTATTCAAGCGTTCGTTGTAAAAACTGACTTGTAACTTGTTGTATCAGGCCCGCACCAAGGCTGAAATAAATGCTGCGAGCAAATTGGCCTAGTCAAAGCCTCCCCCCCCTTCAAAATACACACTCAGGCACATAGATACTAACTCTGTTCACAATGCCACAGTTTGTGTCGATTTCGTCAAAAACGACACCTTTTTGGGGACATCCTTCCTTGACAATTTGCCAAAAAGCTGCTTCCTGTGTGCTTTTTCGCCGACAAAGTTATTGGCAACATCCATCAGATTTATAGCATCAGTTTTAAAAAGTACCTTTAAAGTTACAAAGTTTGTTATAATTGAAACATTTCGACAGCCAAGCTACGAATTTCGGACCTGTTTTACCTAACTCTCGTAAACGTTTACGTAACTTTTATCACTCGATTGGTGAGATAAAACTAGGTTTGTTCCTTAGACTTGTTTTAAAACAACAATATGAGCTTAAAGCTTGCAGCAAATACACAGCAGTCGCTTAGCTATTAAAGGCATTATGGTCCTTCACAGTAAAGCTGTACTGCCAGGGTCAAGGTGATATGGGTGAAGAAAGACATTGGTAAGGAACCTGGGCGACTGAAATGTGCGGTGGGCTAGTAGATTTTTGAAGCCCACTTGCCTGGTGGCTAGTGACTCAACAGATGTAAAACCCTGTTAAAGGTTGTAAAATAATAAAAGGAACTTTTAGCATCAGCATTTAAGACTATTCGTTGCACATTAATTCGTTTTAATTATATATATTTTGGCTCATTTATTGTAATGGTTTTTCAACTTCCAAAACTACTGGGGACTCGAGCCCCCCCCCCCCCCCCCCTCCCTCCCCCTTCTACGGGCCTGGGTATTCTTGGTGCATGAAAGTAAGGGAACAATTGTTTTCAAGCTTTTGATTCGTCTGGTGTTGTAACCACAAACTCTGACAACAAGAAAATGGAACCAACAACAACCGTCTTCTGTGTAACGAGGCAATTCATGTATTTAAATATGTATGATTTGCGAAAAAAAAAAGTCCGAGGTGCCCCCTCTATGTCAAAACAATAAGCACAAACTAGTTAGTCACATCGCAATTTCCCTGATAAAAACGATTTTAATGTTCTGGACTCGACGTTTTGAAGAGGTTTTTAACTTAAGCTAGTACACGTACCCTTTTTAGCTAATTTTCGTGTTCGAACATCGTTATTTGCATGCCTACAACTCACGCCGAGGGGTGACTACTTTTTCTGCATTCTGGCACGGGAGGTTGAGGTACCTAAATGTAGCACTAATTTTGTCTCGCATTTTTGGTCCATTACTAGTTCCTCCCATTTCTCGAACCCTGAGCCGTTTAAAAAGAATCAGAGCAGATTTTGCCCTTCCCCTACCCTCTAGTAAAATGTCCATTCCGATGATTTGCATTGCGTGACGCGGCTCTTGGTAGAACTCTGGCCACGTTAGCGGCGACATGTGGTGATAAAAACCTTTTTGTGTATTACCAACTAAGCAACACTGACCAGCAACTGAACCGTTGAGTAAGATGTCACAGTGTAGAAAGATGTCGAACGTTTTGGAAGAAAGGTTGTTGTTGAGCTGTTCGACCGTTTACAATACACTGACCCAGTTGGCGGTGTTCATTGGATGGTATCAAAAGGACGAAAATACGTCGAACGGCAAGAGAACCACTCGGAAATGGCCTCTGGACCTGTCCTCTACAGCAAATGAGGTAAGAGCATTTCGAACTGTTTTTCTGTTTGACGTTTTCGATCTCATATGGGTCGAAACACATTAAAATATGTGCGTGACTCGCGAATGGAATGTTGCCAAGAAGGGTCAAACAACCTGCATTTTAACGAACTTTGAAAAGCTCTCGCGTCGCTCTCAATCATTTGCCCAAAGAAATTTTTGCAGCCATCCTGAGAACATCTTTTCTTAATTCAACAGCCAGAAGCTGAATCGATTTGAAGGTTTAGCACATGGTGAAAAATAAGTTAATTCACGAAGTACTTTTCCTGATGAGAAATGTATACTTTCAAAATTAAATTATTTCAAACACAAAGAACAACGCAGTTTCTACCAAAATCAGTTTTGAAGCTCTTGAGAGATTGCTAAAGTAAAATTGAGTGTTTAAAAGACGACAGAGGGATTTGTTTTTGCACGCGAACGCCTCAAATTGATGTCATAATTTACTGCTTCAAATGGCGATTTTAACGGAAGTTCGTTATTTGCATTTTTCTTTGAAATAAAAGGATATTTTGCCAAAAAAAGTATCCAGTGATTTTAGTTCTGCCCTAACCTATCTAACATTAAAATATGAAAGAAATCGAATTTTCCACCCTTGCCGCGGAATTTTGATTTTGTCTGATTTTTACAGACAGGCGCTCTTAAAGGAATTAAGGCCCTTCACAGTCTTAAGCTATACTGCTAGGCTCAAGGTGATATGGGTGAGGAAAGACATTGGAAAAGAAGCCGGGCGACAGAAATGTGCGGTGGACTGGTAGATTTTTTGGCTCGAGCCCCACCCCCCTGCTCTTCCCTCTGCCGGGGGCCTGAATTACTCGACGATTGTTGTTACGGTTACTGCCAATGTTGTTGTACAGTTGTAGATGCATATGCTTTAAATTGGACTTTTTGCGAAAATTTTTAAACCAGTTCCTTCTTTCTTTTTCTTTGAATTGACAGTTTTTAACCAAAACGGGAAATTTTAACCAAAGCGCATAAATGCATTTGCTTTATGAGCTTTAATTTTATCATTTGATCCACTCTTATTGTGAGTCTCTAGCTATAGGTTCGTGAAGAGTTTACCTTATCTTGGTTTTTCTTATATAGTAATGATTGTTGTTGCGGTTAAAGATTAGATGCTAAGAAGAACGGTTGACTTATATCTGGGAGGGCTAAAAGCCGAAGCTTAATGTTTTTAATTATTTACCTGAATAGTCGTCCTTGAATAAAATTGGAGGGAACTAATCAGGACTTAAACAATGTGTTCATGGAATTTTTGTCTACAGCTCCCGTTAAGTGCAATAAAAAGACCTAATTTATGATATAGTGGTGCCTCGCTAAGTAGCAGCTATAAATGCTTTAAATATAACTTAATATTAAGTATGACCTTCCCTGACGTCTGCACGCAGGCTACCAACATACAAATTTATGTTCTTCGTTGATCCATTGATTGATTACTTGGTTAAAATTAAATCATTCATTTATATTGGTCACTAACTTAAGGTATCAGCTTAACATTTGTTTAAGATTTTAAAAGAGCTTTGTAGTTTTCCCCTTTCTGCCTCTTCAGGTTTTCTTTTCTTTTCTTTCTTGCCTTGTATTTGCGTGTCTTTTTTCCCATTTTCTTTTCTTTCTTTTTTTTTCTCCTTGGTAACAAAATGACGTGCATACATTCCTTATAGGGGATAACATGTCTCAATAAATATTAAAAATAAAATAAACAATTTAAAAAGGCTCAACAAAGTTTAAATTACCGGCAACTGATTCAAACTAATTAAAGTGAAATTAAAATCAAAAGAAAGGGTGAACCCAGGAAAGAAAAGTTCCCTCAGACAAGTTCAGTATGATTCGACTCTGGTGATGACATCCCCTCAGGTTGTTAAAAGTCAGACAGATCAGACAGTCACCATAAACAGTCTTTCTCAGGAGAACGCTCACCCGGACGATTACACTGCTTTATGGACAATTTTACAAAAGGTATGAAACAACATACAGCAAAAAACTGTATCATCTAGATAAAGACAGCTAGGTACTCCTAAATTGTATCTCTGATAATACTGAGCAGACAACAGTGCTATTAAAAGTACTACATTTTAAGTAATTTAACCCAAAAGGTTTGAATGCAAATTATTGATGAATAATTGTAATTGACGCACTCCTCCAGTTTACACAAGTCAGAGACTGACAGAAAGTCCTTTAACGATACTTTTTGGAAATAGATTTTTACATATCAATTACAAAAGAATTCGTTTCCGACATTTCCATTAAACTTATTTAAACAGCTTAATGTTACCATCAGTAACCGATTTTTAATAATAAACGTTTGGGAAAAAGAACCACTGTTCTCTTATATATTGCTCTCCTGGTTGGGAAGTTCTGGACAATATAATTATTTCGAGACAAGCAAAACTTGGACGTTTGGAATATAAAATATTTCACAATCTGCTTTTATTGCTTGAAACTGTTATTCTGATCAAGTTGAGTTGGTTCTACTGTTTTGATCATGATTCGAAGCTTAGTTCACTCTAATGAGAAAATGATACAACTCATGAAAGAAATTGTTTTTAAAATATTTTTAAAATTTGAGCAAATTAATTATTCTTGCTAGCAAATGTCGGAAATCAGTAAGACACTTGTGAGAAGAAACATTTACAATAATTGGTCTTTATTTTAATTTTAATTAATTCTTTCCTTTTGGGAAAATATGAGAAGGGGCATGCAATGAAGTGATTTTTTTTTAGCTAGTGATGTACGCGGCTTTACCGTTTCTGCTTTTGTTTCTGAAAACGTTCAACTGTGTCAGTTTTCGTACGATACCAAATCATGTTTACACGGGTGCTATTTCGCAAACAATACAAGGCATTGACTGGTTGAGCTGTTTGGAAGCCTGCAGTCGAAGCGGGAGCTGTATTTCTTACAACTTCAAACGGACTGTTCATCCAGATGACGAAAACAGTCTCTGTCAACTGATCGACAGTGCAGATTATGGCGACTGTGATTTGGAAAAAAACAATGTTTTAGTCTACGCAACTGGATTTACATTTCATCAGATTAGAAGGAATACAAAGGTATGGGAACAACTGTGATTATTTTGGATGCCAGACAATTATTTAGTCTAGTATTTATGTAGTATTTATCCTTGGAGTATCCTAAGAAAGGACTCTTTACTCTAATAAAAGTACTGTACTCCTACCCTCTTCAATTTCATGATACCGAGACATGTCTCTTTGGGCCTTCGTAGCCTGCTCCACGCTTTAAGTAGTTAAGGGAGGGCGAAAATAAAAAAAAGGGACCACGAGTGCTGAAGAAAAAACGGAGCCGCCTATCATTCCCCAGCCCCAAAGCGTTTTTTTTTTCCTAACGTCCGTTTTTTTTTTCACGTACGTTCCCACCATCCTAGACCCTGGAACAGGCACAAGCATTCGTTACGGAAGGAAATTTATAGCGCGCACTAGTTTAGATAATTTCACCGTGTAGTCTACTGATTCACAACACTGTAGCAAGGTTGATAACATCATGTTTTACTGGAATTTCAGACTTCTATTTGCAAAGAGCAGTGTTACCAGCTGAACATGACAAGAAGAGGTATTCAGTAATGATATACAATTTTACTGTTTGAAGCCCATTTGTAATGTGTCTCTACTCTGGACAAAACGGAATTTACGCAGTAAACCTCAAAAACGATAGAAAAATCGATCAACTGTAGATTATTCTGTAGGTTAAGTCCCCTGCATCCTAAAATAAACAAACCTCTTTTGAAGTCAACAGACTGTGAAAGGAAATTATTTACATCTTAGAGCAGTTTCTTTCTTAATTGGTACACACACATACGTATATCACCGATTTATTAAGGGTGGTCTAACTGTCCGGGTTTAAACTAATGTGTTGAACTTAGCAAAATTTGTTGACGGACCATGCTCCGAAAAAGCAAGCAACCGCGAATTTATTCTCTCTATATTGTTGTGGTCAGTCTAACTGGATCATTAACTAACTTCTCGTGATTAGTGTCTTTATTGAATACCATCATTTTTCGTTATTTTAAAAAAATGTACGAAGGTGCGAACAACATCGTGAAGATCTCTTCCATTCTTAATCAACTCTCACGCAATTTTCATTTATGATCCTTTCATATATCCACCTCCACGATTGCCAAAATTGCAGAAAAAAGTCACTGCGAGAGTCAGTCTTTCTTCTCTAAACTGAAAAGTGGTTCGAATGATTGTTTTCCGTTCTAATCTACGTTCATTTTTAAAATTATTCAGTTTTCGCAGATTGCTACGAAGTCTTATTAGCTGGACAAACGCAAAGTGGGGTGTACGCCATTAATCCAAACGGTCAAGAATTCAAGGTTTTCTGCGATCAAAGCACGCAAGGTGGGGGTTGGGCCGTGTTCCAAAAGCGATTCGACGGTTCTGTCGATTTCTACCAGAACTGGACGAGCTATAAAGACGGATTTGGAAACGTAGTAGGAGAGTTTTGGCTTGGCTTCGATAAAATTTATCAATTGACGTCTTCTAGAAGGACTGCCCTACGCGTAGACCTGGGGGATTTTAACGGCACATCAACGTATGCAGAGTACGACTCATTCAAGGTTCTTGGTGAAGAAGACAGTTACGAACTCCAATTAGGGAACTACTCAGGTAAAAACATATCTATCCTTGTAAGGCTTCTATAACATCCCCAACCCTGACCCCTAACCCCATCTCACTCTTTTCCAAAAAAAAAATAAACAAATAAATAATAATACTAATAATAATAATAATAGTAGTAGTAGTAATAGTAATAATAATAATAATATACTAACAAATAAACAAATAGATAGGTAAATAGATAAATAAACAAATAAATAAATAAGTAGATAGATAAATAAATAAATAAATACATAGATAGATAAATAAATAGACAATAGGTCTCCTTGTGTATCCTTGTGGCCTTTTTTTTTCTTTCTGTAGCACCAAATTCCTAAAGCTCCAATTACACCTTACAGTGCTTTAAGTTAAATAAAAGAAAAATAAATATATCTAGTAAAATTACTAAAAAAACAACAACAACAACACCGGGTTGTGTCAAAAAAATCAATTAGTAACAATCTCAAGATATGTTTTTAAGAGAGGTAAAAAGTGTTTATTCATGTATAAAATCTGGATCTGCACTCATCGGTGAAATTGGTCACTTATTATGTGTGGTTATTGATGTCAGTGCTTTTTGCGTACGACCTCAGGTGCGTCCGGTGATTCTCTAACGTGGCACAACGGTTTTCCATTCTCAACTAAAGACCAAAATTCTGGAGACTGCTTTGCAGGGAACTGCGCACAGCTTTACCACGGAGCCTGGTGGTACGGTGACTCATTCCGGTCAAACCTAAATGGAAGATACTACCTGATGCCACAGGGAAGCTCTGATCTTGATGGCATTATCTGGGAAGGATGGAGAGGTTTTGATGCCACCTTGAAAAAGACAGAAATGAAAGTTAGACCATACATATTTAATTAACAAACTTCTAAGTACGGAGTACCACTCAACATAGCTGGATAAATTATGGAATTATTTCGTTGCTTATCTCATTTTTTTTATGGTTTCCTTTCTTTTCTTTCCTTTCCTTTATGTATGTAAAAACGTCATTCACAATGTCAACAAGTCAACCAGTTAGATAATATAAGTATTCCTTATTTGAAAGTTGACCCTTGGACGTACAAGCATAGCCCACAGGGATCTTCTAGGGTTTCTGCTTTGTTACAATATCAAGAAAAGCATTAAACAAATTAAACAATTGGCTGTTGTTTATTTATTTATTTATTTTGTTTATTTATTCATTTATTTTTACCGATAAAATGTTTCACAGCGGGCAAGTAGCATGACTTCGTGCTTCTTATCAGACAATATCTCGGATACCGTATTTCCTCGAATAAGCGCCCACGCTCTAATAAGTGCCCTCCCCCGAATAAGGGCCCACCCCCTTGGCCATAATATCAAACAAGCGCCCCCCCCCCCCTCGAATAAGCGCCCTCCCCTCCCCTTCCCTCCCCTCTCACTTTCTTAAATAGTAGGGATACAGGGAAACCTGTTTATATTGCCACTCTATTTACTACTTTTTAAGCGTCAACTACAGCGGCATCAGTACAGGAGAATAGTTTCTTTTCCGTTAAGTCATTTCCAGTTATTTTTTTCTCCATGTGCTTCTAGAGTTCCTTTATGTCAAGAGAATTATACGCGTTACCTGTTCTTTTAATTTTTGTCCTATTGCCGGCCGCGCTCTTGGTAAATGCCATAAACTTCCCAGGAATAACTAGTCCAATCGCTAGTCTTCGAGGACCAGTAATTTCTACCATAATAAAGTTATTGGGATGCGTTGATAATATATGAAAGCTCAATCGGAACGTGACCAATGAAGCTTTAAACTGTCAGTGCCATGCACATGCTTCACTTTGTAAGTTCCAATTGCAATGTCGGGGTTGATTTAGCCAAAATAAAGTTACAGTTCGTTGAAAGGAAAACTTAATAATTACAGTTCGTTGAAAGGAAAACTTAATAAGCGCCCCCCTCGATTAGCGCCCTCCTTCCAATAAGCGCCCCTCTTTTTAGCTGAAATTTTGAATAAGCGCCCGGGCGCTTATTCGAGGAAACACGTCATCTATCAGACGATTTCCGCCAAACCTTCCCCACATGTGTCTAGAGAATAACCCTGTAGCTTATCTTTATCTCCAGAGAGAGAAAAAAGATATTGTTTTTGCATTGCATACTATCTGTAGTGAGGCCCAGGGAGAAATAATGTAAAGAAAATTGATTTAATATAGTAATTTAAGATAACGAACAATTTTTAAACACGAGTAAATGGTTACGTGATAATATGTACTCTGGCCCTCAACGCTTCTTTTGTAGGCGTGTGTAATTACTTTGACTGGTAAAGTTGATTTAATCGGGGATTAACTATTAATATTTCATTTATCTAAAACTCACTTGGAATGGATAATGACTTTGCTCTGCGATAAACAAATGCAAGCGTGTGTTGTCTCACGTGTACTACATGCTATGCGGAAAATTCTTTATGAAATAAATTTGAGTGTAAGGTTATTTCTTAAAAAAAGCTCTTCGCCGCCTGGAGAAACTGTTTTTTAGATGCAAGAGAAACAGAAAGAAATAAGGTACATTCTACCCAACAATACAGCCCCACTTTCCTAGCTAGCGCATAAAAAAAGGAATCAACGGTATCTGGAGACCGTGTGTACCATTATAGCACAGTAGTCAACATATTGTTAGAATTAGAACTTTAATTCTCTTTTGTTCTTATGCAAAGAACCCTTATTGACTTGCATATTTTACGACTTTGTCTCCACGTATTCTTTACTATTTCCAGAGTTCTCTCCTAAAACAGCAAGTAATAGATTAAGTTGTCTGGAAACGCGTTTACAATGATAATATTTGATTTTTAATTGACTGCAGGGCCTTTTCACTTTATTTTTCACTTACAACATAATCTTCAGAAAAAAAGAGCAACTGCGTAACCTTTTAACTGTATCGATAAGACATCTAACATATATCACGATACGACATTTAATCGGGTTTTTAGAACCCGCTGGCCGGTGATTCTCAAAAGTCATGAACGTTTTTATTTATCAAGACTATCGGATATTGGTCGGAAATTTAACTGGAGGCATACTTATAAGCTACTCAGTTGCCGGGTAAAAGCTAAAGGGCCACTTATGGGCGAGGAGGCGTTAGAAATGATAATGGTTGCGGACAAAAACTGTATCTGTTGTTTTTCCGTGTGATGTTATTCGTGACACGGGCCTAACTTTGCGCTCAAGCTAATTTCCGCTTTGCAACTGAGTACATCACGTACATTTAGTTGTAAACAAAGGTACAACCTAGGGCTTCTCTATAGAAAACCTGAACTACTGCAGGACACTCACTGAAACTGAAATTAACTCTGTAGCTTATTCTTTTGTTTTGTCCTTTCCTTTTAACAAACAATCGTTATCTATGCTAGATTGTAGTGCGTGCTACTAAAATCGAGTTAGTCATCTGAAATAATTTTGCTTGGGGTACAGAAAAGGGTGATTAAAACATTGAACACACAACCCTACCAAAGGAGAAAAATGTAGCACAAGAAAATAGGTGTGAAGCTTGAAGCTAACTAGAGGCAAAATTACAATATCAATTCAATAGTGGTGGTCGAGAGGCAAGAGATTATTGAGTGGTGTACTCAAGATTCTCATTTCATATGTTTTCAACGCTCTAACGCTCTAATCTTAAAATATAGCATTTCTCAAACCAGGAAAAAGTAGAAAAGAAAAGGCAGATGGTAAGGGTACTGCTATTCTCTCTTGTTTCGTTTGTTACTGTTTGATTAACTATC
The DNA here is from genome assembly GCA_964030785.1 of Siderastrea siderea. Classification (NCBI taxonomy): domain Eukaryota; kingdom Metazoa; phylum Cnidaria; class Anthozoa; order Scleractinia; family Rhizangiidae; genus Siderastrea; species Siderastrea siderea. The sequence continues at coordinate 24,469,004 of OZ034972.1, forward strand.
GATCTTTTTTTATTAGATCGGTAGAGAGCCTATTTGTTTTGACATTTTTATATACCAGGTAAATTGGACTCGAAGCCAAGTCGGTGAATTTCCGCTTTGGTCGTATTTTGCTGTTAATACATTTAAAAATGCCCGGATGTGCGTAAGTTTTCCCACGCTTATACACTTGTTTGTCGTAAATAAAGGACTTATCGCCATTTCAGCCGAGTTTTAAAATGTTTGGAGGTATAATGCAGCTATGTTAACTTTGTCAATTGATTAAGTAATAAGTATAAGTAAGGCGTGTGACTTTGGAAAATAAAGCAACACATTGAAACTGATGGACGCTTTGTTTCCGTTGTCAATTGATTCCCTCGAAGCAGTAAGGACACTTGCTGAGTGAGGAGAAAAAATGCCTGAAGAGCACACTCTCAAAGAGCACTCTCAACATCTGTTAAATTTCTTTCATAACACAGACAATGAGTCAATCATCTGGAGCCTTATGAAAATCGTGAATTTCAATAACACAGTACCAAATGAAGAACGTGGACACAGTCAGTCCTATAGGGACAACGAAATCAATATAGAATTAGTGGAAAGAAGGCTTTCGTTAGAAGTTACTTTTCGTTCGAAAAATAAAAATCTGAATTAGAATGAAGCGTGCACAATGAACAGCGAATTATTTAACAATTGGTTCATGCTTAGCGTGCGTACATCTAGTTATGTTTGCACGCGGGAAGTTTGGAGAGCACGAGAGAGGCGTAAGAGTTGCTCGAGGCGCAGCCGAGCGCAACTCTACCTTCTTGAGTGCTGTCCAAACTTCCCAAGTGCATTCATAACTCGACGTACGCACAGGTAAAAGCATGAACCAATTGTTTTATAACATAGCCAATGGAAATGCCGGCGAAAACTCAATGGTTATAAGCTTACTGAAATAGTATATTTTCGACAGGATGCCGGAGTTCCATTTCGCTTCCGTTGAAATTTAAAATTCTAAGCAATAAGAATGCACAGTTGATTCAAACCTTAATCACTAGTTACCATTAAAAAAACAAGAACGAGAAAAAAAAAAAGAGAAAGAGAAAAAAAAGGAAGAATAATCGATCACATGACTGAAAGAAAAAGGCGCCAAAACCTTGCGAAGTGTTGCAGCGTTTATTTGCAATTAGCTGAATAAATCAATGAAACTGCTCCGAAGTGAACGGCCGAGAATATTTTTTTGAAAAAGTATTCCAATTATTGGCTCCAAAATGTGATATAGGTTTGATGTTTCCTGAACAAATGATGTATTCATCACCCAAAGCCGATTGAAGCCGTATGATTTCAGTTGTAGCTGGGAGAGTTGAAACGAACACAAAACGTAGTGGTTCTCGGTTCAGAGGCCGTGGACGGAATGTGGTAAAATAACAATGAAACAAACAACTGGAAAAGCGATCACTCAACTTATTTTGCATTGCATTATATTTTATTTGAACATTTGAAGCTGCTTGAACACGGAGCACATCGGCTGCAGGTAAAACGATGTTATTTTGTCTAGTATATAACTTAATTATATAGCAGGAAAAAGGTCGTCCTTTCTGGCTATCAGTGCTAATTTAGCTTGATTTTGGTAGTGAATCAGCGAAAACTTGTGACACTTGTTGTTACACGGTTCTCTTCAATTTTACTGTTTAATTTTGTGTCATGTATTGATATTTTGGTGTCAAACGTTTTCCATATAAAACCTACCTTTTGTGCCGAACATTTGTTGAGAGTGCGACGGTGAAAGAAATCGTAAACACATCGCCAAAGGCTTATTATTAAAGTTCGAGTTTCTTTTCAACAAAGTTCCTTGCTCGTCCTAAGAAATCAAACACTCTGCAACAATTTCGCTGTTGTAATTTCTCCCTAGTTTAACTCTGCTGTAAAGTGAATTTAACTCTGCTGTAAAGTGATTTATAATTTCAAATTTCATGTTATATACGCACGGCCGTGCGTACATAGAGATATACACCATCACTCCTAGTTCTGTTGTTAACACTCATGCGGAATATATATCTTTTCTTTTTTTCCGGGGGGTAGCATTTTGGTATTATATCCTTTTTCCGGTGGGGGAGCATTTTGGTATTAATTTTTATTTATTTTATAAAATGTTGCACAGCGGACAAGTCAGGCATGATCTCGTTCGACTTATCAGAAAATATTATCTCGGATTTCCACCAAAATTTCCCCAAATTTGTCTAAAGAATAACCTACAGCCACTGAAAATTGAACTGCCAAAAAGTCCTCTTTTGGAAACCGAACAAAAATCATGTGTCGACCTCACGCCACTTCTCTTCTCCTTCATTCCTAACCCTTCATCAACCCCCCTTGATATTCAAACTCGTTCCCAGAGTCCTCTCTCTTTTTCCCTCGAGAATGGACTCCGGTTGCACCTAGTTTCATCTGCCGGTCAAGTGCCCACCCAAAATCTGGGTGGTAACAAGATTCATATGCTACAAGGAAAGGGTAATAAGGTGTAAGATTGTTGCTTTTGTCAGAATGGTGAAATGTATTGGAGGAGTTATGAGCTTTTTCAGGAATATTTGTGATAATAGGGAGTCCTATTATAGCCATGTATTTCTTCATTACACACGGACGTTCGACCTACTGCAAAGTATCTGTAAAATATTTTGTTGATGGAAACTCCGCATGTTTTGTCTTTCTAAAACTCAGCAGGTGATTGAAGATCTTTTCAGGATGCCTGTGTTTGAAAAAAAATGCGCCAAAAGACTCTCATTCCTTTGTCTTCATGCCTGTTTGAAAAGATTCGCTTTGCCAAAAGGTAGTCACGTGACCAGCTAGCTAGCTGCAACCAGGGTCCTTTCTCGAGGGAGGAAGAGAAAGGTCGACCCTGGGAACAAGGTTGCTCGACAGTCCCATCCCTGGGCCTGTCTCTGCTTGAAGAATTCTTTGCTAGTCTAAGTATTGGTAATTAAATCTGACCTAGACCTTCTTCCTGTTCCACTCCTAGATCCTCGAACATAGGCCGTCATTAACATGCATGTAAGCGTGTACAATCGCCCCATGAAGGCAACTTCATGGGATCGCCTTTTATCTTTAATAAACATAACCTCAAGAAACCAGACTCGCCTGCAAATACCCATTAATGTTTCAGTATTGATTTCATTGGCATTAAAAACTTTGTGCCTTTTTCTTTGCTCTTTATTTTCGTGATTAGGGTGGTAAAATCAGCCATTTTGGGCAGAGAATACTTGAGAATACAGTCGAAACTCTCCTTGCGACCACTCTCATAAGCGACCAGCTGTAGTTACGGCCAGCATTCTAAAACTCCCGTTTGAATTGTCACTTAAACTCTGCAATTAAAAGCTCTCGTAGGCGACAGCTCCCGTTAGCGACCGCGACCACTTTTGTGAATTACCGGCTAATGGTTCGTTGACTTATACATACACGAACATCTTCTGTGATTGGCAATAATAAACTATTTAATATTATTACTACAATACTATTAGTAACCAACAACTTATGCCAAGCTTGCTGCTCCAAGCTCTCGTAAGCGACCACCCTCTGTTGTTTTCTCACATGGTCGCTTACGACAGTCCGGGCCATAACCAGAACTGGATATGAATTTCTTGTAATCTGATTGGTTCACACATGACCAAAACATTACGTTGACCGCGAAAGGACTAAGTTCCAGGAGAGAGTACAGCGAAAAACAGATCGAAAGCTTTCGATTTCAGCTCGCAGGTCTTGTTAAAGAAAGGGTTCAAACATAAACATAGACAATTTTTTTCATTCGGATGAGGTCTTATTCGCCAAGTATTAGCTAGGACAGCCGAAGCATCCTGAAAACTTGCTTACGGCTGGTATGTAATTATATCATCAACGACGACGTTTCGGCCTCTATTGCGCCGAGAATAATTTGCTGCTCGAGTTTATAAAAGCAGAACGCGCGGTATTCGTTGTCTCTGAATTAAAGTACTCATTCATCAGAGAATTAGCATAGTCGAAGCTGTGTGGATGTGTGGTTCGGATTGTTGTGAGACTTGCGCCTTACTAAACTGAAGGCGGACGGTACCATTTATAATCTTTCTCGGTAGCTCTGTCTTGCTTTCGGTAGCTGGCATAAGCTTACCTATATCCCGGCTACACGCGACGGGAGGATTCTGTGCAATTTTATAAACAACGAAGACAGTTAGTTTTTGGCACTGAAAATGTTCTGCCATGCCTGTATAAGTGTTTCAGGCGTGCTTGTATAAAAGGTTCAGGATAACCCAGATTGTATGAATTATTGCTTGTGTAGAAAAATTCATCAGTGGTCACAAATAAAATCGAGCGCTGAAAACTGTCTCTGTAATTGTTAGCTGTGGAAAATCCACTATCAATGAAATTTAAAATTCCAGTGGCCATCCTGAGATGGTAAAGGTGTCTTTCACCGCTGAGGCCTCAGAGGCTGATGTTAAAGCTGATTGCTTTTTATTTTTGTGTATACAGGGTTAAAATGTAAGCTAATTATACATGTATTTTAAACAGATATATTATATTCTTTCACATCAAATAAACTTAACCAACTGAAAATTCTACAGGATAGTAACAAATGGCCAAGGTACATGTTTTACTGTGCCAGTGAGGATACAAGGATTTTGGCCCTGCAGTGAGCACATAAACAAGACATAACACTTAGTTGAGATAGGGCAATGCAATAGTCCCATCCAACCCAGAGCACTTATTAGAGAGGGTTCTTGTTTGAATAGTTAGTGTCAATGCAAAAACAACTGAAAGAAGCTCCTGAATTGACTTTGGAAATGAAATAAACTATTCCTTTAATTGTTTGCTAATCCACAACTCAATGAAGAGGATCTCTTTAATATAGACCCAGTTCCTGAGTTCAGATGGCTAGCAAGATCACTTTCATTGCTGATGACACTATCCAAGTAGTAAGTAACCTACACTGATCAGAAGTGTAAGCAAACTGTTCAATCTTGTTTGACGATCGTATTCTCACAATATCTTTACAGGAAGTACATTTTAAGTTGTGATAAGCTATGCATTGCAAACAAAAGTTCTGATATTGTGACAAGATATGACTTACAAACACTTATGTAAAACAGTAATAAGCACATGCAATTGCAGGGAATAATTCAACTTCATTCAAGGAAAATGTTTCCACCCCATGATCACTCAACTTCACCGTGAAAGTGTTCAAACCACCCAGGGCGTACTCTCATATGGAAGGAGAGAGGGGTTGTAAACTGCCGATTTGGATATCACTTTGAGTAGAGAGGATGGAATACTAATAATACATACTACATAATAATACATACTGGTCATACTAGTAATACATCCTGGTATTACTTAGGGTTGTAACTGAAGAAATAAAAATATTTCCATCATTGTTGTGTGCGTGGTATAGATGTTTCATAATGGGATCTTAAAGCAGTCAACTTCTGTCATGTCCAGATTGGTCTCCTCTAGGATTACAATTAAACAAAATCTGGAGAGCAATATTATTCTTGACCCACTGGAGTTATGCCAGGTGAAAAGTCTAATGTAAGAAAATGTTATTCTAATCTCCCCGGGGAGAGGACTCATCCACTTCCCTAGCTTGTCTATTAAGCAGGTATGCAGAGCAGTGGGAAGGTTGAAGGCTAAACTTAGGAATGTTTCCTTTTCATGCTGTAGTTTTGGGGGCAGTATAGGTATCATCCCCTTCGAGCGATACCAACATTTCCTTTGACTCCCCAGTGCTCTGCATTTTCAATTCCCAGCCTGGCAACCCCACACAGTTATTATAGTTGCACAAAAATAATGAAAATGCATTACTAACAATGCTTCTTTTGACAATAATTTATTATTTATGCAAACATCTTCCATCAAAACACTCCAATTGTGCCAGTTCTTCTGGGTAAGCAGCTCTGTATAACCTGGAAAAAAGCAACTCTTGTTGTTAAATCTGAAGTAACCTCTGAGCATGTTGTTGCAAATACTTTTTTTTCTTAGTCTTGTTGTATTATGGTAAATAGCAAATTAGTAAATTAATTTAAATAGACAGTAGAAAACAAAATGATGCAAGTCAGCAGTGCCAGAAGTGAGAGCTGACCGAGTAAATAAAATATGTCAAAATTTATTTGGAAGAAGAAAATTTAGGTCGTGAATAAAAACATCTTGCAGCTGCTTCTGCAAGAAAGCACCACAAATATTCTCCAAAAAGCATATCATGTTGACCTAGATGATGAAATGAGCATCTTAAAGCCCATTTAAATTTTTACTGCCAGAATATGATACAACATTTTGTTCTGCATGCTGCACACAGCTTTTACAATCCTAATTTCTCACGACAGTAGAGAACCGTTTCCAATGCGGCCTACAGCTTGCAGGATCTTGTCTCCCACGTTTTTTCGTTTTTTTTTTTTTTACTCCCACACAATCTACAATCACGGTGCTTTTCCTTGACTGCACGGGAAAAATGAACACAGCGTGAAATTCGAGTCACAGCATCATCAAGGACTGGCCGCAAGGTTTTTCTCTGTGATGACATTTCTTATGGTGCCTACGTTTGCATCTTCAAAAGCCTTGGACCCAGCGACGCAGTCATGGACCCACACAAAAACAACACCATGTAAAAGCAAATTTCATACACATTAACGGCATATTTTTTTCACAAAGGACAAAAAATGCTACGTACCTGATTTTTCCATTTATGTGGCGTCCTGTCGAGTCGAAAACAGAGCAAAAAAAGCACAAAATGGCACGGTTTCGGCCTCCCAACTCGTGAAAGCTTCGCAAAACGCCATTTTCTTCTCCACTCAACAAATCTCTATTGTTCCATTGTATTGTGTGCAAAGCCTTGTGGGAAAAGGCCGCTTTTCGGCCACAAAAAGAGCTCAGAAAAGAGTATGTATAGTGTACCTAGCTTCGGCGGCCATATTGCCATTTCTCGTGACGTCACCAGATATCCAATTCTGGTTATCCGCCGCACTGTACGAGAGCCCATTCTCGTAAAAGACCAGCTCAAGTTGCGACCACGTTTCTGAATTCCCAAGGTGGTTGCTTACGAGAGCTTCGGTTGTCGTTTTATCCAGATATATTCGGAGAGTCGATAAACCGGGGAATAAGAATTCGTGTTTCTTGTACTTACATAAAACGGTACAAGTAAACCATGGGGTTCATTGTAACGTTACTTTTATGGCACCAGGTACTTATTCAGTAATTACAATCTGTAGATTAAATACAATAAAAGGGAAAAAACCGGCAAACATTACAATTCAGTAGAAATTTTCTTATTACGGACCGTACAGTTCGCACGGACCGTGAACTTCAGATACGGTCCGTATAGAAGAGTTCACGGTCCGTAAATTGCATCTCATTAGTGGGACTTAGAATATTTCATTCCCGTTGTGAGAGGGAGATATCTTTGTTACGGACCGTACAGTTTGTACGGACCGTGAACTTCAGATACGGTCCGTAGAGAAGAGTTCACGGTCCGTAAATTGCATCTCATTAGTGGCACTTAGAGTGTTTTATGCTGGTTGTGAGTGGGAAATTTTCTTATTACGGACCGTACAGTTCGCACGGACCGTGAACTTCAGATACGGTCCGTATAGAAGAGTTCACGGTCCGTAAATTGCATCTCATTAGTGGGACTTAGAATATTTCATTCCCGTTGTGAGAGGGAGATATCTTTGTTACGGACCGTACAGTTTGTACGGACCGTGAACTTCAGATACGGTCCGTATAGAAGAGTTCACGGTCCGTAAATTGCATCCCATTAGTGGAACTTAGAATATTTCGTTCTGGTTGTGAGTGGGAGATATGTTTCTTATGGACTGTGAACTTTAAATACGGGCCGAATAGAGGAGTTCGCTGTCCGTAAAATCGGTTCGTAGATGTAAAAGTGGTCGTTTGTGGAACACATATTCGTTGCTTAGCCTGAAAATAACTTGTGTCGCTCGATGGTGCGCACTTTAATGTAGTGTCTCTGGGGATGAATATGAATACGCGTGAAAGCAATATTCTTTATGAATTGTCCCGTGCAGCATTGTAGTCGGCATTTCATGAATAGCGCGATTGATAGTTTCCTATGCAGCTGGCTTATTGTCGCCACGCAAGGCTCCTGTAGACATAAAATGGCTGTGTAGGGGACTAGCGGGACTACGCGATTGAAGGCAGAATTCGCATGAAACATTTTGTATTGTTTGTGTGCGGCAGGGCTTTATCGAGTTGAAAGTGTGGAACGAAGGCAGAATACTACATTTATAATCGATCGATCGTTCGTGTTTAAACAGATCGTAATGGAAGGGAGAATACGCATGAAAATAATTCCTATTCATCGATCGTTTGCGGTCGGTTGGTTGCCTGAATTGATAGTATGAATATTTGTTTGATAGATAATTGACGCAAAGCTTATAGAACGAGTAATAGACACATTATCTTCTTCTATTTCGTGTATCACGCTCACTTCGTATGGCACTTAAATAACAAGGCATAATTCACAAGGCTTTATAGAACGAGTAATGGACAGTATTATCTTCTTCTATTCGTGTACCTCGCTCGCGTCGAACGTATTTCTTTCTTGTATCACGCTCGCTTCGTATGGCGCTTAAATAACGTGGCATAATTTGGGTCTTTCTTCAGGCACCGGAGCACATTGTCCTTCTTTTGTTTGTAAGACATTGTAATTTGCTTCTATTTTGGAGTTGAATTGTTTTCTGTCTTTTGTTTCTTTTGTTTTACGTCATTCGTTCTCCGGTACTCACAGAAGGAACCCATAATTTGAACAGTTTCACAAGGCTTCAATAAACGGCTTGGAAAGTGAAATTTCAGTTAAACATTTACAGTTTTAATCGTATAGGCATGCTTTTTGGCCATTTTAATGCCAAAACATGATCAACGACCTCTCTTGAGCCACGAAAACCTCTTTTGAGACATAAGAGGCATGAAGAAATGCCCTCGTGGGTATTATTTTCAACGATCTTAAAAATCAAAGGCTCTTTTTTACATGGATCATGGCATGTAGGGGAAAATGTACTACTTCCGACCGGGTATCCCCTCTAGTTGGGCATGTAACGCATTTTTTCATGCCTCTCTAAACCCAAAACTGTTGGAAGCAAACTAAAGAGGAGTTCATTGAGGAAAAAATTTGGTAGGGCATGTTTCGGAAAAGTTCATGCCCGGGATGTTCTTTTGCTCAGGGACAATCCGTACCGAACGACCGGGAGAAGACTGGGTTTGAGACGAAAAAAGTTCATGCCGGGCATGAAATTTCGATTTTCATGCCCGGCATGAAAATCGAAATCTCATGCCCGGCATGACTTTTGTTCTCCTCTCAGCCCAGTCTTCTCTCGGTCGAGCCACATTTCATGCCCGGCATGAAATCTGGCTCTACATGCCCGGCATGAAAATCGGCTTTTCATGCCCGGCATGAAAATCGACTTTGTATGGCCAGTATGAAAATTGACTCCACATGCTGGGCATGAAAATCAACTTGAAAATTGCCTGGTCTTTAAGTAAATCTTGAGTTGACATACTCAGTGGGTATAAAGTCAGTTTTCTATTCAGGTTGAAACGGCATTTCCTTCTCCACCGTCGTATCTAAATCGAAAGAAATTGCTGACAATGAAGGATTATAAAAAATCCAGTGTTTATCAAAAGTGTAAACAATGAGATGACCCTTGAGTGACTCCTACAAATGAGCTGAAATTCTTCAAACACCCATCCCCACACTGACAAATTGTCTCTTCCAGAACCTTTACTGGCCCAAGTACTAACAATACTCAAAGTGTCAAAACGTGGATGCAACAGGGGGTAGTTAGAAATCTTTTATTGTTGATTGGTTGCGGTCCAATGAAATGCTTATACAACATACCATATCCTACACATACGTCTCCTTAGAGTGTCCTCAACGATAAAAATAAGATTATCAACCTTTTCATAAGAAAGCAGAATAATTAAGAGCCCTTTACTTTAACTCGATGACCAATACCAGAAGAAGTTAGTAGTCTACTGGCAATCTATTGCTATCCACTTTCTGGGGAAAGTGGTCCCAAGCTCAGCACAATCAACACAACTCAATTTCCCAATTTTTTACTGTTTCCTTATTTAACCTCTGATGGTTAAGAATTAACTAGTCATTTTTCATACAGGGCAGTGAGTACAGATGTAATATCGTATAATTTACACTGATCAACAGCAGGCTAAGTGCATTTATTCTAAGTTCACTATTCACATCCCAGGAGGAGGGGGGTACTCCTAGGAATTTTTAGTGGGGGTGTGCTGCCAAGTTCTCCAGTGTAACTTTCCAATACATGTTTTTAGCCCTAACCTCTGAATCCATACCCATTTTCAGATCTGGTGCCCTAATCAGACTTTCAGACCAAAACAGTCAAAATCCATACCCATTTTCAAACCAAAAAGCCATATCCCTTGGGATAGCAGATATCTATATAGCTTATACAGGGGGGTACCCTCTGTCCCCCTGGCCAGTTGGGAATCAATTGCCCCTATTTTAAAAGTAACATCTTCCCTATAGACTTATTTATTGAAAGGAACAGGGAAGTTGGAGGCAGGCTGTGGTGATGGGGGGGGGGGGGGGGGGGAGAGATGCTGTGATAAATTTCAAATCTTCCAAATAAGCATCAATGTTTCCCCTGAACCCTTGAAGGTAGTAAAGACAGTTAATTTGGTTTTGCTCATGTGGATGGATGCCAAAGAGGACTATGAGGGGAAAACCTTTTTCACTGGGTCATTGCATGCAGGATGGGATATGTGACCAAGAGAAAATATTCCATGTCAGTCTCCTTTGCAAACAGTGTAATTTGGACATCATGACTGTCTGTGAGGTCAAAATGGCTAAGTATAGTGTGATAACATGGCACCATTCTTGTAAAATTACATGTTTAAAAGGCCAAATTTAACCACTTTGATCTCCCCAACACAGAAACTAATTTTGACCAGAAATCCCCTTTCCCCCAATTAAAAACCATCTGATGGAAACAGACCATCATGGTCAGGAAACAGACTATGTCAGGACCTGGTTGTTTCAAGCAAGGTGGATTCCAGTAAATTATTTTCACATAACAGTTTGACTCTGGCTACTTTAAATTGCCATATGAAGTTAGCAGCAGTAACGCTTTTTAACATCAAGAGAATCAGAAAGCCTGGACAAAATTTAACCCAAGGTTAACGCTAATCGGCTTTCGAACAACCGCGCCCTCGTTCCCATTTTAATTAACAAGTGTCCATTTTAATTATAGGAAAAAATTTTTTAAAAAAATTCAATAAATATATTTCTACTTTTTCCACCAAATGCTTAATCCACTTTAAGGAGTTACTCTAAATTCTTTTTCCATTTTCCTTTTCAATGTCTGTGTTCTTGCTTGTCCTGTTTTTTGTCTCCACCCAGGAGAATTTCCACTTCACTAAGAATTCTTTCTTCAGCTGAAAACAAGAAATTGAACATCAGGATAAATGACAACTGTGTTATGACTGTTGTGGTAGCACTTAATAACACACAGAGGGCTTCCCTGGTGTTATCACACCAGGAGTTAACTGAATGGAATCACCTTAGTATCAATTGTAAAATTAATACACATACTAACATCTTGCATAACAACTCTTGCAATCTATTGACCACTTCATATTTTTCAGTGTCTGTGGCCTGTTGCAGGCATCATATATTTGTGAGAAGCAAAGTAAAGAACGTTGATCAAACATAAAAGTCATAGTCTTGATGTTGAACAAAATTCTCCCAAGTAGTACCTTAGATGTGTGGAGAACAAGCAGTCAGGAGAACATGCATGCCTGTTGATCTTGGGGCAAATAAGTGGGTTAAATAGTGCACAAAAAGGGAGTTTGTAGCACTCCTAGGTTATGACCAGGATACCTGAAGTAACTAAAAATAAATAATGCTTCCCATTGTTTGATTTTTATTTTGCCACAGGGACAGGTTGTAAAAGCAATGCATAGTAAGCAGAGATTTTTTGTCAATTTTCTTTGAAATAGCAGATGATGTCACACAGAAGGAATTGTCATTCTGACCTATCTCCACCCCATGTCTTGCCAATTAAAATTGTAAGCTCTCCCCTCAAGCGTATTCCAACCTAAAAGAAAGAATTTATCTACTTACAGTCCTATGATTTATCCTTTCCTTGATAACCCTCTTTGCTGGCCCTTCTCCCTTTTGGAGTGACAAATGTTGAGGGTTGTCCAATACTCCGACAAATTTATGCATGGCATTGTATTGTATTCACTTCACGTAGCAATACTGTACAAAAGCATAACAATAAAGAATGAAGCAAAACAATAAGAAATTTAACAATGCTATGCATAAATTTGTCGGAGTATTGGACAAGTATGCAAATGTTCTGGTCTTTTTTAGCCATTAAGTCCAGGTACTGGCCTGAATAAACCTAAAAATATTTAAGTGAAACTAAACTATAATTAATGCAACCCTCAACAGAGTTATGCTAGTCTGATCATGTGGTACAATTCTTTAGGTTGTTCTTGTTAAACAATAATGAATGACCTGATTAAGGCAATATAATTTTCACTTTCACTGAGACGAAAAACATAATAGTCACCTGAAGTTTAGGATTGGGAAAACAAGGTTGCCACTCATCAGACAAAGATCTTCCCTGAAATTTCCCGATTTTCTATTAACCACAATCCAGTTTTCAGTGATCATGAACAACAAAAACTATTTGAAACGATGTTGCCTTCCCAACATGAAAAAAACTTTGTCACGTCTGTTGACGAGCTAAGTAAAACTAAAATTCTTTGAGTTTGACTAATATCACAGCTTGATGCAAAGTCATAGTGAGCTTTACATTTAAATGCTTTCCATTTACCTGAGCTTAAAAAAATCTGTTTTTCGCTTAAACTGAAATGAATTGTGTGTGTAAAACAGGTGGTCAAAGTTAGCGACCATAAGCAAACAACAGAGAAATAACATATTCCTGTTAAGTATGAGCTGCAAGTATAAAGTGAAACCAAAGCCAATAAGCTGAGTATGCAGCTGCATGTGTCATAATATCGCTGGTTTAACTACAACACTAGTGACCAACAGAAAACAAACAATCAAACGAAAAGAAAGAGATAAACGTTTCCATAATAACCATTATTTGGAAACGTTTTGTACACATTGTTGATGGAAATAAAAAACAGTCTTCGCCGCGAAGACGAAGAAGAGCAAGTGTTAAGATTATGTACTTACCGGAGAAATAAACCGCCACCGGACACTCACAGGAGGTTATAGCTTCTCAATAACACCATTTGCGTAACTGCAGAACGAAGATGAACCAGCTGGAAAGGAGAGACTGAAATGTCAAAGAAGCGATTACGCGAACATGAAGCAAGTGACGCCACAAATATACGCCACAAAAATTCGCCCATTTTCCGACAGCACTTCGGCCGCTTTGCTTGCCGACAAAGTCATATACTAAAACTAAAACACTTTGACGCTCGAATATTCGGGTCTCTTCGGCTGATGCGAATTCATACGCTGACGTTTTCTCGCTTTTGAACACGCAATTTATCGTCAGCAAGGTGAAAAAATTTCGTGAGCAAAAGAGCAAAACAAGAATGCATCCCAGGCGCAAAGAAATGTTACTCGACGTTTTCAGCCTTCCCTCCCGTTTCACTAACTGGTAAGTTTGTTTACATTGTTTTTACCGCTGTGTATGTTTCTCACGCAACGTCAATTGAAATTTCAACTACGGAGTTCACATCAAAATGACCAATATGTAAGCTAATAAGTTTCTAATCAGCGTTCTAGCTCCGTGGACGCAAATTTTCTTACTTCTAATTTGTTTTGTATATACAGGATTTGCAATAAATGTGTTCAAATCTGGATGGCAGATGTATGAATCCCACAGACTTTGCAATCGGACGGTAAAGATATTCTACCAGGACCTGCTGCATAATTCAAGACATTTAAAAGTAAGTTGAAACGATTTTTTAAAGAATGACAATAGGAACAAATCAATATCAAATCTGAGTCCACCGTTCGGCATTTACCTGATTGTCTGTCAAAACGGCAATATTCCAAAACAACCGAAAAAATGCTTAAGCAATAAGGTGTGGTGACAATCCGTAGCTTCCTGTAAAGTAGTCCCGTTGCTGTTTTTGTAAACCGTGGACAGAATAAACCAAAAAAATCACTGACTATATAAAAGGCTTCGCTGGCAATTTTGTCAAAAAGGAAACCCTGGAGGAACCGCTGGGTATGATTTCTGCCTTTGCTGGCTCAACACGGGAAGGAAATTTGGGATTGGCATCGCGAAAGCCAGTTTTCGGATTTCGAATCACTCGGGTATTTATTAGCGACCTTCAGATCTGACTACGTATACGAGATTGAGTACGAGTTCGACTTTCACATTTCAAAAACGTTACGTTCTCAAAGCCATCGTTCCTCCCTGTTGCTGACCAGCGGAGGAGAATGCTAAGTGAACGATATTCACAGGACAGATTACAAAAGCGCGCGACAAGGAATTCAAGTCGTACTCAATCTCGTACTCGTGGTCCGATCTGAAGGTCGCTATTATCTGTTATTATACGGACAGGATAATTACTGAAACGATAACAGTTTGCCTTATGAAATACCAGATATGCTCCTGGAAATACCTAATACAGCGTATGTCTTTAAAAGTAACGAAACACAAATGTGAAAAGAAAACACAACCCTAATTCAAGGAAGGAGTCCATGGTTCCCACTGCTGTAGTTGTTGCTTATCGGAAGTTAAAAACAATGGAAAATTTCACCGCCTAAAAGTGGACACTTACGGAGGTGGTCGCTTGCGGCAGCTATAGTGAAATGACTGGGGGAATTTAGGTGGTCGCTGTCAAGGGAGGTGGTCGCACTGGGAGGTTCGACTGTATATACTTCACCCTGGGCTTATGTCAACTGTGCATCTATTTGTTCCTCTCTTTAATATATCTCTCTCTTCACTTTGCAGTCGAAGACGTCCAAGCCCAATACAACGTTATGGAATAGGAGGACAGCGTCAATGTTGTCCGCACAGAAGCTTTTGTCATAACATGAGTGCAGTGAGTGTGCGAATGAGTGTGTTGGTGGGTGGTGGTTGATTCAGTAACTGAGCCGAGCATTAGTGATCAAAGAAGTGCATTACCGGTAGTGTCAATTCTAAGAATGTTTTCATAAGCTATTGATACCAATGCAATCAAAAATTGATAAAGGTGGGAGGGGGGGAGGGGACCGAATGGTCGACTAAAGAGTATTATACTGTGAACTTCAGGAACAAAACCTAGCAAATAAAAGGTTACAAATTTTCTCGACAGAATTTGTTTATTCAGTGATTTAGAGGATTGCAATGAGATCACCAGTCACTGAAAATCTGATCCAGCCGAAGATTGCATGACACAATCCGAGCGCCATTTAATGAACTTACCGACAGAAAACGTCCAAATTTTCAACTGCAGATAAGGCAAGGACTAAATTTCATGCCCCGGATGGAACTGGTTGAAACCTAAATTCATGCCCGGCCAGGCTTGAAATCAGCCAAAAAGATATTTTCATGCCCGGCGTGAAATTTAGGTTTCCACCGATTTCATGCCCGGCATGAAATTTAGATTTTCATGCCGGGCATGAAATGCAACCTCGTTTCCGTGCAGTAGCCTCGATATCACCCGATTTCATGCCGGGCATGAAACGGGTATGAAATTTATATTTTCATGCCGGGCATGAAATGCAACCTCGTTTCCGTACAGTAGCCTCGATATCCTTTGATTTCATGCCCTGCATGAAATTCAGATTTTCATGCCGGGCATGAAATTCAACCTCGTTTCCATGAACCAGCCTCGATATCATCCTTGGCAAGAGTTGAAACTTTTGGGCTGCAGGGCATGTGCCGAGTTTTTTCATGCCCTGGAGATGAGATTTTTTAAAATGGCCCACTGCCTGGACTTTTTAATGCCCAGGGTATGGCAATTTGAGAATTTTGGAAAATATGACGGTTGGAACAGATTTTTGCTTGAATTTAGCATGAAGAGATAAATTTCATGTCAAAACCATTGTTTTTCCATTTTTTCATTGAAATTTCACTTTCCAACCCGTTAATAGAAGGAGTAATGGACATAACAGTTCGCTTTTACAACTCTGTTATCAGTTTACGCGATGCTTATAGAACGAGTAATAGACATGTTATCGTCTGCCTTTCCCTGAACAGTTTCACAGGCTTCAGTAGAAGGAGTAATCGACATAAAAGTTTGCTTTTAGAACTCTGTTATTAGTTTGCGCAACGCTTATAGAACGAGTAATAGACATATTACCGTCTTCTCTTTCGACCTCTTTGGTGTATCTCGCTCGCTTTGTACGTACGCTTAAATAACGAGGCTCAATCATACTTGTATAGACTATTTGTACCTCTACATACGGATCGTGAATCGTAAATGACAGTCTGTAAGCAAGGATGACGGTCTGTGCGAAACGTACGGACCGTCAACCGCAAATGACGGTCCGTAAGCAATGATGACGATCCGTGCGAAATGTACGGACCGTCAACAGTTGGCCCTGGCGCGATAATGAGATGCACGCTCTGTATTCGGACTGTAAGTAAGAATGAGGGTCTGTGCGAAACGTACGGACCGTCAACCGCAAATAACGGTCCGTAAGCAAGAATGACGGTCCGTGCGAAGCATACGGACCGTCAACTGCAAATAACGGTCCGTATCAGTGCGGCAGTATTGGACATGAGTGCTTCGCTGAGAAATGCAGGAAATAATGCTAAACTTTAAATAGGCATAAAAAGGCGCACTAGGTTGAGTAAGGATTTAACTTTTTGCTGGACAATTATTTGCTTATTTCAAATGAGTGTGGTCTGTTTATGTTTTCCTCTTGCCTTGTCGCCCTGCTGGCTCCCAGTACTCGCGCACCAGCTTATAGGCGCTTCGGTCCTCCATTCGCAGGTCTCGCTTCGATACATGCATACATACATACATACATACATACATACATACATACATACATACATACATACATACATACATACATACATACATACATACATACATGCACACACACACACACACACCCACACACCCACACACACACCCACACACACACACACACACACACACACACACACACACACACACACACACGCACGCACGCACGCACACACACACATACATACATACATACATACATACACACACACACACACAACACTCACGCACACACACACACACAGACACACACATACATACATACATACATACATACATACATACATACATACATACATACATACATACATACATACATACATACATACATACATAAACTTTATTTTCTCTAGATTTTGAGAGTAGCTACAAAGGTAATATTTCCGAGAAAAGAACAAAAAAAAAAACCACTCTAAAAAAGGTTACAAAATAACGATATGATATTCTTGTAGATATCGATATCTCCAGAGAGAGAAAGAGAGAAAATAAAACACTATTATGCAGGCCCAGGGAGAAATAATGTAAAGCAAAATGACTTAATGTGCATGGTAGCAAGATAAAGAAGAATTTCAAAAATGAGAATATGGCCACGTAATAATATATTCTTTGACCATCAACATTTATTTTGTTGGTGTGTGTGTGGTTACTTTGACTGGTAAAGTTGATTTCACCAGGGACTACCTACATCATCTATCTAAAACTCACCGGTGAATGATGGACGTAAGGGCTGCGCCCTCTGCTCATCATAACTGTATTATTTATCACTTTTTGCATCAACTTTTTAGTGATTACTATTCGATTATTATCCGACTATTATTCGATTATCAGATTATCAGATTAGAACTAGCAACTACTAGTTTATTAGATTAGTACCAGTCTCTTTAATAGCTCTATTACATTTTTGTTTCTATCTTAAGTTTTTTGTATATTGTTATTTTGTGTCCCTATCTTCTGTGACAAACAATGGCAAGCGTGTGTTGCCTCACGCGCACTACATGCAATGCGGAAAAATTCTTTATGAAATAAATTTGATGTGAGGTTATTTTTGGAAGAAAGCTCTTTGCCACCTGGAGAACGTGTTTTTTAGATGCAAGAGAACAGAGAAAGAGATAGGGTACACTCTACTCAACTATACAGCCCCACCTAGCGCATAAAAAAGGGAGTCAACGGTTCTGGAGACTGTGTACTATGGAAGCAAAGTAGTTAAAGTATTAATAGAATTAGAAGTTTATCTATCTTTTGTTCTTTCTTAAAGAACCCTGATCGACTTGTAAATTTTACGACTTTGTTTCTACGTATTCCTTGCCATTTCCAGACTTCTTTCCTAAAACAGCAATAATACATTAAGTTGTCTGTAGACGAGTTTACAATGATAATATTTGATTTTTAATTGACTGTAGCGCCCTTTCACTTTATTTTTCACTTACAATATAATCTTCAGGAAAAAAGGCAAACGCGTAATTTTTTAGTTACATACAACTGCTTTATCACGATTAGACGTTTTATCGGGTTTTTAAAACCCGCTGGCCGGCGCTCATGAACTGATGTTCTAAAACTGTTAACAAATGGCTACCATGGAAAAAGTTATGAAATTTTTATTTTATCAAGACTATCGGATATTGGTCGGAAATTTAACTTGAGGCATACTTATAAGTACTCGGTTGCCAGGGTAAAGTTAAAGGGGCACTTATGGACGAGAAGGCGTTAAAATGATAAAGGTTGCGGACAAAAGCTGTCTCTTTTGTTTTTGCGTGTGATATGTTAATCATGATACTTCACCTAACTTTGCGTTTGAGCTTTCCGCTTTGCGGTTGATGAGCAAATAACGTACATTTACTCGTCAACAAAATTACAATCTAGTGCTACTCTTCAAAAACCGGCATTACTGTATACAGGGCACTGATTGAAAGAAAATAAACATTTTGTTCTTCTTATAAGAAATCTGTATCTATCGATGTTAGATTAAGTGCGGGATACCATTTTACTGATTTGAGTTTGTCATGTGACATAATTTTGCCTCGGTACAAAAAGGGCAATTAAACAACACACACAATCCGACCAAAGGAAAAATGCAGTACAGGAAAAATGTGTGACGCTTGAAGCTAACTAGAGGCAAAATTACAATATCAGTTCAATCAGTAGTGGTCGAGAGGTAAGAGATTATTGAGAGGTGTACTCACGATTCCCATTTCATATGTTTTCAACGCTCGAATGCTCTAAAACTCTTTAAATACAGCATTTCTCAAACAATTCTCAAACCAAGAAAAAAGTAGGAAAGAACAGTCAGATGGTAAGGGCACTGCCATTCATTTATGTTTCGTTTGTTACTGTTTGATTAACTGTCGATCTTTTCACCGGAGCGGAAATAGGGCGGTTTTAGGAATGCTTTTAATGAACACAACCAAAAAAGTCATTATTAAATCAGTAGAGAGCCTATTTATTTTGACAACGGAAATTTAGAAGTGGTATTTGTTCCTTGTAAATTCAATATTGGGCTTAAGCATGTCAAATAGGCATTTTAAAAAGCGAACAAAATGTACCCTGACAGTTAGTTTTTGAACACAGTTAAGTCAGTACATCGCTCAAAAGTATGTCAACAGTACATGTGAGATTACACCACCTCTGATCCAGCTTTATACACGCGGTAAATTGAACTCGAAGCCAAGCAGGTGAATTTTTTGCCTTGGTTGTTTTTCGCCGTAAATACATTTTTTAAAAAATATCCGGATATACGTAAGTTTCCCTACGCTTATACACTTTTTTGTCGTAAATAAAAGACTTTGTCCATTACAACTGAGTTTTAAAACGTTCAAAGGTAATGCAGCTATGTCAACTATGTCACTCACTCAATTAAGTAACAGGTATGAGTAAGAAGTGTGACTTGCATACGACTTGTGACCTTTAATTTTTAACACTGTTTACAGCTTATATCAATAAATTATATTTGCTATTCCTCCAGTGTCTAACTGGTTAATTAGCATGGATAATAATCAAGTCTTCTTCGTTTTATCCCATTAATGAAATTATGAAGAATGGCCTTTCAAATTAATGGAACGCTATTGAGAAGCCGTTTTTGAATTTACAAAATGGAACGTGAGAGTTATTGTGAAGTTAATGCATGACCACCACGCTTTGGGGGTTAACGAAGTTTAAATTAAAAAATGTATATATATCCTGTTTTCCGCTTACGTGTTAACAACAGAACTAAAAGTAATAGCAATTCGATGTTCATGGTGCACGTTTCATTCTAATTCAGATTTTTATTTTTCCAACTAAAAGTAACTGCTAACGAAAGCCTTCTTTCCACTAATTCTATATTCGTTGTCCCTATATACGACTGACTTGTTCCACGATCTTTGTTTGGTATTGCTTTATTGAAATTCAAAATTTTCATAAGGCTCCGGGTGATTAACTCATCACCTGTGTTATGAAAACTATTTAACAAATATTGAGAGTGCTCTTCAGGCATTTTTCCCTCACTCAAAAAGTGTCCTTACTGCTTCGAGGGAATCAATTGGCAAAGAAACTAAGCGTCTATCAGCATCAATGTGTTGCTTTATTTTACAGGTTTGAAGACGCTATGTTGCCTCTCCTTTGTTTAACACTTATTTGTTCAGCTATTTTTCCGCTTCCTGAGTGCTTTTCGTGGGCGGTCAGTTCACTGTTTGACTACTACTCCAAAATGTTTTATCTAGAATGTTTTATCAGTGTAGCAACATTCACGCATAGCCATGCCATATGGTTCAGTTCCGAGATTTAATTGGGTTATTTCTGAATATTTTTATTCCCTATAAACGCTGTACAAGAGTCACGTTTTCAAACATGTGGATACTTAGATATTTTAACTCCGTGGTTTTTAAACATTCTAAGAAATCGGCACCACAATTATTTAATGGTAAATGTTCAAAATAAATGTGAACAAAACAATATGTCTATCTCGTATTAACAATTACCTATCTCGCAGAGTACCAATGTTCTAGTCAACAACTTTACGATCTTTTATGTTCTTTTTAGTTTCGCTCTCATTTTATTAATATTCTGTTTTAGCTTGTGGGATAGGGGGAGTATTGTTTATTATTGGTCAACTCTTGAAAAAACAATCACTGTTAACGCTCGGTCGAATATCTTATATTGCTCAAGAAAAAACCAACGTACAGCAGGCGCGCACACACGTTTGTTTGCCATAAGTGCAGTTTTCAACAAAATAGATCTAGAATCTGGTTAAACTAGAGCTATTGAGTCCATTCCCCTTGGCATCCAAAACAAGAAGCCTAATATTAAGATGCATTGTTGCCCATTAATTCAAAGATATTCATATTTTGCTATATTTTCTTGTTTTAAAGTGTTTGTTTTCTGTTTGCTACCAGCTTGGTCACCTTAAATCGATCTGACTTATAACAACACTAGGAAACTCAAGCAGATCAGCACTTCAAGCCGCTGCAAGACATTATTGTCTTGAACTGTACATGCACTTGTGTTCAATAATTAATGGCACCAAGTCTTTTGATTAATCTAACTTGACTTGCTAACCAATATAAACATAGTTACACGATTGAAGTGATAAAATCGGTCCACCAATCTATTGTCTATTGCCTTTCCAAGGTGAACATAGGCAAATCTAACATTTTTACGTGGCCGAAGAAGCTACGTGACATTCTAACTGAAATAAAAGCACTTAAAGTCAGTAGATGAGGTCGTAATTCGACCGGTATTTTAATTTATCTGAACTTCTGTTAAGTTAACTGCCCGAAACAATGAGGTAGACGTATATTAGACGCCTACCACAGCTTGTGAGCCAAAGGGTTGCTCCCAAACCGCAAATTGGAACCGTTTTAAATCAGCTTTCACTACTCAGCGAAGTAAAGTGCAAACTATTGGAAGTAGAAGGTGCATGTTCAGAACGAAACAAATTAGGACCACTTTGCGAAGTATATCAAGATTTCGCTACATTCTAGTCATCTTGGCGAGTACATGAACGTCCCTTGCTGAAGGCCAGTAGGGATGTTGCTGTTCTTTTACATTGCGTGGGAAAGAAAGCAGCTGAAACGAAACAAAAAAAACAAAAACAAAAAAAAAAACAATAAATACAACTTTTTCCGGTGTTGATCTCAAGATGACCTTTGATTCTTTTGCCCTAAACCGCAAATTGCTTGCTGACGTTGTTAGATACCTCTCATTGATTAGGCACACGTAACAAAAATCTCATCACCTTGCAAAGAAATCCTATGTTTTCGGGAAATCAAAACTCAATCACAACAGATGAAATGTTCAGTTGTATACATGTAGAGATGCTTGGTTCAACTTCAAGGCGAGAAAGTTCAGTTTTCTCATCACGATCGCTGTAGTGATTTGCATACTAGGCGGAAGAGATTTTACCTGGTTACGCGTTCTTGCGTTGACCACAAAAATTTCTTGTCGTTTAAGTAACCTCGCAACTGAGTCAACCCACAATGATCATTGAAAAGCCCGTTCATGATTGGCCAGATGTTTAATTTCAATTGCTATAAATAAGGATCATGGGCATGATAGAGGTTCCATTATCAAAGTCATTTATAATCGAGGTGCAGCGAGGGTGCCTATTTTTGTTGCACTCTGCAGGGGAGACAACATGAGGTGGATTTTCGTTCTTTTGTTGGTGAGGGAGGTATTCAGCGCAGACCATAATCCTGATGGTATGTAGCGTCTTTTTTGGCAAAGGTCATCTAGGCTAATTTTGGAATGTCAGTACGCTGCCCTGAAAGTGTTCCTTCATCATAAGTGGAAACTCCCATAAAGGAGTGCCTTGATGGGGACTCTAACCTCGCTACGTACAAGACGTTTTACTCTAGGTTAACCATCGTCATGTTGCCCGATAAATATGTGCCGCCTGTTGAGCATGTTTAAACAGAAATGCCATTTTGTATTCATAATATTTAACTACCAAATATCCATTTTTTATCACCCTTTTTTAATGGCTCAAGAAGTTTCGCAAGCGGTCTGGCTTTAAATTTGTCTTTTTGCTCATATTTTGAAAGAAACCAGCGACTGTTTGATTGGCCTTGTTAGTCCTATCGAGGCTTTATCGTACTCTAAATTTTGTTATATTACGCTTCGTTTCGCCTCCTAAAATTTCTATTAACTTTCGCAAAGGTCACTTATTCTTTACTGAAATAGACAAGCAGCACAGGTGACACAGAAACATAGGCTCGAAAACAGGCTAGCAAACACTTTTAAGTATTAAAATATGCTGTATTGGAGACGATTTAAACTCCAAGTTGGGGATTATTATTCTTGAATGAACGACCGTAGTATTTGACCCAGATAATGGAATTCATATATATATATTTTTTGCTTCAAACACTTCAAACACTTTTAGTCGTTTTTAAGATACAACACCTACTTTAACCACGAGTTTTTAAACCAAACTAAGGAAAGGTCAAATATAACTGACCTGCTGACATGTTTATATAACATTAACAACAATATTTCTTAAAGAATCCAATTTACATGTAGCGGTGTCTCCCTAAAATTCAAAGTGAAAACATTCAACTGATTTACATAGTATGCGGAAAACATTTAATCGTTACAACTTACGTCAGAAGCCATTGTGAAGTTTAATGCCCTCTTCACAATGAGTACCTTTTCCTTTTAGTCGTCCGGCAACCAATTCTCTAATTGCAACAATAGTTGCCGCAAAGTTCCAATATTAGGTAGAAGCCGGATAAGTTTAAAACATGCTACAAGGAAAAACAACAAACACAGCTTTTATTCGCCGCCATTTAACGCTTCTTGACCAAGAGTGTCCAGTTGTTTTACCAAATCAGTAAGTACGTGCTGACGTACACGCGAACTCCCTTTAAGTTGACCTGCAGATCATTCGTATTTCATAATTGAAAAGAAAAAAACTAAAAAAAACCAAAAACTTTCGCCCTTTCAAGAGCTTTTTCATACGTGAAATAAAAAGGGTGCATCGGTCCCTGCATTCAGTCCCCACCTTCCCCTCTGCTCTTGAGTTACATCTCGTTGTTGAGATTACTTATGTTTTCAAATTACATAGCTTTCTCAGCATGATTTACATTCGAATGTCCTCTGACATTATGAGTTTCGTCAGGCGCCATGCTTGTAAATTTCAGTTCTTAGTAGTTTCAAATTGCGTATGTTTGGGTTTGAAGAAGACTAAAAGAAAATAATATCTTTAATTGCTGCGGATGACTTAATCTTAGCTTTTGAAAGGAAGAATGGAGTTCCATGTTGAAAAGCACAATTTTGTCCAATTTCATCATTTACTTCCCCTTGACATACTGGATTTAGTTTACAAACTTTAAAGTATAATATGTCCTTACCTTGGAAAGCACAGCACACAGGAAAGTACCATCCAATAGCTCCCCAATAGTTACACATTATGATTTTATCCACAGACTCGTTAAAAGCAAGAACCATTTCATGCAGTACCATAAACAGCTCAACTAGAAGGAACTGCTCAGTAGCTTTCATTTGAAAGGTCACACTTTATGATTTTATCAACAGACTCAAAAAGTAGAACAATCTTGTACAGCATAATAAACAACACATATGGAAAGTACTGATCAATAGTGTTCACTCGAATGGGCGGTACACTCCAGGATTTTGTGGCAGACTCGGCACAATTAGAATTTACGTCTCAGTAGTTTTCATTTGAATGGTCGAATAAAGATTTCATCCACAGACTCAAAATTTACAACCGCCTTGTGCAGCCCAATAAACCAGCAAAACAACAGAGAAGCACTATTCCATAGTTTAAATTTGAGTGTTTACACTTGACGATTTTATCCACAGACTCAAAAGCTAGAACCACCTTCCCAGCAGGGGAACACGATAAACAGCGTAACTGCTGTTTAGTAGTTTTTATTTCAACGGTCACAATTAAGGATTTCATCCATAGACTTAACAGATAGAACCGCCACGTGCATCCCAATAAGCCGGCAAAAAAACTGGGAAGCACTATAGTTTTGATTTGAATGTTTACACATAATTTACAATTTTATCCACAGACTCAAAAGTTAGAACCACCTTGGGCAGCGCAGTAAACAACACAACTGGAAAGAACTACTCAGTAATTTCCGTTTGAATGGTCGCACTTTAGGATTTAATCCATAGATAAAGCCTAAAACCGCCTTGTGCAGCCCAATAAACAGTACCCTGGAATGTACTGCTCAATAGTTTCCATTTGAATTTTGTCACACATCATAGCCCACGGGCAAGTATGCCCAGCAGATTTGGAACCTACTTGTGCGGCATAACAATCAGCAACGGTTCATTTCAATGTTTTCACTTGACAATTTTATCCACAGACTCAAAAGCTAAAACCATCTTGTACGGCACAATAAACAGCACACAACTGGAAAGAACTACTCAGTAGTTTTCATTTGAAAGGTCACACTTTACGATGTTATCCACAGACTCAAAAAGTACAACCATCCGTGTGCAGCATAATAAGCAACACAAATGGAAAGTACTGCTCAATAGTTTTCACTCGAATGGGGACATTCCAGGATTTTGTTTACAGAGTGCCCAGTAAACAGCACAAATGGATTACGTCTCAGTGGTTTTCATTTGAATGGTTGTACGTTAGGATTTTATCCCCAGACTCAAAAGTTACAACCGCCTTGTTCAGCCCAATAAACCAACAAAACAACAGGGAAGCACTATTCCATAGTTTAAATTTGAGTGTTCACACTTGACGATTTTATCCACAGACAGTCAAAAGCTAGAACCACCTTACCGAGCACGATAAACAGTGCAACTGCAAAGTACTGTTCAGTAGTTTTCATTTCAATGACCACACTTCAGGATTTTGTTCACAGACTCAAATGTAGAGCCGACATGTGTAGCCCAATAAACCAGCAAAAACAACTGCCAAAAACTATTCCATATAGTTTTAATTTGAATGTTCACACTTGACGATTTTATCCACAGACTCGAAAGCTAGAACTATCTTGCGCGGCACAATAAACATCGCAACTGTTAGTACTGTTCAGTAGTTTTTATTTCAATGGTCACATTTAAGGGTTTTATTCACAGACTCTAATGTTAGAACCACCACGTGCAGCCCAATAAACCAGCAAAAACAACTGCGAAAAACCATTCCATAGTTTTAATCTGAATGTTCACACTTGACGATTTTATCCACAGACTCAAAAGCTAGAACAATCTTGCACAGCACAGTAAACATCGCAACTGGAAAGAACTGCTCAATAATTTTCATTTGAATTGTCACACTTAGGGATTTTGTCCACAGACTGAAAACCTAAAACCGCCTTTTGCAGCCCACTAAAGAGTACCCTGGAATAGCCTCCATAGTCACACGTTATCTTTTCTATCATACTACATGGGCAAGTAACTGCAGCTCTGACAAAGTCACATTTTAATTTAGGTTTTCATCCTCAGACTTAAAAGTTGGAACCCACTTTTGCGGCATAATAATCAACGACCTAATGTAAAAAGGCACACTTTAAGATTTCATTAAGACAATTAAGACAAACCCTTTCCCGTTCTCGACCTTTTGGAGCTTAGCTTTTGGTTAAAAACACAGCAGAATACCACCATACTGTACCACTAAATAAGACAGAAAAAATCGTGCAGCGCAAAGTTACAGTTAGTATAGGGTCTTAAGTGCAGGATTACCGTTCATCAGATTTGATTTCCTGACAGGCTGGTTTCTGGCAGAAACTAAAATTAATATTGAAGGAACATTGTCTTTTCAGAGATGTGTTGCTTCTTAAGGGTACATTTGTTTGCTTTATATCCTTCAAGCAATCATTTCTGTTCATATTTCAAGATAAAAAAGGAAGCGCATGCAAAGCAACCTCTCTAGGCAAATACGATACATCAGCCTAAACACTCTTGCCTTTAAAGATGTTTTAGAAGAACAGTCAACAATCATCATTATAATGATTTTATGGTAGCATTTGGTTCCAGTCGTTAGCGTAATCGATTTCTTTTTCTGAATGTGTTGGCTAAGTTTCTACACTCAGTACAACGGTAATTACGTTATGCATCACATAAAAAACACTTCAGTAACTCGTCTGCCTAAAACAATTTAAGGGCCACCTGTAAGAGTAATAACGACATCAGAATCAATTTACATCTCTAGACAACAATGTTTTCGGCTATTTCAGTCCATTTCAGAGATTTTCCGATGATTTCCCAATACGTACTCAATATATACTCATACTCAATATATTTCCCAATACATACTCAATATAGTTTTCGCGAACAGTAGAACAAATCCTTCATGGAACGTCGTGGACATGATACTAATATTACATGCTACTTTGTTTTGTAGAGAATCAGGGTGTTAATGACCCTAATCTGTATGAGGGGGACATGATTCTTACGCAAGAGCAGCGTTACAGGGCTGAGCATGGAATGGATGTTGACGGTGCGGGAAACAAGAGAGGTTCAAGCAAATTTCCAAAGTGGCCTGATGGTGTGATTGTCTATGCTATCGAGCCAACTCTTGGTAAGTTTTCGAAACTCGTATTCTGTATATAACTTGAAATCAATCAGTTGAAAGCAGTAACAATGGAATTTATATAGTGTCATTTTCCACTGGTTCAGTGGCGCTTTACAATTATTTAAAAAGGTTGAAAAAATAAAATATTAATACTACTAAATTACATTCCGCAAATACAGAACATGTAACATTAAAAGAAAGGATGAAATATTTACAAATTGATATCTGAAACCAAAAAGTTAATTAAAATTAAAAATCCCTGTTAAAAAAGCTTTTAAGGGTGCTTTTATAAGTGGTCACTGAGATACAGTTTCTTAAGTTCTGAGGAAGCATATTCCAAAAGAAAAGATCGGCCGCCATTTGTCTTGAGGTTAAATCTGGGCTCCTTTGTGTCTTGATTGTTCAAGTACGTCTTAGTTTGTTGAGAGCTGTTTGATAGTTAATATATGGACACCAGGAAAATAGTCTGGTGCAATTGATCCATTAACTGATAACTGGTCAACCAACAGCTCTTAACAAACTAGATAAGACACACTTGGCATCTGCATCTTTACTGTATCTAGTAAGTTTTAGTATTTTGTCATGGTGAGAATTTTTTAGTTGGTTATTGATAAAATATTATCTATTTTTAGCTCGAAATTCCCGAGGAATGGCCGCAATAAGGGCAGGAATGGATGAATGGATCACAAAAACTTGCATCCGCTTCAAACTAAGAACAAACGAGGCTTCCTACGTCTATTTCAAAATCGGTGCTGGGTAAGATGAAGAGATTGATTAAACAATTATGATAACACTGTTTGTGTAAAAATTGCTTCTTCTTCTTCGTCTTCTTCTTCTTCTGAGAAAATAAAGACGAAATACTGAAAAGCTACATCCAAACACAACCTCTTCTGAAGTGTGGTGTACTTTATTGTTTGCCTTTGGTCTCCTTTTTCCAGTTGTTCATCATATGTGGGACGAACCGGCAGACGGCAAGATATTAATCTTGCACCAGGATGTTGGACTAGAGGAATTGTAACTCATGAAATTGGTAAGTGTTCCCTATCACTGACTGGCCAAAAGTTTTAACTAAATCACATATCAATAAAAATCATTGCCCTAGTAACCAATTAAATTTCGGCTAGCGGACATGAACACATTTTGCTGGTAAATCGGTTTGGTTTTGCAGACGAATTACTGGCAATGGAAAACTAAGTGTGGGTCTGCAATATATTTCTAATTAAACAACATGCATGCTGCTTTCTTTTTCGTCTGGTCGTTTTAACAGCGATCCAGTCTCTCATTAGGAGATATGTAAGGCCAGTGATGACGGTAAATTCGTTGCCGCCAATTCATAAGCTGATAACTCTGTATATCTCGAACTGACTGCATACAATTTACGTGCCCATCTGGCTTCCTGGCGCACTTCAGTTTACGTTGAAACAAATCGTTGAGATACTTCAAGAGGCAACAGGATACTGAGGGCAATTTCTAGAAGATACTGAACTTGGTCCCCACACCCTCTTCCTGTATAACTCATTTGTGTCGCCAGATGGATTAATCAAAGTAATACCTTGTTGACACTCATAACAGCTTAGTACTGATTAAGTTATATTAGTTGTTCCAAGGCCCTGTTTGTTTTTGGCTTGAAATTGTTGAAGAGAGGTATTCTGTGCCAGATGATGCAGTTCAATTCTTGCTGCAATTTTGGAGGTCATGAATATTTTTCCTTAGAAATTAAACCTCAAGCCATTATATGGCATTACTAATGATGAAAACATCGTTCTAAGGTTCAACGTCTCTTTCATTCTCAATTTGTCTCGTCAAACCTGGCAATGACAGGACGTTTTTCTCTATAGGACATGCTCTCGGTTTCTTCCACGAACAATCTCGTCCTGATAGAGATACCTACGTCGAAATAAAGTGGGCTAACATTCCTGCGAGTAAGTATAAACATCTCAATACACATTCAGTCTACATTCCATCACTTTTGCTGAGATCAACAGCTGACTAAATGGAAAAATCAATGCAAAGATTAATGGTCTCCTAGTAAACCGTTACCAGGGTCGTCAAGCAACGTTCCCCGTCAGGTAACGCTCCTCTTCACAAGCCAGAATAGGAACGCTGCGTGACAAACCAAGTAAAAATGGCGAAGGAAACTAACAAAAGTCCACCTCTTGATCATGCTAGATCTTAAATAAACTTAAGTATTTGTTGATTGGCCCGACTGTCCCCTTTCGTTTTCATTTGCTTATGGTTGTTTTGTTTCTGTTTGTTTTATTTTTGTTTTTACTATTTGTTTATTTTGTTTTGTTGTTGTTGTTGCTGTTTCCAGCATATTTTGAAATCGAACAAACTGTCATACCTTTCTAGCATATCTTTGGATAAACAGGAGCACTGGTGCAACGTATAATGAAAGTCTTAGCTTAGTATTCGTGATAACCATAACTGCACGATTTCCTTCAGACAGGAAGCACAATTTTAACAAGTACCCCAGATCGAGAATCGATTCTCTTGGAACCCCATACGATTACGGAAGCGTGATGCATTATGGAAGCAAAGCATTTTCCAACAATGGACAGCCCACAATAGTAGTCAAGCGACCAGGGGTAGGTTACTTTGGCAATGCAGACTTGAGAAAAAGAATAAGAAATTTAGCAAAAAACACACCAAATTAGCATTTGGTTTTCTGTTTAAAAAGGGGAATACTATACGCTTTCTCTTGCTGACTGCAGTAGTGAGAGTTGCAGAAATTGCTATCAAGCCTCCACAAAGAGCCATCCTCTTATTAAACAGCCATCTTACGGCTGTATGTGTGTTCTTGTTCCGGTAACCGAGCCATTTATTCCAATACAGTAAACAGTGTCACGAACTTGAGATCGGAGAAATATTTTCCCTGCTGATACCCAAATATATTCCCTGTTAGCCTAAAAAATAACGCATTTGAATCGCACCCAGAAGAGCCTGCGCGTAGACTCTCCTATTTCCTTTGCTTCACGTGAAGCAAAGAAAATAGGAGACGTCTGCACGCAGGCTACACTCAGAACAATTATTTTTATTTTTATTTTTATTTTTTTAATCTTTGTAGGCTGTCATAGGACAGAGGCTGGGTTTAAGTCCTATTGATGCACACCAGGCAAATCTATTGTACAAAGCTGAATGCAAAGGTACTTAAAGCAATTGGCCTCATTTCCACTAGGAGATAGTTGGTGTTGTTGTCTTGATAAACTTCAAACTTCGGTACCACTGACACAAGAATAATTACGCTTTACAAAACAAAAACATAGATTGGCAAAAAAAATTGTTATTGTCATGTACACTCCTTCTCCTTTCTTCTCTCTCTGGGCGTGACTTGCAAGCTTCAAACCAAAGTTCCGAGTGAATTATTATTTTTCTTTGACGACGATTGCCATAATTCTGCAAAGAAAAATATAGAGAAATGTGGAGAGTTCACTTTTAACCGAAAAATTTAACGCCGTTTCTGAAAAGTTATAAATAAGCTTTTACGTTGAGCATGTGTTTGGTTTGTAGCGACTTTTAACGTATCGTTTACTTATGAATTTAACGCTCGTAAACGGCTTTCACCTGATTTAATTTCTGCGAGGTTTGGAGAAACGCGGGATGATGTCGATTTTTGCGATTGACTGCTTTGATGTGTGAAATCTAACAGTACTCAGGACAGTTGATAGAGCAGTTTTCAATTGAGTGTCGAAAGTAATGTTGTGTTTGCTTTGGTTTTGCATTACTAGGCTCTCTGATTGGTTGAAAAATCTCGCGCCACTTTCTCAACCAATCAGGCGTAAAACCAAAACCAATCGTGACTTGCTCGCACGCGTTTTCCCGCGCTTAGCGCCAACTGCTTGTATTTGCTTTGATTTCTGATTGGTTCATTTTGTGTTTTGTCCTCGTTGTGATTGGTCAGAATAATTACTTTGGTTTTGGTTTTACGACACTCATTTGAAAACCGCTCTAAATGTCTGCCTTTTGCTGTTGCAAGTATTACTGACAATAAAATTGTACTTTTGCACGGAAATTTTGCACCGTTTACAAATACTTAGCACGTGAAAATAAAGGGTACTGTAGCAGTTTGGAATGATAAGAACATGCAGAGTTATATATTTTTATTTGTTTATTTATTTATTTATTTATTTATTTATTCAATCATTCATTTATCATTTTTTATTTTCATTGTTTATTTTTCTTTTCTTCAGCACCCCCTGGTCCTGCTCCAGGTAAGCAATGGATGCATCCAACTTAATAATAATAATGATAATGATAATAATAATAATAATAATAATAATAATAATAATAATAATAATACTGAATTTATAGAGCGCTATTTCTAGTGCTATCCAATAGCGCTTTACAATAATTTTAAAAATGTCACCAATAAAATTGATAAAAACGTAAAAATATCTGAAACATGAGAAAAATAGACTAACTAATAAAATAACTAAGCTGTAAAAATGAAAAAACTAAGAATCATTAAAACCTTTAAATGAAACTAATTAACTAACTAACTTAACTAATTAACTAAGTAACTTATATTGAAAACTTATATTGCAAACTACTCTATAACATATTGCAACTTAATTTGGCAAATACCTATGGCAAATACCTATGGCATGCTAATGGCGCATTTAACAGGAAAATAATCCAGTTCCCCTTTCGGTTCGAAAATGATATCGTCATCCGACTGTTTAGCATTTTGGCAGGTTTTCACTGCACTCGGTCTTCGTGTTATGTGAACCCCATCATCATCAGTATCATTTGTCTTTGCTTCCATAGCTAGAGTGCGACCACCATCCAACCTCTTCACATCATTGAAGGCATTGGCACCGTTATTTCAAAAAGTTAACGGCTTGTAGTACACTCTCTCTCACACTTAAAAAAATCATGGATATAAAACCGTTCCTTTTAATATTCAAGGCTCAACGTAGCTCACAATTACTTTTTCGTTCTAAAATATGATTAGGGCCTCCAAAAGTTGTTGCGTCTAATGCACACGCAATGACCATGACCAAAACTGAACTTAATTCACACGAATTCTTGAAAATAGGATCCAGATTTGGACAAATGAGCCCCCGCAGTCCCCCAACAGTGCTAATGTACAAGAACTATAAGGATTTTGGCGCTAATTCAATCTTCTTTTCACGTTTATGTGTTAATCAAATGCAAAAAAATAGGTATATATTATTTACCAAGCATACACTACTGCAGAATACACTTTCAATCTTTTCGGCATTATCCTCTCAAAATACAACAAACAGAAACAGAGGCCAAATTGTGAAAAGCTGATACAACAACAAATCACACGAAAGCAAAACTAATCTAGCCATTCTTCAAGAATTTTTAATACAAATATCTTCTCTTCTGTTTTTTCTGACAGTTTAAAATATAAACGAATCATATAGAAAAGCTGATAAAATAACTGTATAAAAACATTAAGAAGTATCACTATTATCTTTATATTTATGGCACAATTGCATTGTTGATGTCTCTTTTTTCGAACTAAAGAATGCAGAAGTGGTGGCCATGTTGTGCTTACCGATGCTACTAGAGCACAAGGAAACACCCAAGGACCTGTTAGATGTGATAATGGACTGGCAACTAGATGGTACAGATTTGCAGGAGCAGCGGGAAACGCAATGCCTACGTCTTGTGTGCCAACAAGCCGCTGCGGAACGCATGCGCCAGGGTGGCTTCAAGGACCTCGTCCTTCCTCTGGTCAAATTAGCAATGTCAAGGTGTGCTTTCATTGGAGCGGGAACTGCTGTCGTTGGTCAACTTACATTCGTGTCCGGAACTGCGGCGCATTCTACGTTTACGAGTTAAAGAGACCTCCAGCATGTCATCTGCGTTATTGCGGAAACGCAGGTTAGAAAGAAACCAACACATTTTCTCTTCTAATTAGCCAAAAAGAAGGTAGTTGAGGTTAACTACAACACATTAGCCAGAATAGAAAAAAAAGGGTAAAGCTGTACTTGTGGAATGGAAATGTCCCGTTTTGATTTTCTTGGTGAAATATTTAGCATTGCTCAATTTAAATATTACCTTGCTAATTGGGCTGTAAAACCTCTCCGCTCATGTCTTTGTGTAACTTTTTAAACACGTCACTTCCGGGAAAGACTCCATATTGATTGAAGTCATATCCTTGTCAGCACTCCTATCAATGCTTATTTATTATTTCAACTACTCATCGCATTAATTTGTTGTTGCTTAAAGAAAAATTTTAAACTCATGTCTTGTACGATAGTCCGGAGTGCATGCTCTATTAAAAAGAAAAAGAAAGGAAAATAAAAGCACCATCCGGGAAACATGATGTTAGCACATGAATACCATGCATTTATTAAGTCAGCGATAAAACCGTTTTGTTTCATAAAAGATAGGAAACATCTAGTGTCAAATGGATGCTGTTTTTGGGCCCTGCTGGTGCTCCCATGCTCCGCTACTTTCATTAAAGTTAAATATTATGTTTTGTGTAGGTATCAGGTAAATCTCAAAAAAGTTTGAAATCATATCCTTGTCAGTACTCCTATTAATTCTTATTTACCATTTCAACTACTCACCACATTAGCATGTTGTTGCTCAAAGGAGGATTGTAAGGTAGTCCGGAGTGCATCCTTTATTAAAAAAAAAGACATGGATAAAAGCCCCTTCAGGAAACATGATGTTAGCACGCACATGAATGCCATGTTAATTTATTGTGCCAGCGATAACATCATTTCGTTTCATACAAGATTGGTTAGATTTAGTGAAAAATGGATGCTGTTTTGGGGGCCTGTCGGTGCTCCCATGCTCCGCTACTTTCATTCAAGTGAAATATTTATTTTCTGTGTAGGTTGTTTTGTGCGCTTTAAAGCTTAACTTAAACAGAAAACTGGTTCAGCAACCTATGGAAAGTCTGTTAAGGATTAACGTCAGCAAACCAGCTATGTTATTGCGTACCGTTTCTCTTTACATTCTGAGCTGGCGAATAAATCAATCCAGCTAAGTAAGAACATTACCAAAAACATTACTGACAACTTTGTTTTGTTTTCAGGTGTTGTGGTGCCAGCAGGTGAGAAATATGATTATTAATACATTTTATTATTCTCAAAGCGACCTACATCACATATGTCCTTATTGTTGATCAGTTCACTCCCATGCCAAAACTTTTTAGTGCTTAACGATGCTAGAAAATAAGAATAGATAAAAGATCTTTGTGTATGTGATGG
Source organism: Siderastrea siderea (assembly GCA_964030785.1). Classification (NCBI taxonomy): domain Eukaryota; kingdom Metazoa; phylum Cnidaria; class Anthozoa; order Scleractinia; family Rhizangiidae; genus Siderastrea; species Siderastrea siderea. Next base: position 24,503,591 of record OZ034972.1, read on the forward strand.
TGAACTGCTACTTACTTTTTAATTCGCGACGATGATCTGCATTATCTAGTTCCACCCATATTATCACTGAACAAGCTAAGGACCGTGCGTTAACAAAAAGTGTTATAGTTATTTTGTTCTTTTCTGGTACATTTTCCGTCAATCTAATAAAATAAAAAGAAAGATGATGAAATACTGACTGAACGAAACAAGTTTAAAATCTCTTTCTTTACTCTCGAAAACGTTATGGCACATCAGAATTGATAAGTTGAATTTTTTGAACTACAGAATGCAGAAGTGGTGGCCACGTTGTGCTTACCGATGCTACTAGAGCACAAGGACACACCCAAGGACCTGTTAGATGTGATAATGGACTGGCAACTAGATGGTACAGATTTGCAGGAGCAGCGGGAAACGCAATGCCTACGTCTTGTGTGCCAACAAGCCGCTGCGGAACGCATGCACCGGGGTGGCTTCAAGGACCTCGTCCTTCCTCTGGTCAAATTAGCAATGTCAAGGTGTGCTTTCATTGGAGCGGCAACTGCTGTCGTTGGTCAACGTACATTCGTGTCCGCAACTGCGGCGCATTCTACGTTTACCAGTTGAAGAGACCACCAGCATGTAGTCTGCGTTATTGCGGAAACGGCCCAGGTTAGAAAGAAACCAACACATTTTCCCTTCTAATTAGCCAAAAAAAGGTAATTGACGTTAACTATAACACATTAGCCAGAACATTAAAAAAAATGGTAAGCTGTACTTGTAGAATGCAAATGTTCCGTTTTGATTTTCTTGGTGCAATATTTAGCGTTCCTTAATTTTCATATTACGTTGTTTGTGTTGTTAAACCTCTACACTCATGTGTTTCTAGAACTTTTTAACTACTTTATATCCAGGCAAATCTCAAAAATGTTTGAAATCATATCCTTGTCAGTACTCTTATTAATTCTCATTTACCATTTCAACTACTCACCACATTACCTTGTTGTTGCTCAAAGGAGGATTGTGAGGTAGTCTGGGGTGCATGCTTTATTAAAAAAAAACACGAATAAAAGCCCCTTCAGGAAACATGATGTTAGCACATGAATACCATGTATCTATTGTGTCAGCAATGTCATCATTTCGTTTCATAAAGATTTGCTTGATTTAGTGTGAAATGGATGCTGTTTTTGGCCCCTGTCGGTGCTCCCATGCTCCGCTACTTTCATTAAAGTAAAATATTATGTTCTGTGTAGGTTGTTTTGTGCGCTTTAAAGCTTAACTTAAACAGAAAACTGGTTCAGCAACCTATGGAAAGTCTGTGAAGGATTAACGTCAGCAAACCAGCTATGTCATTGCGTACCGTTTCTCTTTACACTCTGAGCTGGCGAATAAATCAATCTCCAGCTTAGTAAGAACATGACCAAAAACATTACTGACGACTTTGTTTTGTTTTCAGGTGTTGTGGTGCCAGCAGGTGAGAAATATGATTATTAATACATTTTATTATTCTCAAAGTGACCTTCATCACATATATCCTTATTGTTAATCACTTCACTCCCATGCCAAAACTTTTTAGTGCTTAATGATGCTACGAGAAAACAGGAATAGATAAAAGATCTTTGCGCATGTGATGGTGAACTGCTACTTACTTTTTAATTCGCGACGATGATCTGCATTATCTAGTTCCACCCATATTATCACTGAACAAGCTAAGGACCGTGCGTTAACAAAAAATGTTATAGTTATTTTGTTCTTTTCTGGTACATTTTCCGTCAATCTAACAAAATAAAAAGAAAGATGATGAAATACTGACTGAACAAAACAAGTTTAAAATCTCTTTCTTTACTCTCGAAAACGTTATGGCACATCAGAATTGATAAGTTGAATTTTTTGAACTACAGAATGCAGAAGTGGTGGCTACGTTGTGCTTACCGATGCTACTAGAGCACAAGGACACACCCAAGGACCTGTTAGATGTGATAATGGACTGGCAACTAGATGGTACAGATTTGCAGGAGCAGCGGGAAACGCAATGCCTACGTCTTGTGTGCCAACAAGCCGCTGCGGAACGCATGCACCAGGGTGGCTTCAAGGACCTCGTCCTTCCTCTGGTCAAATTAGCAATGTCAAGGTGTGCTTTCATTGGAGCGGCAACTGCTGTCGTTGGTCAACGTACATTCGTGTCCGCAACTGCGGCGCATTCTACGTTTACCAGTTGAAGAGACCACCAGCATGTAGTCTGCGTTATTGCGGAAACGGCCCAGGTTAGAAAGAAACCAACACATTTTCTCTTCTAATTAGCGAAAAAAGGGTAATTGACGTTAACTAAAACACATTAGCCAGAACATTAAAAAAAAAAGGTAAGCTGTACTTCTAGAATGCAAATGTTCCGTTTTGATTTTCTTGGTGCAATATTTAGCGTTCCTTAATTTTCATATTACGTTGTTTGTGTTGTTAAACCTCTACACTCATGTGTTTGTAGAACTTTTTAACTACTTTATATCCAGGCAAATCTCAAAAATGTTTGAAATCATATCCTTGTCAGTACTCCTATTAATTCTTATTTACCATTTCAACTACTCACCACATTACCTTGTTGTTGCTCAAAGAGAGGAGTGTGAGGTAGTCTGGAGTGCATGCTTTAATTATTAAAAAAAAAACACGAATAAAAGCCCCTTCAGGAAACATGATGTTAGCACATGAATACCATGTATCTATTGTGTCAGCAATGTCATCATTTCGTTTCATAAGGATTTGCTTGATTTAGTGTGAAATGGATGCTGTTTTTGGCCCCTGTCGGTGCTCCCATGCTCCGCTACTTTCATTAAAGTAAAATATTATGTTCTGTGTAGGTTGTTTTGTGCGCTTTAAAGCTTAACTTAAACAGAAAACTGGTTCAGCAACCTATGGAAAGTCTGTGAAGGATTAACGTCAGCAAACCAGCTATGTCATTACGTACCGTTTCTCTTTACACTCTGAGCTGGCGAATAAATCAATCCAGCTAAGTAAGAACATGACCAAAAACATTACTGACGACTTTGTTTTGTTTTCAGGTGTTGTGGTGCCAGCAGGTGAGAAATATGATTATTAATACATTTTATTATTCTCAAAGTGACCTTCATCACATATATCCTTATTGTTAATCACTTCACTCCCATGCCAAAACTTTTTAGTGCTTAATGATGCTACGAGAAAACAGGAATAGATAAAAGATCTTTGCGCATGTGATGGTGAACTGCTACTTACTTTTTAATTCGCGACGATGATCTGCATTATCTAGTTCCACCCATATTATCACTGAACAAGCTAAGGACCGTGCGTTAACAAAAAATGTTATAGTTATTTTGTTCTTTTCTGGTACATTTTCCGTCAATCTAACAAAATAAAAAGAAAGATGATGAAATACTGACTGAACAAAACAAGTTTAAAATCTCTTTCTTTACTCTCGAAAACGTTATGGCACATCAGAATTGATAAGTTGAATTTTTTGAACTACAGAATGCAGAAGTGGTGGCTACGTTGTGCTTACCGATGCTACTAGAGCACAAGGACACACCCAAGGACCTGTTAGATGTGATAATGGACTGGCAACTAGATGGTACAGATTTGCAGGAGCAGCGGGAAACGCAATGCCTACGTCTTGTGTGCCAACAAGCCGCTGCGGAACGCATGCACCAGGGTGGCTTCAAGGACCTCGTCCTTCCTCTGGTCAAATTAGCAATGTCAAGGTGTGCTTTCATTGGAGCGGCAACTGCTGTCGTTGGTCAACGTACATTCGTGTCCGCAACTGCGGCGCATTCTACGTTTACCAGTTGAAGAGACCACCAGCATGTAGTCTGCGTTATTGCGGAAACGGCCCAGGTTAGAAAGAAACCAACACATTTTCTCTTCTAATTAGCGAAAAAAGGGTAATTGACGTTAACTAAAACACATTAGCCAGAACATTAAAAAAAAAAGGTAAGCTGTACTTCTAGAATGCAAATGTTCCGTTTTGATTTTCTTGGTGCAATATTTAGCGTTCCTTAATTTTCATATTACGTTGTTTGTGTTGTTAAACCTCTACACTCATGTGTTTGTAGAACTTTTTAACTACTTTATATCCAGGCAAATCTCAAAAATGTTTGAAATCATATCCTTGTCAGTACTCCTATTAATTCTTATTTACCATTTCAACTACTCACCACATTACCTTGTTGTTGCTCAAAGAGAGGAGTGTGAGGTAGTCTGGAGTGCATGCTTTAATTATTAAAAAAAAAACACGAATAAAAGCCCCTTCAGGAAACATGATGTTAGCACATGAATACCATGTATCTATTGTGTCAGCAATGTCATCATTTCGTTTCATAAGGATTTGCTTGATTTAGTGTGAAATGGATGCTGTTTTTGGCCCCTGTCGGTGCTCCCATGCTCCGCTACTTTCATTAAAGTAAAATATTATGTTCTGTGTAGGTTGTTTTGTGCGCTTTAAAGCTTAACTTAAACAGAAAACTGGTTCAGCAACCTATGGAAAGTCTGTGAAGGATTAACGTCAGCAAACCAGCTATGTCATTACGTACCGTTTCTCTTTACACCCTGAGCTGGCGAATAAATCAATCCAGCTAAGTAAGAACATGACCAAAAACATTACTGACGACTTTGTTTTGTTTTCAGGTGTTGTGGTGCCAGCAGGTGAGAAATATGATTATTAATACATTTTATTATTCTCAAAGTGACCTTCATCACATATATCCTTATTGTTAATCACTTCACTCCCATGCCAAAACTTTTTAGTGCTTAACGATGCTACGAGAAAACAGGAATAGATAAAAGATCTTTGCGCATGTGATGGTGAACTGCTACTTACTTTTTAATTCGCGACGATGATCTGCATTATCTAGCTCCACCCATATTATCACTGAACAAGCGAAGGACCGTGCGTTAACAAAAAATGTTATAGTTATTTTGTTCTTTTCTGGTACATTTTCCGTCAATCTAACAAAATAAAAAGAAAGATGATGAAATACTGACTGAACAAAACAAGTTTAAAATCTCTTTCTTTACTCTCGAAAACGTTATGGCACATCAGAATTGATAAGTTGAATTTCTTGAACTACAGAATGCAGAAGTGGTGGCTACGTTGTGCTTACCGATGCTACTAGAGCACAAGGACACACCCAAGGACCTGTTAGATGTGATAATGGACTGGCAACTAGATGGTACAGATTTGCAGGAGCAGCGGGAAACGCAATGCCTACGTCTTGTGTGCCAACAAGCCGCTGCGGAACGCATGCACCGGGGTGGCTTCAAGGACCTCGTCCTTCCTCTGGTCAAATTAGCAATGTCAAGGTGTGCTTTCATTGGAGCGGCAACTGCTGTCGTTGGTCAACGTACATTCGTGTCCGCAACTGCGGCGCATTCTACGTTTACCAGTTGAAGAGACCACCAGCATGTAGTCTGCGTTATTGCGGAAACGGCCCAGGTTAGAAAGAAACCAACACATTTTCTCTTCTAATTAGCGAAAAGAGGGTAATTGACGTTAACTAAAACGCATTAGCCAGAACATTAAAAAAAAATGGTAAGCTGTACTTGTAGAATGCAAATGTTCCGTTTTGATTTTCTTGGTGCAATATTTAGCGTTCCTTAATTTTCATATTACGTTGTTTGTGTTGTTAAACCTCTACACTCATGTGTTTGTAGAACTTTTTAACTACTTTATATCCAGGCAAATCTCAAAAATGTTTGAAATCATATCCTTGTCAGTACTCCTATTAATTCTTATTTACCATTTCAACTACTCACCACATTACCTTGTTGTTGCTCAAAGGAGGAGTGTGAGGTAGTCTGGAGTGCATGCTTTAATTATTAAAAAAAAAAAACACGATTAAAAGCCCCTTCAGGAAACATGATGTTAGCACATGAATACCATGTATCTATTGTGTCAGCAATGTCATCATTTCGTTTCATAAGGATCTGCTTGATTTAGTGTGAAATGGATGCTGTTTTTGGCCCCTGTCGGTGCTCCCATGCTCCGCTACTTTCATTAAAGTAAAATATTATGTTCTGTGTAGGTTGTTTTGTGCGCTTTAAAGCTTAACTTAAACAGAAAACTGGTTCAGCAACCTATGGAAAGTCTGTGAAGGATTAACGTCAGCAAACCAGCTATGTCATTACGTACCGTTTCTCTTTACACTCTGAGCTGGCGAATAAATCAATCCAGCTAAGTAAGAACATGACCAAAAACATTACTGACGACTTTGTTTTGTTTTCAGGTGTTGTGGTGCCAGCAGGTGAGAAATATGATTATTAATACATTTTATTATTCTCAAAGTGACCTTCATCACATATATCCTTATTGTTAATCACTTCACTCCCATGCCAAAACTTTTTAGTGCTTAACGATGCTACGAGAAAACAGGAATAGATAAAAGATCTTTGCGCATGTGATGGTGAACTGCTACTTACTTTTTAATTCGCGACGATGATCTGCATTATCTAGCTCCACCCATATTATCACTGAACAAGCGAAGGACCGTGCGTTAACAAAAAATGTTATAGTTATTTTGTTCTTTTCTGGTACATTTTCCGTCAATCTAACAAAATAAAAAGAAAGATGATGAAATACTGACTGAACAAAACAAGTTTAAAATCTCTTTCTTTACTCTCGAAAACGTTATGGCACATCAGAATTGATAAGTTGAATTTCTTGAACTACAGAATGCAGAAGTGGTGGCTACGTTGTGCTTACCGATGCTACTAGAGCACAAGGACACACCCAAGGACCTGTTAGATGTGATAATGGACTGGCAACTAGATGGTACAGATTTGCAGGAGCAGCGGGAAACGCAATGCCTACGTCTTGTGTGCCAACAAGCCGCTGCGGAACGCATGCACCAGGGTGGCTTCAAGGACCTCGTCCTTCCTCTGGTCAAATTAGCAATGTCAAGGTGTGCTTTCATTGGAGCGGCAACTGCTGTCGTTGGTCAACGTACATTCGTGTCCGCAACTGCGGCGCATTCTACGTTTACCAGTTGAAGAGACCACCAGCATGTAGTCTGCGTTATTGCGGAAACGGCCCAGGTTAGAAAGAAACCAACACATTTTCTCTTCTAATTAGCGAAAAGAGGGTAATTGACGTTAACTAAAACGCATTAGCCAGAACATTAAAAAAAAAATGGTAAGCTGTACTTCTAGAATGCAAATGTTCCGTTTTGATTTTCTTGGTGCAATATTTAGCGTTCCTTAATTTTCATATTACGTTGTTTGTGTTGTTAAACCTCTACACTCATGTGTTTGTAGAACTTTTTAACTACTTTATATCCAGGCAAATCTCAAAAATGTTTGAAATCATATCCTTGTCAGTACTCCTATTAATTCTTATTTACCATTTCAACTACTCACCACATTACCTTGTTGTTGCTCAAAGGAGGAGTGTGAGGTAGTCTGGAGTGCATGCTTTAATTATTAAAAAAAAAACACGAATAAAAGCCCCTTCAGGAAACATGATGTTAGCACATGAATACCATGTATCTATTGTGTCAGCAATGTCATCATTTCGTTTCATAAGGATTTGCTTGATTTAGTGTGAAATGGATGCTGTTTTTGGCCCCTGTCGGTGCTCCCATGCTCCGCTACTTTCATTAAAGTAAAATATTATGTTCTGTGTAGGTTGTTTTGTGCGCTTTAAAGCTTAACTTAAACAGAAAACTGGTTCAGCAACCTATGGAAAGTCTGTGAAGGATTAACGTCAGCAAACCAGCTATGTCATTACGTACCGTTTCTCTTTACACTCTGAGCTGGCGAATAAATCAATCCAGCTTAGTAAGAACATGACCAAAAACATTACTGACGACTTTGTTTTGTTTTCAGGTGTTGTGGTGCCAGCAGGTGAGAAATATGATTATTAATACATTTTATTATTCTCAAAGTGACCTTCATCACATATATCCTTATTGTTAATCACTTCACTCCCATGCCAAAACTTTTTAGTGCTTAACGATGCTACGAGAAAACAGGAATAGATAAAAGATCTTTGCGCATGTGATGGTGAACTGCTACTTACTTTTTAATTCGCGACGATGATCTGCATTATCTAGTTCCACCCATATTATCACTGAACAAGCGAAGGACCGTGCGTTAACAAAAAATGTTATAGTTATTTTGTTCTTTTCTGGTACATTTTCCGTCAATCTAACAAAATAAAAAGAAAGATGATGAAATACTGACTGAACAAAACAAGTTTAAAATCTCTTTCTTTACTCTCGAAAACGTTATGGCACATCAGAATTGATAAGTTGAATTTCTTGAACTACAGAATGCAGAAGTGGTGGCTACGTTGTGCTTACCGATGCTACTAGAGCACAAGGACACACCCAAGGACCTGTTAGATGTGATAATGGACTGGCAACTAGATGGTACAGATTTGCAGGAGCAGCGGGAAACGCAATGCCTACGTCTTGTGTGCCAACAAGCCGCTGCGGAACGCATGCACCGGGGTGGCTTCAAGGACCTCGTCCTTCCTCTGGTCAAATTAGCAATGTCAAGGTGTGCTTTCATTGGAGCGGCAACTGCTGTCGTTGGTCAACGTACATTCGTGTCCGCAACTGCGGCGCATTCTACGTTTACCAGTTGAAGAGACCACCAGCATGTAGTCTGCGTTATTGCGGAAACGGCCCAGGTTAGAAAGAAACCAACACATTTTCTCTTCTAATTAGCGAAAAGAGGGTAATTGACGTTAACTAAAACGCATTAGCCAGAACATTAAAAAAAAATGGTAAGCTGTACTTCTAGAATGCAAATGTTCCGTTTTGATTTTCTTGGTGCAATATTTAGCGTTCCTTAATTTTCATATTACGTTGTTTGTGTTGTTAAACCTCTACACTCATGTGTTTGTAGAACTTTTTAACTACTTTATATCCAGGCAAATCTCAAAAATGTTTGAAATCATATCCTTGTCAGTACTCCTATTAATTCTTATTTACCATTTCAACTACTCACCACATTACCTTGTTGTTGCTCAAAGGAGGAGTGTGAGGTAGTCTGGAGTGCATGCTTTAATTATTAAAAAAAAAACACGAATAAAAGCCCCTTCAGGAAACATGATGTTAGCACATGAATACCATGTATCTATTGTGTCAGCAATGTCATCATTTCGTTTCATAAGGATTTGCTTGATTTAGTGTGAAATGGATGCTGTTTTTGGCCCCTGTCGGTGCTCCCATGCTCCGCTACTTTCATTAAAGTAAAATATTATGTTCTGTGTAGGTTGTTTTGTGCGCTTTAAAGCTTAACTTAAACAGAAAACTGGTTCAGCAACCTATGGAAAGTCTGTGAAGGATTAACGTCAGCAAACCAGCTATGTCATTACGTACCGTTTCTCTTTACACTCTGAGCTGGCGAATAAATCAATCCAGCTAAGTAAGAACATGACCAAAAACATTACTGACGACTTTGTTTTGTTTTCAGGTGTTGTGGTGCCAGCAGGTGAGAAATATGATTATTAATACATTTTATTATTCTCAAAGTGACCCTCATCACATATATCCTTATTGTTAATCACTTCACTCCCATGCCAAAACTTTTTAGTGCTTAACGATGCTACGAGAAAACAGGAATAGATAAAAGATCTTTGCGCATGTGATGGTGAACTGCTACTTACTTTTTAATTCGCGACGATGATCTGCATTATCTAGTTCCACCCATATTATCACTGAACAAGCGAAGGACCGTGCGTTAACAAAAAATGTTATAGTTATTTTGTTCTTTTCTGGTACATTTTCCGTCAATCTAACAAAATAAAAAGAAAGATGATGAAATACTGACTGAACAAAATAAGTTTAAAATCTCTTTCTTTACTCTCGAAAACGTTATGGCACATCAGAATTAATAAGTTGAATTTTTTGAACTACAGAATGCAGAAGTGGTGGCTACGTTGTGCTTACCGATGCTACTAGAGCACAAGGACACACCCAAGGACCTGTTAGATGTGATAATGGACTGGCAACTAGATGGTACAGATTTGCAGGAGCAGCGGGAAACGCAATGCCTACGTCTTGTGTGCCAACAAGCCGCTGCGGAACGCATGCACCAGGGTGGCTTCAAGGACCTCGTCCTTCCTCTGGTCAAATTAGCAATGTCAAGGTGTGCTTTCATTGGAGCGGCAACTGCTGTCGTTGGTCAACGTACATTCGTGTCCGCAACTGCGGCGCATTCTACGTTTACCAGTTGAAGAGACCACCAGCATGTAGTCTGCGTTATTGCGGAAACGGCCCAGGTTAGAAAGAAACCAACACATTTTCTCTTCTAATTAGCCAAAAAAAGGTAATTGACGTTAACTAAAACACATTAGCCAGAACATT